>JAAGVU020000047.1:2034451-2061411 GCA_011763525.2 Mormyrus iriodes
TTATGCCTGACACAGCTATGGCTGGCAGGGTTATGCCTGACACAGTTATGGCTGGCAGAGTTATGCCTGACACAGTTATGCCTGGCAGAGTTATGCCTGACACAGCTATGGCTGGCAGGGTTATGCCTGACACAGTTATGGCTGGCAGAGTTATGCCTGACACAGTTATGCCTGGCAGAGTTATGCCTGACACAGCTATGGCTGGCAGGGTTATGCCTGACACAGTTATGGCTGGCAGAGTTATGCCTGACACAGTTATGCCTGGCAGAGTTATGCCTGACACAGTTATGGCTGGCATGACAGAGAGATGTATGTGGAGTTTGCATATATTACCTGTGAGGTTCCTCCCACAACTGAAGAACATGTTCACTAGAATTTAAAAGTTGTAGATAGTGTAGGTATGTCCTGCTATAAACAGCCCTATGCCCTGTGCCCTGTGCTGCCTGGGACAGGCTCCACAGTCCTGACCAGGATGAATGGTTGGATGATGGGTGGAATCAAAGCGTTTTCCATCTGGACTTCATTTCTAAGCAATTCCGTTGTCATCTTCTTCACCCAGCAGGGTCATCTGGAGACTTTGATTCATGGAGGTGCTCCTTTCTGGAAAGGTCCTGGAACAGGACAGGGAGTGGCACAGCAGAGAGAAAGCTGTGAAGTACTTTAAATTCCTAAACCTAAACCTTCTATGACACATAACAGGTCTGAGATCGGGATACCCCTGTTGCCATTTCTATGCAAGTTGAATTATGTGACATTGGAACCACGGTGAACCTCAAAAGGGGTGGAGCTAAGGAATGGCCATGCCCCCTCCCCAGAAAAAATAAAGGCATCCCAATTGCCACCACTCACCAAAAAACAAAAACGAAATATGGAGTATTTAATTCTGTAAACCAGAGCTGCCCAACACGTCAATCAGTAGATTGTGGCCAGTCTCCAGCACAATTGCGAGGTGGTTAATGGATAATTATCGTGATCAGCAAAATACACCAAAGTATATCCCACACTGCCATCCCAGTAAAAACATTGGGTCTGGTCTGGCTACAGCCCTAAACCCCAAAGAACCAAAACATCACTGGCTAGTAGACGATTCAACATCTTTGAGAGCATTTGTCCAGCTGCTGTATGCAAATCAAAGGTGTTGCTCGGCCCCATTTGGCTGGATGGATTCCTGTGCTCATGTTAAGTGTTTTTAGATCTCTCTACATGCACAGATATGGCTGTGAGTGTCTGTGCTCTGCTGGGCCCTTCAACCTCGTGCTTGTATATCGACAGCCGCATCTGCGGAGAATGAGATGAGACTCTGCTTTCAGTTATCCTTCCCCCACTACGTGCTGCCGGGGGTGGGGGGGGGGGCACATTACACTGTCAAGATGCACTTAGTTTGCAAAGCAAATGTGTGGTGCAGGACACTGCAGTTTTGACGTCTTACGTAAAATCCACAGGGAAAATCAAGCTAGCTAGGACTCTTTCCTGTAAACAGAAGGATACCAACCCTTTTCTAAAAAGAAAAGACTATGAAAGAATTCCGTCTGGGAGGCGACTCCTCCATCTAAGAGTCTGGTATTGATTACATGAGGACTTATTTGTCAAGATGGAAGGTTTTGCCGTCAATGTGTAATTACAGAACAATGTGGCGGACAATAGCGAGCAGGAGAACAGGGAGGGAGTGGAAACTAGTCTGAACTAACTGAAGTAATATACATTATGCACTACAGGATTTACTCACTCTTACTCTTCTCGTATGAAATATCAGGTGAGATTTAAATAATGAATTTGAACAACTTTTGAAATAAAAGTCTCTTACTTAAAATATTGTATTATTTGAATTCAGGAAGCTCCCAGAAGCCACCAGAAGGCATTTCGACCATCAGTTCAGACACCCAGATTATCATCTTGATGGTATTTACTCTACTGAACCTTCAAATAACTATCATTTCATTCATTCAAATGAAAACGTGTTATGGTGGCTGGACGGGCAAGTTATTCAAAAAAGCAGACACACCCGGCAGCTCAGCTGAGAGATTACCGTGTTTACAGTATGATTACAGGCAAGCGCTGAGAATAACCAGCTTTTCTGCTGTTCACCTTCAGGTAAACTCTGTAAAGAGGACGAGGAACTGACACCATTACTGAATCCTTCAGACCTGAACCTGGCGCCGTCCCAATCACACTATTAAAGTTAAATATTTAAATGTATATAAATACATATAAAAATACAACATAAATTGTTCATATCACTGCTTTTGTAACTGATTTGTTTTTGGTGTCATAAAAAGAACGAAGAAAATGAGTCATTCCAAAAGTAATAAGCAACTCATTTTTAAAAGTACGAGATTTGTCAAGAACGGCCGTGGCGTGACAGCGCTACCAAAATGACGTTCCGACAGAAGACACGCGCACCTGCAAATAAAGCGCCGACGTACTGACGTCATATCTCACTAATTCCTAAAATACTTTTTGGTAAGTTGGCAATGCATATTTTTTATACCTCGTACTGCGTAAGTGGTTATATAGGCGATAAAATACTGGAAGGTAACAAACACATTTAGTGACGGACTTTCTTAAACGTTTGTGGTATTTAGTTCTACACAGTACCGTGACGGTTGCTGATTCGAATCCCGCTGCCAGCTCTGAGAATGCGGCGTTTGCTTGCCCTCCCTGTGTCCTCTGGTTGGTCTGGTTTCTCCCTGCTCTGTGAAAAAGCCTTATTTATATTTAATATCCAACAAACGCATAAGTCTTTGAACGCTGTGCAGTAGACGTTCATGCCGCTTGAACCGCTGGGATTCGACAATGTTTTCGCTCCAGACCCACAGTAATCCACACAATAGAAAAAAACAACCGATTTATATTTACTGTGCCTCATCGGGGTAAGAAAAAAAAAACAAAATGTGCATGTCAGTACTTAATCAAATTACGTTTTTATTTGTGATTTCCCATTTGCGGAATGAGGAACGTCTAGCTTGGTGTCAGAGTATAGCAGCTGGTTAACTCGCGCTGAACTCGTGGTGACCTGCCCGGATCTGTAAGAGGGTAGTGTACCCCATACAGCCTGCCCCATGTTTACACAGATGTTACCTTAGCAGAGTGCAAATTGGTGCCTGTGTTTTCGAGCGCTTTTACTAAATAGCCTGGCTGCCCTTCCCCACTCAGGATGCCAGTCGTGCAATTTGGGGAGTAGGTAGGCTGGTGAAGATGCTTTATAATACCACTAACAATAATAATAATAATATATCCCTGGCATGCATACAAACATGCAAAGCCATTTGGCACTGAGACTGTCATTGTATGTATAAAATATTTTAAAAGTGCGTTACCCTGACATTAATTATACCAAAGAAAACTCCTGCATTATAAATCGCAAAAAAGCAGCTGTAGTTAGCTAATTGGTGCAGCGTTTCTTAATTCGTATATGTCAAATATCGAGATGTAGTTGGTAAAGTAGGCCTCCAGTTATAATGTATAGCGTGTGAGATGCGTTTTATGGACGTCAGATAGCGCAAGACACTCCGCCCCTTCCCCTGCCCTTCGGGGCCGCGGCTATGATGGGAATCAGTCCTCGGTTTAGCCTGCCGATCCTGCTGCTGCCAGCCGATTAATCCGCCAGCTGCTTTAGAAGACGATCGCTTGAAATCCCGAAAGCCTCGGGCGTCATGTGGGCGTTGGAAGTCAGAAATAAAAGCGCAGAGACAGGGTTTCCTACACGCGTGGAATAGAAGATGGATTTTAACAGCAGCTGGAATAAGGTCTCCTTTGGTACGCCGCGCGATTGAAGGTGAAGTCCGGTGATAAAATGTGGAAAGAGGAATATGACGCGCACTTTGAATATCTCCTGCATCTGCTGTAAGTTATCTCCTGTTCGGGCCGGTTTAATGCTTAACATCGGTCTCATAACGCCGGAAAGAGCCGCCGGGCTGCGTTCGCTAATAAAGTCTTGATTCATACGCGTGACTTTACTTACAAAGTTCAGAAACGTAGGTTGATTTTCTTTTTACAGGTAGATACAGATACTTAAATTTTGTTCCGTGCCGTTTGTTGAAGATGTACTGGTATTGCTTCTACCCTAATCAGATCATTTGTAATAGCCTATACATTTCAATTCTGAAACCCCATATACAATAATACAGTGCTTCGCTCCGTGTGTCGATCCACTTCATAAAACAAAAAAATCCTTAAAACCCTTAACAGTTTGGCAAGAGCTGCAATGATGTGGTGTAATTCGTATTGCTTAACTTCTGACTTGTGGGTTGCGAGGGTGTTTGGGACTGGTAATGTCTAGTTAATAACATCACAGGAATTAAGGGTATGTAGTAAATGTTTTCGCGTGATTTTTATTTTCACTCTACGATGTTATGTGGAAGGTAGGCTGAACTGAAATAAATGTGATGAGCGTACAGTTCCTCTTAGACTAAGGCAACATTTGGAAAAGTGGGCTAATCGAATTAATTAATCGGATGCTGTTATGAATTTGTATTTAGTGGACAATGTTTCCACCCGTCAGCGTGGAATCGGGGAACATTTCCAAGTGTAGGTAAAGTGACGAGGCCAGGACCTGTACTGGAACGACAGTTACGGAAAATGCGGGTGAATGACTGGCTGAAGAAGTCAGCCGTTGAAATGAAATTTAATATCGAACTTGGAGAACTCGTAGGTAAAACACAAAACGTATGTACTGCCTTGAAATTCTAGATTATTGTAGACGTTTCAAGTCTAGAACTGATACCTGAAGGTGAAAAGTTCTAAATTCAGAATTATCCGGGGCAGTACAAATAAAATTTCTATGACATGTACTTGAAAACTCTACTGACCATAGGAAGTGTAAACTACTGGCACCTGATTGGTGGGAGGGAGTGTGCTCTGGTTTCAGTGGGCTTCACCCAGTGTGCACAGTGGAAGGGCTCTGGCCCAGGGCCACAGCAGCACACACCCTTTGCCCACACCCTGTATCTAGCATACCTGTGCCAGACAGCGCATGAGTCACAGACATGTTCGTTCCTGTTCCCAGCTATGGCGGTGCCCTGTACTGGACCATAAAACCGGTCGGATTCCATTTCAACAAGTTAGACCAGCAAAACAATTACCTTACCAAGTCAAAACGATTAACTTAACGAGCAGTCAAAACTCAGGGAAATGTTTTGGTCACAGGAATAGTGTCTCAGCGGTATGTTCTGCTGTTTACCGTAACCTCCGCATGTGTGTCATTATGTTTAGAAGTATATGCTTGTCTGTCGGTGCGTCCTATCTTATTTTGTGCTGTAAATTTGAGCAAACTCTGACCTGCAATCTAAGGATGCTGACCTCAGGAAAGAAGCACAGAAAAGCATGGTCCCCTGTGTTAGAGCACAGGTGTAATGAACCCAGGTTCACTGTATCTAAGCATTAGTGCAATGAACTGGGGTTCTCTGCATTCAAGTATTAGTGCGGTGATCCAGGGTTCTCTGCATTTAAGTATTAGTGCGGTGATCCAGGGTTCTCTGCATTTAAGTATTAGTGCGGTGATCCAGGGTTCTCTGCATTCAAGTATTAGTGCGGTGATCCAGGGTTCTCTGCATTCAAGTATTAGTGCGGTGATCCAGGGTTCCCTGTATTTGAAGTGAACCCATGCTCTTTTTTTCTCGATGGGTTAGTGCAGTCAGCTGTGCTGCTGTGTTGCAGCCTCAGCTATGCTTAGACAGCCGTGCCATGCGGGCTCTGGCAGAGTGCACATTCCAGAGTGTACGCTCACAGGATGTGGTGCTATGTAAACAGGAACTGCATTACTCCACACCATGTGATTTTTATGTCACCGACAGCCATGCAGCTGTGGCTAAAGCCCCATTACTTCCTCGAGAGTCCCAGGATCATCTGTCTCTATTTTTTTTTTAAGATTATGCCTAAGGGCACCAGACTAACTTTTTCCACTAGTAGCACTGGTGATCCTTACTGAAAAATTTTGAAACACCAGGACAAAATTTAAAGAAAGAAAGAAAGAAAGAAAGAAAGAAAAAGTCATTAGGTTAAGTGGTACTTTTTAAATCATAAGGTGCATTTACACTGCAGGAACAGTGTAAAACCACAGTTTAGCTTACAGCAAAAGCTTGCTGAATGGTTGACAACAGAAATGAAAACTGAACAAAAATTCAGCAAATCAAATTTAATACATATTTTGCTTGGGTCTCCGTATTTCTGAACCAGAAAATTTGATCGATAATATTCCCAGTGCTGGTGGTGAAACTTGCCAACGCTTATTAACGGAATAATGTGACATTGTTTTTTGTTCAGCGAAACCGAAAGATTGATCTGCTGGCCAGATTTAATAATGAAATATAAACATATCACAGGTCGCATTAATAAAATTTAAATAAAAGGTTGTGTCCCTTATTGACCATGATTGCTCCCCCCAAAACTAATAAATACCTAACATAACTTCCCAGTCCCAATTTTATTGTGCGATGAGAAAGCGACACACGAAAGTGGCCAGGAGCTTCAGAAGTGGGGACCAGGGACCAGGTACCGGAACTTCGGTGTTAAAGTGCCTGCATAGACTATGCTGCTGTTGCGCTTTACAAGTGTTTCATGAGGGACTTTCACACCACAATTCAGGAACTTAGTTCCTGGTTCCGAGTTCCAAGAAATATATACATAACCACCCCATCCTTACACACACACCAAATCTCACTCTCTCCCGGTGGTTCATGTGATATATGACGATTAAAAAAAAAAAAAAATTGGAGTATATTTGCGAGTTGCCCTGGTGTGCCTAGTTATAAAATTTAGTCGTACTGTCTCCAAAAACGGTTGCATAATGCGACTAAATGGTCATATTCTGCAGTTAGACATCCACTTGACCTATCCTCTTTAATGCTAAACGGGAGTATTTTGATACTGTTACTCTTCAGTAAGACTTTGATTCCACAGGCTGTACACACTTCATCTCGCAAATGAAACTTTTAGTTTGAGTTTTATGTTACTTTTGTCGAACATAATTATTGCAAGACGAGCTCATCCAGATTCTCAACCTGCAGTAAGGAGCTTTCTGACTTTTCACTGCTGTACCTGTTCCAGTTTTTGTGTTTGAGATTCAAATAAAAATGTGTGTTATAGCATTATCCCCAGGACCTCAGTACAAGCTGAATTCTGGCTACAGTCCTGCTACTGACATACAGTGACAGCTTGGTGCTGGCTAATCACCATACTGATGCTGATTATACCTTTAATTAACACTGACTGGCAGTTGTCTCCTACCCATACATCTCTATGGGTTGTAGCATCTGCAAAATGGATCGATTGTTCATTTATTTGCCAACTGTTTTTTCTATACCTCCTCCATGTTAGGGTAGAGGGTAGCATCCTGAATCTCACAGTAACTTTCAGCAGCCTTCATGTCTTAGGTGTTTAGAGTATCAGATTAACTTAAATGTAATGATGGACAGAATCATGTTTTGTGAACCGTTTGCTGTATTTTCTGACGCCACTAGATGGTGCTCTCTGTTTAAAAAAAAAAGAGCACAAAGCATGCCCCAAAGTAAACTGACGGCACCATCTACTGGTGTCAAAAAATACAGCAAATGGCTCATGAGGCATTATTTTGCCCATCACTATGTATGGTGATGGTGGGGACTTACTTAAAAATGGAGTTTTTATGTGTGAGCATGAGCACTGTGACTTCCAGTGCCAAGAGACCCAAGTGTATTACCATCAACAACCAAAAGCTTTTGCTGTGGAGTGATGTTCACAGCATTTTTGCCTGCTCTATGGTACTGTAACCTCACTGGTACCGTGGAAAACCCACATTGGGTGTTTGCTGGATCTTAGGGATGGAAAAAAGACGCCTAATGAACCATTTGCTGTATTTTCTGACCCCACTAGATGGTGCTATTAGTTTGCTTGGGGCATACTTTGTGTCCTTTGTTGAACAGAGAGCACCAACTAGTGGGGTCAAAAAATACAGCAAATGGTTCATGAGGTGTCTTTATGGCCATTTTTTTGTGCCAAAACAAAATAGATTCAGTGTGTTAGCCTTTTATATTTGCCCCTAAAATGGATGGACATATTTACTAAAACATTCAGGGTTGATATTTTGTATGTGAATAGGAGCATCCGTTCTTGTAGGATATTTCCCTTGCTCAAACCAGAGTAAATTTATGAGCTTCCTCATGCACAGAAATGCGGCGTCTGGATCAGAACCAGGATTTGTTTTACTTTTTGGCTCTTCTGGGGTTTTGGGAATGGTGGTATTTATTGTAGAATGACGAGAAAAAACATATGACTGCCATCAAATAAGCCTCTTACTCAGGACACCGAAGATGTTTATGTTTAGCTGACAGTTTTCCAGAAAGGGCCACATCTGCATAGGTGCTGGCAATTTGAATTAGCCGCACGTTGGATCTGCGCGCATGTAAAAGTGAGAATATTAAAGACGTGCGCATGGATTTCCCATAAACTCGAAGCTTCTGGCTCTGTGTGTGTGCGTGTGTTTGTGATTCTTTCCTTGTGGAGACCACATTTCCGCAAATTATAATGAGTTTCCATGGATCATTATAAAGCATTAAAAGTCATTAAATGGATTTTGCAAAAATTAAGGCCTTAAATTGCAATTTCAAATTATGTTTGATTCCCATAATTTTTTTTGAGTTTTTAATTTTAAAAAATGACTAATTTATTTCAAATATATTTACTGTTGCAAAATACGTACATTGATCTGATAAACACAAGCAACTAGTTTTGCCTCGATGGGCGTCAATGCCGATAAATTTCATATGCAGTCTGAAAGCCACAAACTGGCTGTAAAAGACAGACTGCACAGAAGATATGAGTACGAACACTCCAGCGATACCTTCTCACAGTGATACAATTGGTGTGTGAAGTTCGGTAGAAGGAAACGGTTCCTATATTAAACTCCTCACTACAAAGCCTGTGGATTATCTTCAATGATGGGGTCATGATTTCTGGTAATAGACGTTTGCGGTTTTGAATTTTTTGAATATTTTTTGGCACTTTATCCGCCACAGAAATAACGCCATTCAGTCCCATTATATTCGAGAGAAGCCTGACATTTCTAAGAGGGATATCTCCAAAACTAGGCATCTCCCAGCAGAACAACATATATCGATAGATAGCACTAAAGACCATCTGAAACATCTAACGTCTAAAATCTGAAACATCTCTAAAGCTAAATCAGTTTTGGGGTGAACTGCCCCTTTAAGTTCCAGCCTTTTAAGTTCAGAGTTTGAGTTTTTTCCTTCGCTGTCCAGACTGATGGAATTTGGCATTATTGTTGAAGGTCACCTGGCAGTACAATTTACATGAACAGAAACTTGATGGCCTTTGTTCCCTGTCATGACCAGATTTTTCAGTATGTCTAGCATTCAAAATATAGTTAAGATGTACTTTGTTAAATCAAGTTTGAAATGTTCTGCAAATAAATTTTAACATTTTAAGTGATCCTGTGAGTCATTTCTAATTCGGTCTCAGTTTGTCATGTGTATAATAATACAAGGTGAACATTGCAATTAAACCTGTTGAACGACTGGATATACAGGAAAACAAGTCTCTCAGCGTCGGAAGATAATATTAAAAAAATTTAAAAGAAAAATCATAAAACACAGTTTACAAGTGGTACAGTTTACTTAGATTTTCTCAAACATCCAAGATTTTAATCACCATTAAACTGAATGGTTGCAATTCAGAATTTGGGACATAGGTATTTTATAAATTCGGTGTGTGTGTGAATGGTTATAGACATGGGTTGTGTATGACATAAAAAATATTGGAAATGGCATTAAAAAGGCATTGAAAAGCTTTAAAGTAGATTTGCTGGTACCTGTGGAAACTTTGGATAAAAACCTGTTACTTTGTACCTTGCAGTGACATTTTTTCGGTCCCCATAAGGATAATACCAGTTTTATAAAAATCTGTCAATGCAATTGAAGAACTGAAAAGTACCAAAAGTCTTGTATTGTGTTTAATTAGTTATGGTTAAGGTTAGGGCTGGGTAGGGGTTAAGGTTGTCATTGTTGGGATTAGGGTTATGCCCATAGAAATAAACGGACGATCCCACAAAGAAATGGTGTGTGTGTATGTGTTTGTGTGTGTGTTTTCTTTCTGTTACCACCTTCTGAACTGGGGTTTATGATTCCCATTTGTGTCTGTCTCTGTCCATCTGTCTCGGAATTTTCTGGGCTCACGTTCTGCTCTGGATATTGGTCAGTTCTGGTCCATGGCAGGAAAAACCAGCAGAACCTAGCAAATAAAAATCCAGATTATTTCTTGGAAATTGTGTCTTTTACGACACTTTCCAAGACAATAATAAATGATGTCATGCAGTTTAATTCAGAACATTTAATGATCGCTTCGCATCCCTTTGTGTTCTGCTCCATCTCCTTGCCAGTGATTCCAGCCGGTCAGGCATCT
Source organism: Mormyrus iriodes (assembly GCA_011763525.2). Lineage (NCBI taxonomy): Eukaryota > Metazoa > Chordata > Actinopteri > Osteoglossiformes > Mormyridae > Mormyrus > Mormyrus iriodes. The sequence continues at coordinate 2,044,844 of JAAGVU020000047.1, forward strand.
CCCGGAACACCTCGTCAGACTCCTGCTCGGAGCTGGGAAGCTTGAGTCCACTGGAGCAGAGCAGCAGGGATGTTGTCTTTGAGGGTGGCAATGACGACGTCAATGCTGCCAAATGCCTGGCTGGGAGGCTCTTCCATCTGGAGGGATTCAGGCGCCGCGACGTGGCTCAACACCTGAGCAAGAAGTGAGCCTGTCTCCATCCCCCTCTTCGTCAATGATCACCCTTTTCACCGCCCTCCCTGGCCTGTACCCCTGTCTGATCATTGGATAAAGATCCCTTTGTTTCAGGAACACTTCTACTACCTTAATATCACTCCACATTCCCTGGACACTCTTAATGTTTCACGTTCTGTTGATTCGAAATGCTGACTTCTTAGCTTCTTGCTTTCTTTGGAACCTGTGTAGCTCCTGCTTACACCTGTACCCGGGCATTCAATAGAAGCTCAGTCAAGTCACACGTATGCCTAGTTGACTCTTTGACAGCTGGAAGTTTGTAATGTGCTATTTGCCTCACTTGTATGTCGCTCTGAACAAAAGCTCCTGCTAAATAAATTAAATGTAACTGATTAATATTATTATTTAGTGATGGACAAAATGAGGCTTTATGAATTATTTGCTGTATTTTTTGACCCCATTAGATGGTGCTCTCTGTTCAAAAAAGGGCACAAAGCATGCTCCAAAGCAGACCAAGAGCACCATCTAGTTGGGTCAAAAAAATACAGCAAACGGTTCATGAGACACAATTTTGTCCATCACAACCATTATTTCCCTCAATCAGTACCAAATTCAACCAGATGGTGGCAGCAGAGTACCTGAGTTTCTTCAACTTCACTGGCCTGACCTTAGAACAAGCACTAAGGTAAATTCTATTGTAAAACACTTTCGGAAGTGGTGGTTAAAGAGGGCCTCTCTCCATGTGTTTTTTCCTGATGCTCATGTTGGCCACCTACTCATGTGGGTGGCGTACTGTGTTGAGGTATAATGATGTGTCCGGCTGACGTGCATTGAATGCATTTTTAAAACGGCGCTCTCTTAAATTTCTGCTGGAAGAGAAGTATAGAGGCTTTTTGTATTCCAGTCCCATTTAATGAGCTCCTGGCTGGTTTTAGTCCACGCATCCTTTAATTAACAGTTTCACAATATAGATGACGTAATGAAGTTGCTGAGCAGAACTGCAGTTAGTTCATGTAATAAACAGAGTCTGTTTCTATCTGGCTTGATTGTCTGTGCCTGTGAGTCATTCCGAGGGACTGTTTATATCTGGGACTGTGAAATACCAAATGTTTAGCGTGCCTTGGACATCGAGGGCGTCGTGGGTGCCTCCATAACGTCGTGCAGATTTCCTGTCACAGGCACGCTTTCGTGAAAGCTCCAGGAAATCAGCACGCCGTATGGTAGAGCAAATCTGGGCAGGCGATCACGTAGCTGGTAGGCATTTTAGCGCTGTCAGCTAATGTGATGGTAGCTGCCATATGACGCTCGCTGGTATGTAATATACACCACACAAACTCCTATCTCTGTGTTTGCGTCTCTCTTGGTCCGGCGCTGGTGTCTGTCCTCCTCAGGACATTCTTGAAGAGCTTCCCCCTGATAGGAGAGACGCAGGAAAGGGAACGCATCCTGGCTCACTTTTCCAGAAGGTTCTCCTTATGCAACCCAGGCTCCCACATGTCCGAAGGTAAACACCTCCCCCCCGTACTAAAACACCTCCTCAATCCTCCTATGCTGGACACGCCTTGCTGATTTTTAATATGTGGACAGCACCGTGTTACATACAGAAGATAGAGTTTTTAAATGTAGTACTTATCTGGTAAATTCACTTTTTTTTTAGATCTAGACTATTGTTCAAAAAGTAACTAAAGTGAGTTAACTGTGCATTGAATAATAATTATTTAAATCAATAATTGAAGATTTTTAAATCAAATCTAAACCGCATACTATTACCTGTACTATTAAAAAATACTTTTAAAACCAAAGCATAATATTATGTTTTAGGTTTAAACCCTTTTCGAAGTAAAACGTAAGAAACTATTGTCGTTGTAAAAACATCATTATAATATAATGATATATACATCATATAATCTAGATAAGCGGCAGGCTGCGTAACAGAGAGAAATAGAAAGGTGGGGGGGAGAGGCTGAAGGGAGAAATCTGACTAATTAAAAAAGACAAACGCGTGGTTTCAGTGGAACCATGTTAGAAGTAAATGAACTATCAAAAATGACAAGTATGAATGTAACACTACACCATAAGTAGAAATGGGTCAGAACAGCTAAAATTGCAATAAAATTTATTAGACCTCTTAAAGCTTAAAACTAGTACTGAACTCAATTAACAGCAGAATAGAAGTAATATCTGAATCAAATAAATGTTGATCGGCGCCGCAGGTCTGCACACGCACCCGGTGGAGCTGCCGCAGTAACGCGTTTCTTCCTGCAGATGGCATCCACACGCTCACTTGTGCCCTCATGCTGCTGAACACGGACCTGCACGGACAGGTACGTGACACCCAGTGTGCTTCCTACAACTAGAGTCTGACGCGGTGGCCCTCAAAGCCCTCCGGGGAGACCCCCAGCCATGGTGTTCCCCGTATTCCTTCCATATAGAGCCTGACAAATGATGATGGGTTTTGTTGCTAATGAATTAGCTGTTAAAGTGTGTAGCTGGTGATGCGGCTACGCTGAGGGGTGGGTCTCTGAGAATACACTGTGAAAGAAGACCCACAAAATTATATTTATGTGGCAGGTTGCTTGTTCTAGATGAGGGCTATGTAACTCGCGGTCCTCGAGGTCCGAGCCCTGCTGATTTTCCAGCCTTCCTTCACCTGTGAAGTCTTTGGCCAGTCAGAATCAGTCATTATTAAACTAACTCCCAGAGAGAACTGAAAACACGGCCTGGATTTGGAATCGAGGTCCAGAGTTGAATACCCCTGTTCTAGACTGACGGGGTTTCATGTACGCAGAGATAAAGAGAAAAGTAATCCATTACAGACAGAGGTGGACAGTTCAAGTCCAGAAAGTACAAATCCAGACCAAGGTTTTGTTTCAATCAAAAAATTGAGTATAAAGAGTCAGTCACAGAGTACTCAACTGGTTGGTTGAAACAAAACCTTGGTCTGGATTTGTTCTTTCTGGACCTGAACTGTCCACCTCTGTCTGTAATGAATTACCTTTGTGAGTATCTTCTCCAACACTGCCTGTATGCCCAAAGCACTACCGTGGGGTATCGTCAATGTAGTTAAATTATCTATTGCTGTCATTTCTACTTGATTGCTGTACTCTACAGACAGTTAAGTCCCATTATGAATGACATACAGTATATCAAAGATTGTGGCTGTGGTTGTTAAAAGTACATTTATCCAAACAAAAATGCATTCATCATAATTATTTTGTATCTACATTTCACATACAGTGGCAGGGTGGCCAGCTATGGTCAGCTGGCTGGTGTAAGAATTTAAGTTTGACTCAGGTCTGCACACACATGCACACACGTTTACATGTATGTAACAGCTTTATTACATTTCAAATAATCTGTATGGTTTGCAAACTACCCCAACGCTTCTGATGTAGCTAATTTAAGGTTTATAATGGAATAATATAGATTTGCTTTAAGATTAATTGCGTGAGAGTATGATAGCGTGAGAGTTGGAAACCCTGCAGTACCTGTTATCAGGAGGAGAACACGCGCATTTATGCTCCTATTTCATGCTGAGCATCCTTCGCAGGCTGGGAAACCTCATGAATATCCATGAAGCTGGGCTGCTGTCGGAAGCGGCATGCGGCGAAATAAACTCGCATGCCTTCAGCGAAGCGGCGCGGGGAGCTGCTACTGGGACGCGTTTGCAGCGTCCGCTCTCGGTGTAATTCCGGGGTTAGCAACCGCGGAGACCGCGTCCGCTCTCGGTGTAATTCCGGGGTTAGCAGCCGCCTCAGCCAACCTCCTCCTTTCCTCTCAGCAATTAGTGGTGGGGAAGTACGGGTAACAAGTTGTTTAGCGCATGGCACTGAAAGTAGTTTAGGCGGTTATATACTGCCATCTAGTGGATAAATGTAATGCACTCAGATGATCAAAACGAGTTAAAATTCAAGTCAGCATCTAGCTTTTTTCCATCCCTGTGAAACAGCAATTTAGATTTTGTTCTCCCTATATTTTTTTGTACAGGCATCTGGTACAGTCGCTTAAGTTTATTGTGGCCATAGGAAAACATTTCGATGAAAGGCATTATACTTTTTAGAATATTATGCTAGCTTGATTTTCACCTGCAGTGTAACAAATTAATTCCCCACATCCTTATGATGAACAGTATCCCTGGAGGGAAATGAGATTCTGTCACATTTTTACCATCATATTGCTGCAATAATGAAGAGTCTATAAGTATAATCAATATATTTAAAGTCTGTTGTGCTACAGTCTTTGTCCAGCATTCAAAAGGATATTTCCAAGCAGTGGTGGTGTTTACCAGGACTCAAACCATGCATTTGAATGGGGCCCCTGAGATTTGGGGGCCCCCTGTTGGCCACAAATAGTCACTACACTAAGGGGCACCAATGAAACCTTTTGAGTCAGGCCCCAGAGACGACGACGACAACCTGCTCCTGTCTCTTAGGACGGTGTCACGTGAGGACAGCTGCTGTTTGGTGTTCAGTACAGCCACTTAATAAACTTAAGCGTCTTGCGGTCTGGTGTTCAGTACAGCTGAACTCTTATTAATACATAGTCAACTGAGGTACTAATCTGAGGACTTCCTGTAAATTTTAATAATTTAAACTCAAAAGTGTAACTTGTATTAATAAGTACATTTATATTTCAAAAAAACTATTTGATATATTTTACTTTAATACCACAAATGAGTAATCTGTAATGTACTAATGTATTAATAATGAACACTAAATTATAAATTTTAAGGGATTTTAAGAGAGAAAATGAAATATATTTAGACCCAGCTACAATTTTCACCATTTCAGTTCTTCGTTTGGTTAAATCCAAATGAAAAATTAAATAGAATTTCCAGAGATGCTAAGCAGTTCGGTGAATTGGGAGTTTAGTCAGTTCCACTTAATTAAAAGCTGCGTTTGACTGAAAACCCCACCCACCTGGCTGGGAATGGCCGTGAGACCACGTGGCAGTGTGTGACGACCGTCCCTGTCTCTGTTCGTGTGCCTCCGCAGAACATCGGCAGGAAGATGACCAGTCAGCAGTTCATCCGCAACCTCGACGGTCTCAATGGCGGTGGCAATTTCCCGAAGGACTTGTTAAAGGTCACCCCTGCCGGAACCCTCTTCGCAGCCATCGCTGCTGTCCCGGTTTTAATGGATAGATGATTTGGTCGTGTTGTCGCCAGCAAAAAAAAATACTGCTGACATTAATCCTTCATGCTGCCTGTAATATGCATTCTCTCTCACACACAGACAGAGACACACACACACACACACACACACACACATATACACAGACAGACACACAGACAGAGACGGACAGACACACACATAGACACTGTCAGACAGACACGCACGCGGACAGACGGACACACAGACAGACACGCACGCGGACAGACATACACAGACACAGATAGAGACAGACAGACACACATACATGCAGTCGCAGACACAGTCACACGCACTCAGACACACACACATATACTCAAAGACACACACACACACACACTTGTTTGTATTCATATCTTTGTGGGGACTCACCATTCACTTCTAAACCCTATTCTCAACTATGACAGCCTTACCCTCTACCCAGCCCTAACCTTAACCATAAGTAACCAAACGAAGTACAAGACTTTTGGCATTTTTAGGTTTTTGACTGCAGTCAAAGATTTTTATAAAATTAAGTTTCCCCTTGTTGGGACTGAAAAAAATGTTTCCCCAAGGTCAAAATAACAGATTTATCACATTGTGAGGACTTTTTGTCTGAACACCGAAACTAAGAAAAAGGGGCTTCGGAGTTTTGTTTGTCCCCCCGTTTGTGTAGTAGGCAGGTAAATGTTGTGTACTTATTTAATGTAACAGTGAAAGTAAGATATTTTGCCACAAGATAATACTGAGCCTAAGAGTACCGATTTTGGTCATAACTCTTTGATAAAAGACGCACATTTTGCCTGTGTATGGCAGCATACTTACTAATCATTTGTTTTTTGGAAATGACCAGAGGAAAAAATCCATTATATATATCCATATAGATGCAACATCCAGGAGTGCATTGGCATATGAACGGCGAAAATCATGTTCCACTAAGTGCTGAAAATCTTACTCTGCAAGTCCTTCTGGGAGACACTGGTTAATAATAAAATGCAGATCATGAGTACAAATGCAGATGCTTACAGCAAGACGAAAAATACAATTACAATTAGAACAATAAATATGTAGACACTTTGCACTGTCTACGTATTTGTCTTGCTGTAAGTACCTTCATTTGTATTTGTAGTTAGAGTTTTGCACGGAGCCCAGAGACGCGTACGAATTCTCACTGAGCCGATTCTGGCTCCAGTAGCAGGTCTGACTGAATCACCTCCTTGTTCTCCTGCAGGCATCGTACCACTCGATAAGGAATGAGAAGCTGGATTGGGCCCCGTGAGTGCCCACCCCACCCCACCGCCCACCCGCACACCTGACTCAGTCCCGCCGAGCATACTGCCTCCGTTCCAACCTGCCACCTGTGCCCGTTAGCTTTGCCACAAATCATCCTCTGAATGGGTCATGTCTGCATTTTAAGTCACCCCCCGGGATACTGTCTTTCTTCTTTTAATTCAGAATGTCGATGCATGTTTTATTGTAAAACACAAACCAGTTCAACAATATATTACAATTACAGACAGATTATGAACATTTAAATTTTGCACAGATAATGATTTATTTTTTTACCTTGTAATGATTCATGGCACGGAGAATGACTGCAGTAAAATGAGTAGTTGAACTAAGATCCTTAAATTTACTTAGTATGAAAACACAGATTTCTGATTTTTTTTTTTGTACCATGCCCTAAACATTTTGCCACTTCCTTAGAATATTTGAACAATTTAAGGTTGTATTAAACACGAAAAAAAGCGGTAACTACTTAAAGCATTATAACTTCATAATGCATTATAATGCAATCATATTAATAAGTATCATAAACATGTCTATGACTATTTATATAAAGGCATAACACAACCATGTTTATTATGCATTATGAATGCTCTATGAAGGTCTCATCTACAATGCACTATCAATACCTTCATAATGCATTATAATGACTTGTACTGATCATTATAATGCATTATGATGACTGCTTTAAGTAAAGTGTTATTGAACATGCTTTACATTTAACAGAGTTACAGTTATATAAGAATATTTTCTGAAATCATTAATACTTACAGTGTGATTATATTAATATGGCCGTACATTCATTTACCTTGTAGTTTTCCAGAGTTATTTCTGTCATTTTGGCCTTGCTTTCATTCTCCTTTGACGGCGTTGGGCCGTTTACAGTGTGGCTTTAACACTCAGAGCAAATATGAAGTTACCCAGTGTTACAGAGCCCTTTTCCAGTTAGGCCGCCATACATGTAAAACATCGTTAATGTAGCAGGCATTTGGCAGGGACGAAAATGCAGTATTTAGGAAAACAATATGCAAACAATGTACATTACTGTGTAAAAGTCTTAAGCAACCAAAGAAAACGTTTAAATGATCTTCATGTTGGTGTAAACAATACATCCATGTACTTTTTGACTTGACCCCTAAGAGACCTCATATTGCTCATCAATACTTCACCGACTTTTTAAACTAAATTTAATTTAATTCAGTTAATTCAGTGAGCTGATGGTGAAATTTAACAAATGGCTGAGGTGCCCCGGAGGAGAGGTTTGGGAACTGAAGTGGTGTTCTTCTAGCCATCCAGGAATAACAGAGAAATACTTGTTACTATCTTATTGTGTTATTCTTAATTTGCATATGTTCTAATGTTGAACTATGTTTTTTTCTGAGCAAATATACACTTACTACCCAGATAAATGGCTTTAAACATTTTCTTTTTAGGAAATTGGGGTGGCCAATCTTATCCAGCAAAAGGCTGCTGTGTGTGTGCGGGTTTTCACTGCAACTCCATAATTAGATCACTAATTAGAGGACTGATTGGCTGAAGAGTCCTCACACCTGGGTTTGAACAGCTGACCTAAAGGTCATCCCAAAAACCTGCATACACACCGGCCCTTTGTGGATAAGATTGCTCACCCCTGGTCTAAGACTTTTGCACAGTACTGTATATACAATGAAATGCAGCTAATTGAATTACTAGCAAAAACAACATTAGATATTCAAAGACCTAAAATGATTGTAGATAGTAAATGGTTGCAGTGTTCATGTGTTTGTCTTTTAGTGAGGAAGAGGAGCTGCCGAAGCTGCCATTGAAGCTCTCGCCTGGCAGGACCACGCACAAACACGGCACCCTGTTACGCAAAATCCTGTTCGAAATGGACGGCAGACCCGGTGAGCACCACAGGGGGGCGCATGTGGCAGTGCTTAGCACGTCGACCGGACTGCGTGTCTTACCTCCGTCAAATATGCCTTGTTCCAGCACCACGAGTACGCCGTAGCTGGAAGAAGTTCAGCGTTGTCCTGCAGGGGGCAGTCTTGTACCTCCAGAAGGTAAAACGCAGCCAGGAGTGTTTTGCGGCGATTTTATGCAGTATGGAGCCTAAGACGAGTGGCCTGGAAGTTTAACTCTTTGATGCCGTGGATACATTCTGCTTTGTCTCCACCTTGTGGTCAGGATGAATATAACCCTGACAAGGAGCCGTCGGAGGTGAACCTAAAGGACCGTGTGCGTGTGCACCACTCTCTGGCCTCCCGGGCCAGCGACTACGGCAAGAAGCCCAATGTGTTCAAGCTGAAGACGTCCGACTGCAGGGTGTTCCTCTTCCAGGCCCCGTAAGCCCCCCCTGGTGTCACAAACGCACAGTGGGAAATCCACTGGGGAGACAGGGATCAGAGAGTGTGAGGTCAGGTTGGGAGGAGGGGGGTAGTCTGATAACACAGCCCAGACAGTGCTACACATGCATATTCTGCTGTCAAGCACCTTCGAGTTTGTGAGGGTCTGTCTGTGTGTGTGTGTGTGTGTGTGTGTGTGTGTGTGTCCATGACTAAGCACTTGTGCGATCCTTCCTCTGGCTGTGCCAGGAGCGAGGAGGAGATGGTGTCATGGATCCTGCAGATCAACTTGGTAGCTGCCCTCTCCTCTTCACCAGCCCTCCCAGCACCTGTCGGTTCCAGGAGGAAGTTCTGCAGACCATTCCTGCCCTCGTCCACCACCAGGCTGACCCAGGTATCTCCCTGGGGCAACCAGTCTCTCTTTCCCTCATACACACACACACACACACACACACACACACACACACAGTATTGCGCGCGCGCAATACTGTCTCATTCACCTCCCTCACTTCCATATATTTTACAAAGCTCCCCCCTATTTTTCCCATTGCTAAAGGGGCGTGGTGTGGGTATGAGGGGGTGTCAGCCTGGCCCCCCAGCCGGCTCTGACAGCAGTATGTCTTTCTCCTTTATGGGGGTGGGCGTTACTGTGGTAACTGCTGCCCAATCCCATGTGATCACCTGCATGTGGCATGTGAGGCATAGTCCTGCACTTCAGCAAGCCCCTTTCTGCCAGCCTGTCCGTGTGTCTGTCCATCCGCCCACCCGTCAGCCTGTCCGTGTGCTCACTGGCTACAAGGCAAGTTAGATGGGAACAGTGTCGGCGCCATGGGGGCAATGTAGGGCCCCCCAAATGGCTGCATGTGACCTCCCCCCTTCCAAAAAAAGTCACCCAAAGATAGTAAATATTAGCCCCCTGTCCCCTAGGCTGACAACTTTAATTGTTGCTGCCCCTCTGTCCCCAGTGCCCCCCCAGCATGAAAATTTTGGGCCCCTCTGTCAAATTTGTTCTGGCGCCAGCACTGGACAGGAACATGGAACTTATCAGCTTTCGCAAATTCTATCTGTCTGTCCATCAGCCTGCCCGCCCGCCTGTCTGTCTGTCCATCAGCCCGCCTGTCTGTCTGTCCATCAGCCCGCCTGTCTTTCCATCCGCCTGCCTGTCCATCCGCCAGTCTCTTTCCATCCGCCCGCCTGTCTGTGCCTGTCTGTCTGTCCGTCCATCCGCTCGCCTGTCTGTCTGTCTGTCCATCCATCTACCTGCCTGTCTGTCTGTCCGTCCATCTGCCTGCCTGTCTGTCTGTCTGTCTGTCCGTCCATCCGCCTGCCTGCCTGCCTGTCTGTCCGTCCATCTGCCTGCCTGTCTGTCCGTCCATCTGCCTGCCTGTCTGTCCGTCCATCTGCCTGCCTGTCTGTTTGTCTGTCCGTCCATCCGCCTGCCTGTCTGTCTGTCTGTCCGTCCATCCGCCTGTCCGCCTGTCCTGTCTGTCCGCCTGTCCTGTCTGTCCGCCTGTCCTGTCTGTCTGTCTGTCTGTCTGTCTGTCTGTCTGTCCGTCCGTCCGCCTGCCTATCCTGTCTGTCCGCCTGTCCTGTCTGCCTGTCTGTCCGCCTGTCCTGTCTGCCTGTCTGTCCGCCTGTCCTGTCTGCCTGTCTGTCCGCCTGTCCTGTCTGTCTGTCCGTCCATCCGCCTGCCTGTCTCTGTCTGTCTGTCCGTCCGTCCATCCGCCTGCCTGTGTCTGTCTGTCTGTCCGTCCGTCCATCCGCCTGCCTGTGTCTGTCTGTCTGTCCGTCCGTCCATCCGCCTGCCTGTCTCTGTCTGTCTGTCTGTCCATCCGCCTGCCTGTCTCTGTCTGTCCGTCCGTCCATCCGCCTGCCTGTCCTGTCTGTCTGTCTGTCCGTCCGCCCGCCTGTCTGTCTGCCCGTCTGTCTGCCCGCCCGCCTGTCTGCCCGTCTGTCTGCGCGTCCGTCCGTCCGTCTGTCCGCCCGCCCGCCTGTCTGCCCGTCTCTGTCTGTCTGTCTGTCTGTCTGTCTGTCCGTCCGTCCATCCGCCCGCCTGTCTGTCTGTCTGTCTGTCTGTCAGTCTGTCTGTCTCTCTAGCCATCCATCTTCCTGTTCATCTTCCAGTCTGTCTGGTGGTCTGTCCATCTTCTTGTCTGTCAGTCCATCCATCTGACTGTCTGCCTCCGTAGGAGGAGCAGCTGAAGAGCCACGAGGCAAAACTCAAGCAGATCTGCTCAGAAATTGAGAGTCACACCAGGACTCCCCCGGATGCCATGGGCTGGGAGGAGCGGCTGACGATGGAGCAATACCTCACTTTCGAGGTGAGGCAGGACCCCAACGGCACACTGGGGGGGTGGGTCACACACTCAAAATACATGTGTTTGATTCATCATGAATATCAGGGCTGTCACTAGGGCTGTCTTCAGGGGGCTTTAGGCCCCACCCGAGATAAATGTACCCGGATTAGTTTAAATAGTGTGCTCTCATTTATTTTCATTAAAATAAGACCCTCCCCTGTAAAGGCTTAGTCCCCGTTTTCATAAATCTCTAGTGACGCTCCTGATCAGTATCTAATTCAGATATCTTGCATGGAAGTGAAATCTGCAGCTCAGAAATGCTAATCCTGCTTTTTCTGGATGGCTGGTTAAATACTCACCATGTAGAGCTGCTCTCTTGGTGTGAGGCTTCCTTTTTGCACCAGACGGTTTGTGGACGTTCAGATTGAGGCTGTCTTCCTCCAGCAGGTGGCACCCTGCTGTGTTGCAGGCTGACAGGCATCCGTGGGGCATCTCGGCGTCTGTGCCCCTCCCCCATAGCTATTCCTGCCGCTTCTGCTGGCCGCTGAGCCTCGGAGGTGAACGCTGGCACTCTCGCTCCTTGTTTGACATGGCCGTTTCTCCTCCTGCAGAGGGAGCGATACGGGGTGTACATCTCGCTACTGCGTGCCGAGCTGGCAGGAAGCGACCCGGCCCGCCGTCAGGAGAGCTCCCCGAGGGAGGGGAGCATCCCGCCCGAGCCCCCTGGCAGGTCCCCCGCCAGCCAGCGGAGCTGACGTCCCGCTGCGAGAAGCACCCTGCTCTCCCGCTGCGACCCTGCAGCTCTGGTTCCCCCTGCTGGAAAACTGAAGAACTGCAAATGGACATGAGGCGCTGTAGGCATTTTTTTAGCGACAGGTCAAAAACTGGACACAAGGAATAGGAAGTGAAAGCACAGCAATTTTTAGGAGTCCAGTGGAGTGGAGAGCCAGAGGACTCCGGGTCCGCTGCCTCCCTCTGCATGTCGGGGGTCACAGGAGAGTGTCCAGCATCATCCCACCTTGTCTTCCTCTGCTGAACTGGGGCAGCCGGGAAGCCGGACCATACTACAGGCATGGTATCCCTCACAGCAGACCAAGCGCCCCCTCCCCGCAGTTCTTTTGGATTCGGGCATCTCGTCATATCAGCTGAGCATTTCGGGCAGCTCAGACAGATATGGCTGCAATAATTCGTAATTTTGCTGTATCGACTTTGTAAAAGCATTTCAGTTTCACCTCTGACTAGTTCTCTACGACACCAGTTTAAGCAGAGGAATGTTATTTGGTCATCCTAATGTAATGTTACATTAAAACAATTAGGTATGTATTTATTAAGTTATCCTAATGCCCTTTTCATAAGAAAAGATTGTACTTCATACGGTTACTGTACTCTGTCTTTCTTATCTTATTTATTTTTCCTTAATTTCTAATTTATTTTCCCTGCCACCTTGGAGACGTTGTATTCTTTTGGTAAACTGTACAGCTTCATAAAGGTTTTATTCATCTCAAAGTATTTCTTTGTTGGGGTAAGTGAGGAGGAACATCATGATTGTAAAAGGAGGTCAGTAACCCTGCCGGCATTAGGACCCTGGGCTGGGGGGGTCACAGCCGACCCGGCTCCATGCCCTTGCACACGATCGTGGCCCTGCACACTTCTCACAGTGATCCTCACATAGCTCGTGGTGCCCTATGAAACATCACACCTCCCGTCTGGCACAGAAATCTCACAGGCAGGGGTAGGCATTTTTAGAGCTGCTATGGATCAGCGTCAGCTAAGCAAAGGTAGACGTGAGTAACGAGAGATCAGCAGCTTCCCTTGCTGGAAAGAGGCCGTAGCCTATCTAACCCCATTTGTACGTCTCTGACTCTGTTTGTGCCTCCCTGCCTCCCTTTGTGCCTCTCGGCTTCTGTTTGTATGTCTCTGCCTCTGCTTGTGCCTTCCTTTGTGCCTCTTCGCCTCTGTTTGTGCTCCTTCCCTGTTTCTGATCAGGTCGCACAAACTCACTACTAAATTATTGTACAAATAAGAACCAGTAGTTTTTAAAAGGTCGCAGACTAAACTGCAACAGTGACTCTGCTCAAATGCTTTTCTGCATTTTTTTTCCACTCTCTTATTTACGTGCCAGAATGATCGTGCTGGAGCAGATGCTCTGTTTTGTCAAAGTAAACAACTGCACATGACGTATCTGATGACTGCATCGAGCTACACTGTTTTTATGTGATTTAAAAGGTGGTACTGCTTTGGAATCTTGGCATGCATGCTGGCAGAAGGGGATGAGCAGAATCTCAGAGCAGAACCTTCAGCCGGGGCCCCAGGTCACCGTAAGGGTGTGAATTCCAGAGCGAGACGCGTCTAGCAGCTGTCTGATGGTCCCTGTGAGGGAGCAGGTGCTGGAACAGCACCCAATAATAAGCTGGATGTGAACAGAGTGGTCGATGGCTCGGGTCTGAACTGATACTAGGCTTGTAAAAGCTGTATGTGTGGAGCAGTTCAGCCATAAGATGAGACACTTTATTTGCCTTTGTAAAGTGGAATCAGTTTTTGGATACCCCATCTGGTTCTCCATTAGGAAAAAATGGTTTTGGGGTCAGAAAGCTTGATGCACCCCCTGGAACAGATGGGGTTAAGGACCTAGCTGGAGGGCCTGGTAACAATATGGTTACTCTGTCGCACATAGGATTCAAATCCACAACCTTCTGAACACGGCCCATGTTACGAACCAGCTGTTATGAACTGGAAACTCAACAGGGCAGTTCCTTAACCTGGTTTCCCCAGAAACGCTAGTCATTCATATGTTCACGCACGGTAACATGGCAACATGCAGCTGCCCTATCTGTATGGAGCGTGTCGGCATGCCTGCGAAGCGTTACCTCAGCGCTTTCGTGGCGGCCAAACAACTCACGTACCGGCACCAAACACTGACACAGGGTCACCTCCACCTTTCCACAGTGCTGACTGCAAAGACCTGACTCCTGTTCCCTCAGTTCTGAATTCCTGTCCACTGTCTGTAGATTCATAACTGCAGGTTTTCAGAACCCTGGACAGCTCCATGCAATTTTTATTTTTTTGTTAATTAATATAACTGAGTAATGAAAGGGCCATACGACATTCCATTTACAGATTTCTTGTTGCTATTATGCGCTTAGTTTTTTTAAATGGCTATTCAAACGTAGGGCAAGAAAGAGATCAGCACAGTGAAAAGCTAAGCTGTTATATTTTTAAATTAGGCCAGCTAGCTCATGTCCCACGTCTTGAGTAAGAAGAACTTTTAAAATATCTTAAAAATAGCTCTTAAATATAATAACAAAATTGTCATTGTAACAAATAATACAATGGTGGTGAGATAAGACTGGGGTTACAGGAACAATTTTACGAATATTCAGTTGATAATGAATGAAATTCAATTTCAGCTATAAGATCACCACAAAAGGTTTATATCTTTGCAGACATACAAGATAATCCCAAAAAACTCACGCATGAAGCATGATGACAAAAAAATGATTACATTCCATTAGCTAAGTGTGAATATGAATAGACCAACAATGTGCCTTTAGTGCAGATCTGGGCCATTTCTATTGGCCCACGTGATCATTAAAATTGAAATAAAAAAAAAAACAGGCGGAATTTTATATTCAAGTCTATGAATTAAATATATATTAGAATCTAACAAATCATGGGACATCATCATAAACAATAAATAAAAATGGCCCCTGCTGACATGGTGAAGCTCAAATTTGACCCACAACAGAAAACAATTTCCCTGGCCTAGGAGCTGAAATGTTGCATTTTAGTGAGCTGAAATAACACTTGTTTGGTTAACAAATATTTCATGATATTTCTGACTTACTTATTGACTAATCTGGGTTCCAGTGGCCTGGAAAGCCCTCCATAGTTATGTGTTTTAATATTTTCACTATTGGTAATATTTATGTTTATTATTAATAATATTGGTACTATTTATAATTATGTACTGAACTTCACTGAGGCTGTAATCAGGATAGTGCAATATTTGCATTGTGTAAGATCAATGTAAGCCACGTCTAAACTAGTTTTTAAAATTTTTAAGTTTTCATAGACTGTATATTTTGTATACATGGAAAGCCAATCAAATCCTGTGAATTTGACTTCCTCTGCCAGCCCCTGGAGGATGGGCTCCCCTTTTCAGTCTGGTCCCTCCCAAGGTTTCTTCCTTCTAGGGAGTTTTTCCTTGACACTGTCGCCTCTGGCTTGCTCACTGGGGGCTTTGGGCGGGGACAATGCAAAGCTCTTTGAGACAATGTAATGTTGTGAAAATGCGCTATACAAATAAAATTGAATTTGTCAGGTTATTGGAAACCCTGACTGATTTTGCTAAGAGTTACTGGGAGACTAACGTTTGTCCCTAGGGGGCAGCAGGACACACACACACATAAGGTCACGTCAAAGATGTCTCATTGGACCGCAATATGAACCCAAAGTACCTGGAGGAAGCTGACATGAACACAGGGGAAACATAGAAAGTTCATAAACATGGAACTGGTGGAGGGATTCGAACCCACAACCCTTGAGGTGGGAGGCGTCACTACTACCTATTGAACTGAAGTAAGGATAGGCAGGAGAAGGGAATTTTTTCCCTTTTTTCCCCATTAGACTTGAATGCTTTTAGACTGTATTATTATTATTTAACATTATGTCTTACCAGCGACTTGTTGGTTTGAGTGCCGTGATGGGCACCACAGTGTATCATTCTTCAGGCCTATGGGTTTGGCTCTCACCTAGTTTGCATGTATGTGGAATCTGAAAATTGTAGCCATGTTTGAATGAAATTCCTCCAGGTTCCGTCATTTCCCGCTGTGGTCCAAAGGTGCGGTTTGTGCATGTGTGTGTGTGTGTGTGTGTGTGTGTTAATGCGTGCCCTGTGATGCACCAGCATCCTGTCCTGCATGTTCCCTACCGTGTGACCTCAACATCATAAGGTCAGCTACACACTCACAATAAACCTGTACTGGGTAAGTGGTTAACGAAGACGGGCGAATGGTTTTAATGATATTTTGGGCTTCTTGGTTTTGCGGAGGTGATTTAGATTAATTAATAAAATCAGTCAACAGATTAATAAAATAAATTAATACATTGAGGTGACTGTGAGGTCAATTAGGAATGGCTTTGTCAAAAGAAAGGGTTCTTGTCCATCTGTTCCAACGTAATTTTTAAAATTTACATATATATTTACATACGGGGGCAGCATGGTGGCGCAGTGATTAGCACTGTTGCATCACACCTCTGGGACAAGGGTTCGAGTCTCCACCCAGGTTCCATGTGTGTGGAGTTTGCATGTTCTCCCCGTGTCGTCGTGGGGTTTCCTCCGGGTACTCCGGTTTCCC
>JAAGVU020000047.1:2061511-2079402 GCA_011763525.2 Mormyrus iriodes
GGTACTCCGGTTTCCCCCCACGGTCCAAAAAGACATGCTGAGACTAATTGGAGTTGCCAAATTGCCCATAGATATGCAAGAGTGGGTGAATGATGTATGAATGTGCCCTGCGATGGGTTGGCACCCTGTCCTGAGTTGTTCCTAGGCTCCGGACCCCCCATGACCCCAAATGGGATAAGCGGATACAGAAAATGAACAGATAGATGGATTTACATATAGTTTCAAGAATTTTTTCAGATGTCAGCTGTACCATACAACTAATAGATTTATGATTTTCATTTAATTTTTTTCAAGTTAATGTTTAAGAATTAAACTAATTGTTAAAGTATAATAGTCACCGAAAACATATTTAATTAAATGGTTTGTAAGGAAACAAGAGAAATTGTTAAATTATATCTTTATTGCAATCATTGGTCATTTTCAGACGTAAGCTATTTACAAAAACACAAATTTATACTATCAAAGGACGTTTAAGGTAGGGGGTGCACAGAAAATGGCAGGAAAGACACACAAAACAGCCAAATGACGATGACAATGACTGTGAAGATGATGTTAAAATAAGCCAATTTAAGCACCATATTTAGTTTTCGAAAGGCAACATATCTGACGAATTGGCAAAATACACTATAAAATGTGAACGGACTAAGGTGAAACTAAATTAATGCATGGAAATTAAACATTGCGGTTTCATTATGACCATTTTTATTTAAAAAAAATCATTCCAGTTGGTTCACTTCAACGTATTCATGCAGTTCACTTTGATAAACTCTTTTTAACACTGACAAAATATACTTTGAAAAGAAAAGGTTGATATATCTTCTGTTAAACAGCAATGACACAAAGTATCTAGTTTTTTTTAATGCAACATCACCTATCAAAAATAATATGCAGAATTCTTCATATAAAGTGCAAATATCTTTTTTACAGTGAATATAAAGTATCAAGGAAACAATGTTAAAACAACGATAATATTAAATATCTTTGAAACGTACAACATAATCCATAATATCAGGGGGGACATTACACAGGAAACGAAGATTTCAAAAATTGAGTTTTTCCATCCGTCACGTTTTACCCCTTCAAGGTTTCATCTGACAATCAAGAGCAGATCACCATTTTTACAGAATTTCACACCGTCACAAAGTTTTCAGAGCTCTGATATTACTATTCGGGCTGAATTCATTCAGATCTCTGTACGTTTGGTCTTCAGGTACATATGGCAAAGCCCAATTGTCTTTCATTAGTATAAGGCTTACTCGTCGTAACTTAATTCTTATTAGTAAAAATGCAATTTTTACTAATAAGAATATGAATTCGAGATATCTACAAGAATTCATATTATTGAGCTCTATAATTCAATATTTACTAGTCATATATTCCCATTGACTTCCATTGTATTTTTTCCTCACATATCCGAAAAACAATTCTCACTAGTAAGAAGTAATATTGTAGAGCTCTATAATTCATTTCTTACTAGCAAGAACTCCCATTGTAGATATCTGTAAAAACATTTTGACTAGCAAAAATTCCAGGCCCACATATCCATAATTGAGTTTTTACTAGTAAAAATTTCATTACAGATCTCTACAATTACATTGCAGAGATCTGAAAGTTACATATGCAAAATCTGAATTTACTAGTTTTTACTAGTAAAAACTCAGTTATGGATATGTGGGCCTGGAATTCTTACTAATCAAAATTTATTTACAGATATCCACAATATGAGTTCTTACTGGTAAGGATTGAATTATAGAACTCTGCAATGTGACTTCTTACAGGAGAGAATTGTTTTTTTAGATATGTGACACAATTATACAATGGAAGTCAATGGGAATATATGACTAGTAAAAATTTAATTATAGAGCTCAATAATATGAATTCTTATTAGTAAAATTACAATTGACCATTAAAAATGACCATTTTTACTAGCAAGAATTGCACTGTAGATATCTTGAATTCATATTCTTACTAGTAAAAATTGCATTTTTACTAGTGATAATGTTATTTTTACTAATAAGAATTAAATTATGACGAGTAAGCCTTATACTAATAAAAGACAATTTGGCTTGCCATAGGTGCACCTCTTCCACCACAGAGAGTGTAGCAATGCACTGCCACCCAGTGGCAAACATGGGAAGCACACTGTCACCGTTCCAATACATAAGAAATTGTGTTGGCTGCCTTTAACGGTATTAATACTACCCACCGTATAAGGACAGTGTGATGGTTGCACTCGCAGGTATGTTGTACCCAGCGACTTTCCATACTGTAACCTTTAGATGATGAAATGGAATAATCTTGCCTCTTATTCAAGAATGCATAATACCTTTAAGGGTTAATGCAAAATTTTCGTGTAGCATAGTTAGTGTACAATCTTCATCGTCATCATTGTCATTGTCATCATCGTCATAATCATTACGTCTACAAAAATCAACAATAATAACAGCTGATTTTATAAACAAACAAAAAAAACACAAGGACAACAATAGGGAACAGGCTGTTATTGTTCGTCATTGTTGTTTTTTGTTATCGTCGAGAATCGTTATGTATCTCCTCCGACACTGTACCGTAAGGGCTGACTTTCCAGGAAAAAAAATTCTTATGCAGAATTTCATTATTTCACTTCCAGAAGACAAAATGGTGGCCCATTTGTTGAACTATAGCCTATATGTTTGGAGATTCAAGTAAAATAATAAAACATTGTATTTACACAAAGATCTCCAGTCCTTTCGTTTCTTATTTCTTACAGACACAACGGTTTCTGTTACGGTAGGCAAGCTTATTCTCTGACGGTGTTAATCGATATTGCACTAAAGCCTTCAAATGAATATTGTATTTAATCGTGGCTGAACAATATTAATACTAAGTGCTTAAGTTAGCGGTAGCTGTAGTCCTCGCGAGATTGTGCATTGAATGGTCTAAGAAATCTAGCAGTACGGAACTTATTTTTTCACCATTGAAAGATTACCACCGTTACAACATCCACCTCTAGAAAAAAAAGAAAAAAAAACTGTATAGAAGAATTGTACCGAAATTGTCATAAGGGCCCATTTCTTTTACTGCTATTACAACCAACATCTTTATTCATAATGCTGGCGTGGGCTGTTACAAAAAATGCTTCGTCTGCCATTAGGAAATTAGGAACATAAGTATGTGTTCATTTTAAATTATTTTCGGTATCCGTGCCCTCAAAAATAGTCCAGGGGTACGTTTCCCGATAACGGGGACTCTTAGCGTCTTACGAAGACTATAAAGATATATCTTATGAAAGGTATTGCTTTTCCTATGTCTGTTTCCCGAACAATTTCTTAAAATATTGCTTAAGGGAGAGCTCCTAATGTGCGACCTTAAAAGGCGCCGGAACAGCTGATTGGTTGACATCGATGGCTCGAGAATCGATTATTCCTTCCGCGCAGCAACTGCTTGGCTGCCGCGTGAGAGAAAGCGGTGTCCATTATAAACTTAACACTGTAGGTATGCTTCGGAATATTGCATTAACCAGAACTGAAACTAAGAATAAAATACAAAATTAACAAACTGAATCGTCTAACCGTACCGTTATATGATTTTCGCCGACTGGGTGCACGAACCTTCTTCGTCAGATTGTAGTAGCAACATTTTATTTTTATTTGTTCTGTAAAACACCTGCGTGCACCACTGTGTGCGCGTGTCATTGATACTGGGAGGAGCAATGGCACAACAGCTGAAAGGAAAGTTGCATTACTGTCTTAACATAAGAGAATGTCCTATGTGCTTCAGTATTGACTACTATGGAGTATTCCATGATGCTTTTTGGGGGAAAACATATTAGAGAAATATGTAAATGAACCATCAGTGTCGACTCTTATCAACCTCATGGACCTTACAGAAGATATACTTAACTACGAACGTTTCGGGAAACGCACCCCAAGTCAACATACATTTAACTTCTTTAATATTAGTCATTCGGTTAGTACTATTTCACAGAGACTTCACCATAATTACGTTGAATAATATTATTTCTTGGGAAAAAGCATAAAGCTAGCGGATTTTCAACGTATCACAACAAATTCGAAAAATCAAAATATATATCAAAGGACGTATTTATCCCTTTCAGAAATAAAACCTGATACGGAACAAAACCCAGGATACACAATGGATCTCAGGACGTCAGAATCTCAGTTGAAAACTACGACTCAAAAGTGCACAAAAATTTCAGCTTCACTTCCTAAGCTACCCAGAATTTACCATATATCAAAAGACAGGCCTCTATGAACAAAAATGTCTTTATAAATAAAAATTAAAATAAAAACATGAGTTCAATACAATCATTTGTTATTGGTACTGTGTTGCTATAAATATTATTCACTCTGGATGTTTCAAAGTTTAAAATGTCCAAATTCAAGAATTAGCGGGAAATAGTAGCCTACCTCCCAAGGTTTGGATCCGCTTACAGTTTCGAAAACGAGCTATGTAGTTTAACTTTACATCTTAAGAATGTGAAAACCAGACGTAATCAGTTAAATGCTGCGTGGATTAATGGGTTAATATATCTGTTAAAGTCTGAGTAGCTTATTACTACCCAAAATGCTAGCTGGCATCTCTAAATAGGGCAAAATGTGTATCCTGCAATGGACCGGCATCCCCTGACTTGTACCCTGTGATTCCTGTGATGGGTTCCAGTGCCCCGTACTGGACACGCAATATAGAAGATGGCTGAAAAGCATAAGTTGGAGTTGTTTAACAGATTCAGAATTAACTAATAAAGATTATAATTCTTCTTTTGTTGCACAGGTATCCTGGCGCCAGTAAACTGAATTATGCCACGCATAAGAATAATTGCAGATTGAATGGTGTTCGACACATATTACATATGCAGGTTGACGGCAAAAAAATAAAAAGTCAAGATTTCTAACTATAATATAACCTAAAAGTAAAAAAAAATGCATAATAATAGTGTCATCATTAACATAAACAGTAGTACTCAAATCATAACGGCAAAATAAGAATTCAGCTACCGCACCAGTGGTGTACCAAAACTATGCAAAATGTAACCAACAAGCCAGATGTTTACACAGAAGTCAGTCTGCAGTTTCATCTAAAAGCCTCATAGGTCTAAAAAGTTTCCTTCCAGTAAAATTCTATGATATATCGGAAACAATCAATTAACTAAAAACATCTCATTTGAACAACTTCACTTGAGTAGATGCGTTTGTAAAGTAAAACTGTCTTTTAAAATAACCTTGGTTTTGGGGTCACAGGCCACAAAAATCAGATAATATTAAAAATGTTAAGAAACGTTACAATTTGTTACGGCATTTGGGGGCAGCAAGGACAGTTACAAAGTCATGTGTAATATACGCTGAAAATTCGCCTTATTTTTTCATTCAAACTGCCCACACATCAGACAAATTTTGACGAGTGAGGCCGTATCAATCACAAGCTTTTATGGCCGATTCTGTTGATTAAAACGCTACACGGTATCAAGCAAGCATCTCAGACTGACCGATTCCGCTAAGGATCTATATATGCAGTGCCACTGGTTTTTAATATGAATTTAAGTTGTATTTAATGGCCTTTTAAGAAGATCAAACATTAAGACTATGTAGTATTCTCGGAAATTCAACGTTACTGCATGTAGTTTTCAGTTTAACATGTAGGAGAGAAGAGAGTACCTATAGTAATATATTTCTGACGTCACCTGAGAAAATGTTTCTATTTTTATAATACTTATTGGACGCTGATATCGGGTCTTTAATTTTGAAAACGAAACATTTTTTACATTATAATCAGAAGTTTAACGTAAATTCCGATTCGAATTCAGGCGAAAAACCTTTCCCGTTTCTTTTCAACCACTAAATTTCACCGATTTTCAACACATGGCATAATTCTTCTATGTTGCAAAGAAGCCTTTATTTTACCTATTAGCTTGGTTTATCTCATTCACTAACTGTTACGCGTTCAATTTCATTTCTGTTAAAATTAAATATATGAGACGACATGGATGCCAATGTTTTTTTTTCTCCTACATTGGTGCCGCTTCCGATTCAAGATCATAGTTGGCTTGTCTGGCCTATGTGTTTAATTCATGTAGACTGGGATCCATCTGGAGCATTACGGGATTTTAGAATGCGATTGCGATTAATTTAGCTTCCGAACACGCGTCGCTTTCGGGTCTGGCAAAAAATGGCACAGAAAATAAATAATTGTTAAAATAACAATGAATGGCACAGCAGAGCTAGATTTACCAATTAATCTGTAAAGAGAATTCAAGGAATCGGACTGATCTAAAAGATTCCCATCGGTTCAAGGCAGCTCGCGTTTGCTTCAATTATTGGTAAAATAGGAGGAACTGGGCCATAGTACCGCTTTCTGTGACATTTGTGCCATGCCAACTGTTTTGAATTTGTGCCCAAATTTAAGAAAAAAAAGAAAATGTATATAAAGGGCCACAGTTTATATTTTGCCCAAAGCTGGCGCAAAACGCGAGTACAGGACTCAAGCGAGGGAACAGCACGAAGGCTGGTGCTACAGAGTGCGGACCTAGCGGAACAGCGGTACAGATTACAGTAAGGTTTGAGAGAGGGACGCAGAACAATTATACCAAGAAACAGAGACGCATTTTATGCATTCAAAATGAATACATAGTTACTTTAAAATTTCTCATTGCATTTACAGGCTAGACGACGCTGCGCTTGGAATGTGCCAAACTGTCTCACAAAACGTTAAAAGCCGTTACACATTGTACAAATATCGTTACAATCATTTAGAAATTTTAAGTTGTTATTGTAAAATAAACTTGCCTTTACTCAACTTCTAATTTGTCTATTGTAGCTGTAATTACTCATATCCAACCATAAAATTGGCATTGATGAGAAATACAAGTTTTACAAAACAAAAAAAGACAAGGTTAATTTCAATGGCTGAGTCTTCTTTTTCAACGAGAGACCATTTTAATTAGAAAACTATCCGGTTTTGGCTCCATGAGCGAATTTACAATGCACGTTTAAATTATGAACATGGACGTGTTTGCCAACACATTGTAACAAAGACATTTCTCAAATCTGGCATTTTACACGTAAGACCACACTAATACAGGCCACGTTCCAGCACCCGAGAAATGAACAAATGAACTAATGAACGATGCATATACTTAACAGAAAACCATTAACAGAAAGGTTACACAAAGAGCTAGTTACTCTTGCAGACCATCAGCTTAGATAACATATAGCAATCCAAACAACTCCTCTGATATGCTACCAGAGAACAGAGATGAGACGTAAAGGGTCAGCACCAAAACAAACAAGCATTTTTTTCAGAACACAGCATTCCATAAACAGCCAGACAGACAACACAGCAATGGGATAAAACTGCTGTGCTGGACTGTAACAACTCTTCTGTCGAATTACAATAAGGTGCACAAGGAAATCGAAACAAAACAAAACATAACAAAACAAAAAAGCAACGAACAAACATAATAGGCTTAAACATGAAATTAAGTTTTCTTCAGTTGTGGCTAACTTATACATCCTTTATTTTAAAATCTCTAAAATTTATATGAAGAGTACTTTATTCATTAGGAAATTAGCTTTTTGTTTTTTAAATAAATCTCACTCTCAACTGGGAATCAAGTTAGAGAAATAACATTTAATACAAGATTTCGACATTCCTTTGAGATCTGTTCCCAACAAACTGGCCAGACTTTCAGGAGGAGAACACAGGGCCACTAACACTGACTTTTAATAAAGAATTTCAGGTAAAGAAATATATATCACTGTAAACAGAAGACAGTACACAATACACCTCCATAATTACCTCACCAGGTATTTTTTTTTTTTACTTACAATATGTAAGAAAACACGATGGCTTGTCTTATGCCACCTACATCAGGATCCCTTCCCCTCTCCCAACGTCCCCCCTCTGATCATAACACCACCATTCCACCTGAACCTCCTAGGTTAGACAGTGACTAATGCGCTTTACTGGAGCTCACTCAGCTTGGTTGACATACTGTCACTCCTTAAAAGTAGTACCTTATCAAGTGCAGATAAAGGCTTTAAGCCTCACAGAGAAATAAACGTGGAATTCAGCCTCATGCTTTCAAATATTAATCATATATTTAATTGATATACATATATTGCCACCATTGGCACGTACAATATTGCACACAGTAATGAAGTGTAGCATGGAAACCCTTTGTGAGCCAAATGTTCAAAATGACAATGTGGAATAATGCTGAAAAAAGTAAAATATAAAACAAATTAGACATGCTAACTAATCCCTTAATAAAGGTCTTTAGCAACTTACAAGTTACACATACTGCCCAAGCCATAAATCTACACACAGAAAACGTCACAAAGGGCTGTTTAGGCATCTTTCACTCCCAACCCAGTCCAGCGTGTCTCGATCTGCCCCGCTCCCCTCACACTGTGCCTGGAGAGCAGGCCTTCGTATTTTATAGGTGACAACATCCATGTTTACATTAAGGCTTATGCCTGGAAAGCTCAGGAATAACAACGTGGTATTCCGAATTCCACTCGCCTCTCTCCAGGCTTCTCGGACTCCTCCCATCGGGCCGTACGACGGCAACGACGGGCTGGAAGCCCGGACAAAGCTGAGCATCAATCCAAAGCACTGGACCAGCATGTAAACATGTGGAGTGTGTAAGGCACCAGGTTGTTTAAATGCTGAAGAGGAAACTCCCAACAGCGACGTGGCTGGGTACAGTGAACATGCAGCAGTTATCTACTCAGTGCTACTCTGGGTTTGTTGTTGAACCTTTGACTTCTCTTTAGTGTTTTTTTTTGTCTTTAAATATTACCCCACAAAAATGTGGGTTTTTCCCCGTTAAAGGCTGAATACATCTGATTCACAAAATCATATATATATATATATATATACATATATATATATACACACACACATATATACATGTATATATATATATATATATATACACACTAAGTTAGCACTTTTGTCAAACAGATTTGTCAAAATTTCCACGTACGGGACAGGATCGAGTTTAACAGTTCAGCAGTAAAAGCCGTAATTAATAACGTGTTGGTAAGAAGTAGAGTCTCATCTGGACATTGCTGCATGTTGTCACTGCACGTGCCAATAAAATAAGAAGGTACTTTTATACACACTGCATGACAAGTCGACACAAAGGTTTAGCGCAACGCTTCGTCCTGCATAACTACAATGTCAAACGGAACAAAAAAAAATGATGAGATTATAGGGTGGTAACTCCTTTAAATGCCTATTTCACTTTGACAACGAGTGCATTAACCAGCCGAATACGGACATGGCTCTGATGAGACGCGCACTGCGATACAGGAGACACTCGCGTTACCTTCAACTCCACCACCACAGCCTGCGTGACATTTAAACAGAGCTCCGATAGCATGCCTTGCTCTCACCGAGTGCCATATGCATGTGTACACCACGCGTGTGTGTATATAAATATTTATACACACGCACATTATTCATATATGTATATACACACGCGCGCGCGCGGACACACACGCGCATACCACAGATCTACTCACAGGTAACTAGGGTGGCATATATACTATGGCAACCTCTCTTAAAAAGGTTGAACGTTTTGGTAAAAAAAAAAAATCTAAAATATCTGCTTTGTGCTGAAGTCAAATGTTAGCTCACATGAAAAGGACTTGTTTCTCATAACTCGGCAATATCTGCATTTGAACATTGCAAACACTTTCATAATAGCTCGAACGTGTACAAAAGTTCTTGGTTAATTAGGGAAATAATCACTCAGTTCTTTATCATTTTAATCAAGTAGGAAACACAGTTCATATATAATGTTATTACTTTGTTTAGCAGCTGCTTACTGTTGTAATGGTGGGTAAGTGGGTAACATCCAGCGATGGGTGACACGTCTGTCAGTTTGTGTACGTTCTGTGGGTGGTGCTCCCTTGGAGTTAAACAGTTACAGTTTAATCTTTATGTTTCTTTTTTACAGTAAAGTTCTTTTTTAATAATAATTTCTCTTTTGTTATTTTTGATTACTCTGTACTCTTTTTTTTTTGCATGTTTGTGCCCCGTTTATCAATCCTCGTCACCTTCATCGGGGTGCAGCTCTTCCTGTTGCTGGAGCTCGCATGCTCTCTTTTCCCTCTGTTTCTCCTGGATCTTCTTCATCTCCTCCGCGTATTTACAGAAAGTGTTGCCGAATTTGGACCACACTTTGTAGGGCACCGTGATGGAGTTGCGGTACGTCGGCTTCACCTCGCTGACCCGCATGAAGACCCCGTACTTGTTGGAGCCCACGTCGAAGAAGAAGCGCTTGTTGTCCACAGTCAAGGAGGTCCCCTCGGGCAGTTCGGCGGGCTCGTCCTCCACCCCGTAGTCGTCGATCAGCTTGGCCAGAGCGTCGCGAAACTCGATAAGTCCTTGCGCCGGGAGAGCGATGGTCTGGCCCTGCGTGGATCCTAGTCCCGGCCCGCGGTTCACGGTCTGTCGGATCCTCAGGAACCGGCCCCGCTGGTTCTCCTTAAGATCCATGTAATATTTCCGATTTTCCCGCACCAGGAACTCGCTCTTCAGCGCCCGTCGCGGCTCGTCTTGTGCTATGTCCGGATTGCTGGGTCCTAACTGGGCATAGTGCTCGATGAAGTCCCCCAGATAGTCACGGAACTCGACTGCCACCGACATGGAGAGAGTCAGGCGGCTCTTGTTTCCTCCGGCCCCGACCTCGGCTATCTTCAAGAAACGGCCCTTGGCGTTCTGCTTTACGTCTAGGTAGAAGCGTTTGTTCTGAATGTCGACCCGCTTCGAGGCGAGCTCTTGCGTCTCATGCTGCAGCCCGGAAGCCGAGCCCGCCCCTCCTGTCACCGGGTGCAGGGAACCGACGCCCGGGCCCGTGGCCGCTCCTCCCTGCTCACTTCCACTGTCTCTGTCCGCCATGATGCCTGCCGCCTGCCTGCCTTCTCCCTCTGTCTGCTGCAGCCCTACTGCCAGCCAGCACGCCACGCCGCCGCTCTCGCGAGATCTGCGCACAGAAACACAGGGGACACGTTTCAGCGCGTGCGGCGCACCTGTCGCCGCCAGACCTCCCGCCGACATTCAGCGAGCCCACGGGTGCCCGGTTTGGGGACGGCCGTGCGCCCCTGCCCGCAGCAATACAAAACAAATAGAAATAAAAATAAGGAAGAAGGAAAAAAAAAAAACATTCGGTTTCGCTTCGGCAAAATCCGGCGTCCGGGCAGGGAACGTCCGTTCACACGCCTTTCTAAAGAATCGCAGCATGATAAACTGCAAATCCGAGCACTTCACATTGCTTTCTAAAACAGTCACCGTTGTTTCGTTGTATTGCGTTATTAATGCTAATAAAGTGACAGCGACACGACTGGGCAAAAGCATGTTGCAGAGTATGAAAATACAGACAAGTAAACAGATTGAGTTTAATAAGTCGTGTATCTGGCTCTAAAAACTGTTACCACCATAAGTCACGTTATTTCATTATGAAAATTGCTGCAGTGCAACTGCGTGTGTGAAACTGACAATATCCAGTTTTGCGATAAACTGGTTTAAAAATATAGTATCATAACACACAAACATGGCACTTACCATAGCCACTTAATTATTAATGTTTGTATAATTTTAATGCAACCGTCGGCAAAACATAACTTTCGATTGCACATTCATTGTCATTATACCATGTATCGTACGCGACCTAACGCGGGTCAAGTCTGACGGCGCAGGTCTTCCGGACATACCCTACAATAAGAAAACAAGATTATATACGTTTAGAACCTATATATGTGTCACTGTAGATGCTTAACACCTACATGACCTTTTCGCATTTCTAAACTTTAGTTAAGCTTTTCTATTGAAATTATATTCTGGATTGATGAATCCTAATTATATGAATGATATTTGTAACTAAACATATCCAAACGCATTGATAATATTATAATAAGTTATACATTGTCGTTTCCATTTTAAAAACAATACAAAATAAGCATAAAACGTATTTTCACAATTGTGCAGGGACTTACATCATCCTAAAAACTTCACCAAAACATACTTACAAATGAATGAATTTAAAAGCGTGCCGAATGTGTAGCGCGGCAGGTTACGTACCATTAAAGGAATGAATTTGTCCCAAATGGTCTCATGATAAATTCTCACCGAGAGTTGGTTCTTTCTGTTATATTCTTGAAAAAGTTACTTTATGTATATTGCGTCATTAGGAAGTTGTATAAGTAATATCAAACGAAACAGCAGAAATACCAAGCACGTCTTTTTGCCATTAAGTAACACAGTAATAATATTAATAATAGTACCAACAATAATTATAATATTTTTTCAATTTATTTAAAATATTACATTCTACTGACTTACCTCGGAATTACCAGACAACGCAGCCATATAATGAGTTGTGCAAATAAATGTGGAGGAACATGGTACCAAACAAGAGACAAACGTTCAGGTAATTTAGAGAGACATAAAATGTAGTCATTTTTTAGTCTAATATATTCTTGCTTCACGCATCCGTTAAACAGAAGTCTTTATTTTCCCGGAGCGTCCTATCGGCGTGGAGAACAGCATTGCGTGCGTGAGGTAAGAAACCTGCGTAACTAAAACAAAACGTGCAATATATGCCTTCAGGCGGGGCATAGGAAGTAAAGGAGTATGTCACGAACCTTCTTCCTCACTTAGGCCTACAAACCGTGCTCCTGAATGAAAGGACAACCATCCAGCTGTATATTTAACGAGCAACTCGCATTTTTAACATCCGATCTGCTTATCGGCTAAAATGGGAAACGTTGTAATCTTTTAGTCTGCTTGGCTACAAGATTTAGCGATATTCAGGCCCAGTACTGCGCTAAATTCAATTCAGTATTTGGAGCAATCGCTGCAGTAGTTACTCGGTTCAAACGGATCCTGAGACGCATTTTTGTTGTACTTTTGAACAAGATAGGCTCCAAGAAAGCTTTCCCGTTGAATGAATTGGCAAAACTTTCGTTAAGGCTGTCCGTCAAGCAAATAAATGTCAAATTAATAACTTGAAATGACGCATAACCATCAAGAAATGTACAATCCTCTTCAGTTCTCGGAATCGTGACCTCAAAAATTACTACAAAGTCACAGAAATAAAAACTAAGAAGTATTATTTCATGTAAACTGCCTAATGAATTTTAATGCTTGCATATATGTACTATAATCGTAATTGCATATAAATATGTATAGCGGCAAATACGTTTGGCTGTCACATAATTTTAAAATATATCCCGTGTTATACATACTCTGACTGACTTGAAAACCAGGTTCGCATCGCAATTCAATTTAAACTGTTATTTCAAAATATAATTTAACAGTTCTGTTCTAACATATTTGAAAAGTTAGTATACTATACTTCCTTTGTTAATTAATCAAGTAATTTTAATTACGTCCTGGGTGCAGAAAATAATGTATAATAAATAATGTGTAATAATCACAAAAATTATATATACAGAGGTAAAATTACATGATAAAATTCAATGGAAAAAAATGTTTTTTATAATAACATATATATCTGTATTAAACATACGAGCTAAATTAATTAATACAAAATACTGTAATAACGACCGCTTTATTTGTTGCTTTGTATATACTTTATATATACTTTCTAAACTATATATATGATAATTCAGTACAAATGTTTGCTGCGACTACTGCTTCTGCTTATTTAGATAAGCACTTAACCTACAATTGTTGATACATATCTGACGTCATTTAAGGTTCCGAAAAATCTGTAGTATGGTAGCACAGGATTTAAAATAACCTATGTATTTAAATAAATAAAAAATGTAACAAATTAGCACCAAAAATATTTATAACTGACCTGCAGTATATTTATACAGGCTACTGAAGAAATTACCGTATATTGTATAACAATATACAAAGGAATTAAAATTAAGGTATAGTAAGCGCGTTAAGAGACTTTAAACTTAATTCCAGGCCATATTTGATCAGGCTTTATATGCGATATTTATATAAGATAACTAGTTTTATTATTTCGGTAACGTCTGAGCCGCGGGATCTCCAGTTGACTTAAAATGACGCAATCGCGGGTCTAGACAAAATTGGAATATAGCTCTCCAGGCTCGGTTATTACATTCAATTTAGCGGAGAATCGCATCGAAAAACCTAATGGCATCGGATACGATTTTAGAAGTTTCGTATGTATCTGAACAAATCAGATTACTGCTCATTCCAGTTCTATATCTTGTCATTTTGACTTATGCTGTTTGAGAGAATAATCGATCACTGTTCTTTTGTTCAACCCTGTTGATGAAACTATTAAATAACTAAGCTTTAAACTTAAAAAACGCTATAAATATTCGACACTGAACTTCTAAAACAAAATATTTCGATTTCACTAATGCTATATATTAGAAAAAATAATTGCAACATAAAATCCGTCTTGTAATAAAGTAACAATTAAAATAGTATTTGCATTTAACTTTCTATCCATTTACTTTGCAAACAAATTCGGCAAAACACAATTATTTATAATAGCAGTATTAATAAAAAGGTAAATGAAAGAAAGGCTGGCTTTTCTTCTTTACATTTTAATTTCTTTTCTCATGCTTCGAATGTTGCACTATGCTGTGTGAAATAAACGTAACTGTCAGACTAATACAGGGAAATGTTTTAGTTATTTAAAAGTAATATTCTACAATTAAAAACACAAACTGTAAACCTAAAGATAACAAGAGGATCTCAAGCTGATACAGTGAGATATCATGTATTATATCTAATTGATAAAAAAATATTTTTTCAAGCGTCAAAGGGTCTGCACGTTTTCCCGAAAATAATACATTTTGTAAATGGTTTTTTTGGTGTGAATGCGCCAGTCCAGACTCGTCTTCAACGTGTTTTTTTTTTATTTTCAGGAGGTTCATCAAGTCCTGCTCGCGAAAAGAAAGTATCTCGAACTGGGAGCGGGATAGAAAGTTTCTTCTTTAAAATGCATCTACTTGTAACAGTTACGGGCATCAACAATTTATTGATTCAGTATCGGTTCTTCATCATTCTAATGAGTGATAGAGGTAATGCCTAAGTCGCTTACTTACATTAAGAATATCAATGCTTTAAGCTTATCTGACACAGAAACGCTTGCAATTTCATGGATTTGAGGTGGAAAAATCCCCCAAAAGACTCATATTTTAAATAAGCTGACTAAATATGATTCTTACATGGGACTCTGGGCAGCGTCTGGGACATAAAGACAAAATAAAATTATTGGTTTTGCATTAGCATTTTAACTATGCAATCAATCTAAGGTCTGGGGGATAATAATAATAACAACAACAACAACAACACTAATAATAATAATAATGATATTATTATTATTAATAATAATAATAATAATAATAATAATAATGATTCTTAAATAGCTATGGTTGGAAAATTTCCCCGCTGTTTTCTTTGTCGTGTATAACCGCACGCTTTCCTAAAAAATCTTCGTATTTTCCCAACGAAAATATCCCTGTATCGGATGAATAGAGATTTATTAAGGATTTAACGGCTAGAGCCATTTCAAGAGTTTCTCTAGAAACCATTTTATTTTCCGAGAGTGTAAATGCAAGACTAGAGTAACTACGAACATGAAAATTAATTTAAAAAGAAGCAAAACACCACGAAATGAACGGGAAAAAAACAAACTCAACAAGTGTTATATAAATTCAGAGACGCAATGACGAGGACACATTCTCGCTCTCTCTCAATCTGTAGGTGTGTTTGTTGCGAGAGTGTGTGTATGCTTGCGGGCGCGCGCGTATAAGTATGTATACAGAAGCGGCTTATCAGTTCCATTGCGAAATTCACTAAGTGGACGTGCAATTAAAGCAAATGTTCTTGTTTATCCTGTTCTGATATTACCCAGTTGTCATCCTGCAGTATTGCAGGAATTATATATATATATGCTCACTCGCGCTGGAAGTACGCGAATGCGCTGCAAAAAGATAAGCGCCACTCGAATGTTACTTTTGAGCATCACAGGAAACCGCCCATTTAACCAAGGCAGTGTATGTGCAGTGCGTGAATGATCGTGGTTTGTCGCACAGCAAAACACTTACATTATTATATTAGCAGTCAATGCAATACCCAGTGCATAAATGGTCGTCTTCTTCCACAGTCACAAAAATAATAACAACCAACAAGGGTATGCAAACCTTACCCCTCTGTGTCTGCAAGCAGAGCGCTAGAGCCTCTGCGCAGCCCCGTCGCAGACAGACACGGCTACAGACAAAGGTGAAGCACTGCAAGCTAGGGAGGCCTACTGTCAACACTGTCGCGGCGCTGCTTCACTGATTCGCCGCTTCCCAAGATGGAACGAAACAGCGAGTCGTGGCATGGAGACGGACGCACGCACGGCTGCAACGCCGCACGCATCTCCTCTGATGTCAGCACGCTTAGAGAATGGAAATAATGGTACTTTGGCGCCCTCTAGCTGCGGCTAAGCTGCTACTGCATTTGCTGACGCTCGGTATAACCCTTCTAGTTCAACATTCATTAATAAAATTAACTGATTTTCGCTAACAGAATAACGATTCTTTGACTGAAATGACACAGTGCACTTTGATCAGTATCCTTAGGACTGCAGCATTTCAGTGTCCCGGTTTGTTATTATTGGCGAACGCGAAGGATCACCGCTTTATACAACACGTTTCGAAATTATGTTAATAGTTATGCCATATAATATATTGGTGTCATATTTTAGTATTGCTCCACTTATTTAGGATCTATTAAAGTTAATATCTTGCTTCGGATTACTAGCGGAAACATACAATCCCAAGATTTTTTTTAGGTTGTGTGTAAAAATATGCATAAACGGACGCTCTTCAAATATTTATAAAATAAGTATAAAGTAAAACTTACGAACTCTGAAATAAAATTGTCATGACATCGTTCATGTTTAATTAACCACTTTATTTTATATATGCGCAATTGCGTTACATTATGATTTTGGCCCCTTGCGCCCCGTTGCGGTGCCAAGCCAGATCCCTGACATGCGCTTCTGAAATTTGAAGACTGACTTCCCTGTTTTAAGGGTGGTTAGATTCAAAGTCAATCTAAAATAATCCCTGATAAGACGTTTATCACGCAGGTTGACAGTGATATATAAAACTCCACTGCACTGTTTCGCGTGCAATGCTACAAGAATTCATTCACAACCAACCGCAGAACGCGGTAAAGGGATTGGGTATCTAGCTATTTCAAAGAATGAAGTTTAACAACCTATACTATGCCTTTGCTATTATAATACTTTACTATATTTATATATAATTTTTCTTTAAATAATTACGGTCCTCGGTACATCTTCTTATTTTTTTTTCAAATAGCTATCTATATTTGCCCGTAAACTTTGGTAGTCGTTCAGCACCACGGACAGCGGCGTCACAGGCGTCCCGATGCCATACTTCTTAGAACGTCATAAACAATAACCGAATTGGCTTATTTAACTGTGCGTATTGTGACATCTCTGGGTACAATCGATTTATTCGATTTACATCGAGTTTCTTTCTTAGTTTACGTAGCCTGTCTCGACAGCATTTAATTTGAAACCGTTAAATGCAACCGAATAAATGAAATGGTCCCAGCATGTGTTTTAATTGAGTCATTAAAAAAGTTTTTAACTGCAATAAATAGTAATTCTATTTTGTTCAACATACGGTGTTACTGCCAGTTACTGTAATATTATATGGTACACCTAGTATATTACAAACGATAATAATGAAACACACTATCTGTCTCCAGCATCTATGTCCTCTGTTGTTGTTACTTGAACTACTAATTTCTAACCTTGACACATTTGCACACTGATATCACTTCAACTGCAGTTTTACCTTATAAGATACAACACATTTATACATACAACACACACACACACACACACA
>JAAGVU020000047.1:2079502-2091545 GCA_011763525.2 Mormyrus iriodes
TGATATCACTTCAACTGCAGTTTTACCTTATAAGATACAACACATTTATACATACAACACACACACACACACACACACACACACATATATATATATAGAGAGGGAGAAAGACAGAGAGACGTCTATAATCTGCAGTCTCTAGCTTCTTTCAATCTCCTACTTCAGGAAATAAAGATATACTCAATTAAATGAACTGCGTTCGTCTACAGCAGGATAGCAGGACGCAGGGACTTTGCTGTTCGACTTTATTCCGAATCTCTGGTTCTCGCCTGCAATCTTAAGGATGCCTCCGACGGCAGGTGTCGCCCTTTATGAATATTTGGCTCCCTGTCATCCGTATAAAGCCAGAATTGTATGCAATATCAGGTATTGACCTTAAAGCTGACTTCTGCATTACCATCTAACCCAAAATCATTCTTCAGCAGAGTCCGTCGTGTCCCTCGATAATAAGCATTGTACATAAGCCTAATGTTATGAATCTTTCCCTTTTTCATCTATCTATCTATCATCTATCTATCTATCTATCTATCTATCTATCTATCTATCTATCTATCTATCTATCTATATGTCTGTCTGTCTGTCTATCTATCTATCTATCTATCTATTGTTTCATTGGAAGGACTAGTGCAAAGATATGAATCCTACGTTCTTCTGCTATCTGGTCGTCATAAGCCCATTGTAGTGGGCGATTGAATAGTACAGATCTGATGCAGAACTGACGCTTCGCTATCAATTTTTTTTTCAATGGCACAGTGAATGTGACCTGAATGCGACGCTCATTTAATAAAGGAATGAGACGCAAAACTCATTGGAAACAGACCTAAGGATCCTATGCCACTGTGAAGCGCTATAGCAGCGTTAGTCATCGCACCCCAAGACGAAATCTAGGCTGATTTTATTTCACTCGAGGTTCCTCATTTTCTCCGAGAATTCTTCATAAAACGTCAGTTCGAGAGAAGACATGACGAGCTCCAGAATGCATTTCTCTTTTTATTTTCTGATCGTCGCTAAACCATTTCCTGAGATGAAACGTCTACTTGAATGAAGATGAACTGAAAAAAGATACTACCGGTTGGAATTTTAGAGGGTTTTGTGAAACTACGATCAGTGTTTTGGATTTGGACACACTGGTGCTCCGACCTTAAAAAAAAATCTGTTAGCTGTAAATGAGCACTGGGCAGACGCCTTGGTTTGCAGGCAATAGGCATTTTCTCAAGTCCTTAGCTGGTGTATGTGGGGTGGAGCGGGATCGGAGCAGAAGGACGCTGCGATGCTGCGATGGAATGAAATTGTCTACCCGATGGATTTCGCCTATGAAAAAAACAACAAAAAATATTTATGCTGTAGTGAATCGCAGTTTCAGTGCAGTGACCGTATAGATTACTTTCATTGTTAAGCAGGACGCCTACTCGACCGCTGCAATATAATTTCGGCAGACGTCTAGGAGGGGACTAGTAGCGCGATCGGCTGTGAAAATATAAAGCCTGCAATTTTACAATGTCTTTCTAGCAGAATGCAGTGACCGTGTTTTTAACCGAGCACCATTACGCCGTTTCCGCTTCCTAGCTGGTGTTTCCCCATTGCAAACTATTGGAAAACCAGCAGATCCAGATGGCATGGACACTTACGCAAGGTCTGCCGCTCTGCCGTGCTACTGGAGCCTATTTGCAGTCTCCTACTTCAACTCAGCTCCATCATCATCACCCAAGCGCCCCGAGAGCACTGCAGCAACGCGACCAGCAACCACAGAGCCAAAGCAGGCGGCATGAGGCTTGATTCAGTACATTTCTCCATGCTGGTCATCGGGGTCTCCTTCGCCTGCTACTCCCCGAGTTTAAATTCCCTGCAGGACCAGGCTTACAAATCAGCGGTGGTCATTGAAGGCAAGGTGCAGTCTGTACCTGTGAATGTCTCAAAGGAGCCGTACAGTGTGAATGTCAAAGTGTTGGACGTGTGGCCGCTGAACAGCGGGGGGTTGGAGCGGGAGCAGCTTGTCACCATCGGGGAGTTCGGCTCGGAGGCTCCGTGCACCAAAGTCAAGAAGAACCACAAATATATATTTTTCATGGACCCAACAGACGAGCCTTTGGTATTCAAGGCATCGTACGCTCCTCTAGACACATATGGGAAGAATCTAAAAAAAGATGTTGGGAAGATCTTGTGCGAAGACTGCGGTAAGTTTATGCCTTGTATTTTCCCTATTGTAACGCTGCTTGTGGTGATGCTGTAATGTTACAGCATAAGTGTCTGTGTAATCCACTGTACGACACATCCTGCCTGCATGCGCTTTCCCAGACCGTGTTATAGCGCTTTTTTCCTCAATAACATAAATTTGTTTTAAGTCTTTGTAACAGATGGCCGTTTGTGGGGTGTCTCTGCGGCAGAATCCCGACTCCCGATATAAACATTTAGAGGTTGCACAAGTCGCTGCACAATACACATATAGGCACACACACACACACACAAAGCACACGAATTTGTCATGTATTAGATGCATCTTCAAATCTGTCAATAATAACTTGTTAAGCAGAGCTGTGAGTGGAATCCAGCGAATCCGTATATTTTGCGTGGTAGCCTCACATATAAAAATATGGTAATAGATGTATGGTGATGTAAAAATAATGAACGATGCAACGTTATTTTCAAGAGACTGGATAAATAGGAATACCATTTAGCTTTTATCTGATGCCTGTCGATGCCCATATTATATGCATGCACATCCCAATGGTTTTCGTGTAGATCTGGTTAGTGTCTGAGACACAGATCGTTGTCCATGTATGAATAGTTGCTGCAATGTTGCAGTGGACATTAATGGCATAGAAAGGGAGAGAATTGCGCTTCAGGTAAGGCTTCGGCGATGCCGCTCTGCCTTTTCGCAGCGGGCCTCCGCCGCTGCTAGGCGTTAACTGGGTCCAGTATAAACTCAATTTGGGACGCGCACAAAGCCTGCACACCCGTCACCGATACAGCAACCGGGCTGCAAGCCATTGGGAAACTTTTATCATTTGTAGGCGTAATGCATCCTGCCCCTCTTCCATAAGACCTGTCCATGGTTTAAAGGGTTTACAGCAATGATGTGCAATGTAATCGTTACAGCGAAAACTGCCTGTAGTTGCACATTATTAGAAAGCTGCGGGATTCTTAGATGTTTTAACGTGACAGGTCATGAGGCTTTGGGTGGTTATATCCCTGTGATGTGCAACCCCGAATTTCCCAGAGGATCTGAAGGCAAATGTGTCGTTACCGGGAGGTGAAGCGATGTTGACAGTCTCCGGAAATCAGCTGCGGGCTTCTCCTCCTTCCTGTCGTTTTTGCTCTGATTTTGACTAACCCTGTCGCTCCAGTAACGTGCCTGCGATTTCAGGTCCGCACATTGAAGTTATGAATAACGCGGACAGAATCGGTAATCAGTAACAATGTAGCGGTAGGCCTAATTGAATTCTCCGTAAGCGGCGCTGACTGCTCTATTTGCCGAAGCAACTCTTTGGTGAGGAAGGAGCGGGGGGAAACAGAAACGCCTTAAAGCGGTTAAGCACTTTTTCATTGTCTGCAGGTGGAGGCCTACACTTCCTCTACAGCAGATTAGATTGTGGGCATTCGTGGGTGTTGGTGGCGGTGGACGGATGGCCTCCAAGCGCTGCTTACAGCACCATTTTTCAGATACACCCAGCGCTATCTTAATCCAAGAATGAGATGTGCAAAGCGCGTCGTTAGAACGGCTTTATCAGTTTAATGTTTTCCCCTTTAATTTGCTCAACGTTTCTGCCATTAAGGACACGTTTATACGTATACTTTGGCCTGACTGGTAGGCCTGCTGGCTTGAGGATCTGTCGAAAAATAGCCTATATAAAAAATATCTATATTTACTATTTACGTTACCTCTTTATAATAGTGTAGCACGTGCAGACTAATATTTATTTCTTACCAGGTTTGTGATACTTGCATAATCTATGTTGAATTAAATGTATATTGGGATTTTAATAGTATATTGATACGCAACAAAACCGAGTATGGATGTGGTCACGTACATTGTACTTTTATCTCGTGGGAAACAAGCGCAGAAATTTATTTTACATCCTGCATGACCCAGATTTGACATCCCTGGAATGCAAGGATTATGATATGAAAGACGTTTTTAGGTTGTGCATGTTGCTTTGGAGATAAATGTCTTGAGAAATATTTCTCACCAGTCAAGGAGCAATTCCTGGACTGAAGTCACAGTAAAATACTTTAAGCCATTTTGAAACAGCCATGTTTTAATAGCTATTATGGGTTGTTGTGGGTTTGAATATATAGCATCGGTCCCTGTGTTCCCAAGAAGCTCAGGCAAGTGCGAAGGGAAGAGTTGGGGGAGGGGGGGCACAACTTAATAATTTAAATGCAATGATTTATTTATTAGGGGGATGGAGCCAAATAGAATATTTTGGGGTACAGTTCCCCCGGTCCCACTCGGTTCCTATGTGCCAGAGCACAGGGCACAAGGCAGGGGAGATTAGCGTTTAGTTAAGGCCACCTCTTTGCTGTCACAGCATATTCTGGAATGGTGGTATGAAACAAGGATGCTTAGCAGTCCAGAGGGAGACCCTGCAGAGTCCACACACATAGACATGCAAACAGATAGATGCAGACAGACATGCACATACACACACACACAGATACACACAGACAGACATGCCCATACACACACACATACATACACACATAGACATGTACATACACACAGATACAGACAGACATGTACATACACACACACACACATAGTCACGCACACAGACAGACACACAGAGACACACATACACACACGCTTGCACACACAGACACATACACACCATACCATACGCATGTTTCTTCTGCACCACGTCACTAATAGTTCCTGTCAGTTTTGGGGGACTCTTTAGCTGACCAAAGTGAATATCAAAAAGACGTCTATGAATAAGAACATACTTTATCTGCCCTTGCAGAGGGTTGCTATTGTAGCGGGGGGTGGGGGAGGGTACGTTAAATCAGCGGGCAGTCACGTGCCTTGCACAGCCAGGGCCGTGGGCTGGATTTCAGCCAGCTCTGTTTGTTTCTGTGTTTATCTTTCAGTTGTCTTGTGTTCCTCTTTCCAGGTTTTCTCAGAAAAAGTCCAAAGACACGGGGTCTCCAAGTCAGTGTTTCCCAGTGGTCCTTGGGGACTCAGAGCCGGTCCATGTTTTTACTCCTACCGAGCTCCCTGCCAGACAGTCCACATTTTTGCAAGCTGGGAGGAAGCAAAAACGTGGAGCTGCTGTGGGTCCCCGAGGACCGGATTGGGATTGGGAAACACAGTTCTAAGTGATCCTTTGTGTGTGTGAGTGTCCTGTCCTGGCTGTCTCCTACCTGGAGCCCTGAGCTTTTGCAATTGGCTCCAAGGTTGCTGCCACCTTGCACTGGAAGATGGATGGAGGGATGAATAGATTATTGCTCCACGTTTCAGTCTCGTTAGCAGCTCTAGTATTTATAACCTAAAATGAAAAGATCTGCATTACACATGTTAGGAGGATGTTTCACAAGAGCAGTTTGGTAAATGTAAAGCCCTCTCATCATAACTATGGGTTAAGAGCAGCCCTACGCCCCCTACTGGCCATGTCAGTTCCTGCTGGTGCTCGTACACATGACAATGATTGGTTGAGGTTTTCTAATTAAACAAATTAACATGATTTTTTCCTTAATGAGCTGGCCAGGGTAACATGTCTGGCGGTTTTTACACTGGGATTGGGACTTTGAGATCTTCCACATTGGTCTGTGTTCTTGTACAGATATGGTGGCAACAACAGTAAGCAAGGTCACCTGTGTTTGTACAGGTGGGCGGACTCTGGTGCAACATTCATGATGGGATGCTTTGGCTTATTAAAAGTAGGTGGGCTGGTGTTTGGGTTTCACTCTCAATGTATTCCCCCCCCACACAGCTGACAATGGGTTGGCGAGTTGGATATGTTGATGGCTCCACTGTCACAGAGAGAAATCTGTGTGACTAGACGAAACAGAATTTGATACAAACAGCTGCTGGTGGTGAGCAAAGCTGTGTGCTGAGAGACACCATGGACACATGATATTTTCTCTGCTCTTTCTATGCATAATGTATCATTTACTGAAATGCTCCTGTAGTCTTTGGATACATGTGCAGTATGTGATATGTCTGGGGGGGACCTCAGGGGATGCTGTCCCAGGCCTGGGCCTGGACTTGGGGGGGGGGGGGGGGGGCATGGTGAAAGGGGTCACATGTAATAGGGGCCTGGTTAAAGTAATATTTGTTCCAGACTCAGTAATATGGAGTCCATGGTGGACTCGTAAGTAACAGTACAAGGTTGCAGTGAGTCTGGGGCCTATTTCCCGAAGGCAGGGGATGGAATGCCAGTCTGACACAGGGCACATAACCACACTATGGACAATTTAGAGGAACTGAATTCACCTAAATTGCGTGTCTTTGGACTGTGGGAGGAAGCTGGAGTACCTGGAAGTGACACACAAACACGGGAATAAAATGAAATTTTACAGAACAGGGTCAGGAACTGAACTCACAACCCTGGAGGTACAAGGCTACAGCGCTTAATAATAAACCATTTTATAAACTGCTTTATGCAACTATATCGCGTGATTCCCTTATGTTATTATTGAGATTGTTAATAGCAGAGCTAAATTATGTTGACTCAGAACTCGTTGCTTATTCATCTTGAATAAATGCTTTTCTAATTGTTGTAATTGTTCTGACTTGGTCAGCAGTGTAGTTTGAGTGACTTTTTGGACTATCCTGGAAGCAAATCTTTGTTTTACAGGGTGGTTCTGGAGATCATAAATATTCATGACAGAAGCACTACCTGATTGGCTAGTGAATTCATTAGGCAGAGTTTACCGGCCAATCAAATAGCTTCTCTCATGAATATTAATGACAGCCCCCGCAACTACTATGAAAAAAGCAGGTAGCACATGTTGATGGGAGCACGTTCATCAGCCAATTAGGAAACTTCTCTCATTAATATTTTCCCAAACCAACCTGTAAAACAAAAATTCACATCCTGGAATACTGCATCAGTAGAAATGCACGCACATGGAGATGTTAAGTATTTGCTTCATTAATCTGACAATTTTATCTAAAGTAACTTATAGTAGAGGGAATAGTACAATTTATGTGCCCACTCAAAGAGTTGAACCCATGACCTTTGTGCTGTTAGCACCGTACGCTACTTGCTGAGCTATAGGAGCAACATCATTGTGGTTAGCGATAGTTAGTGTGACAGGGGCTAGTTGTGTGTTTGTGTTTTGACTATGCAAGCCTTTCTGTGGGACAGAGGCTTCCTGTTCTTTGCTCTCATCCTGTCTCTTCCCGATATTGCGCATGTGGCTGGGAACAGCAGCACCTCTCCTGCTTGGGAAGCACTTTCGGAGGTCCCGCTGCAGGGATCCGGATTTGCCCCCTCCCCCCCCTTCGTGGTGCCATTCTCTTGACACACGCCCACGCTGCGATTTATCAAACCTCGAGACGGGACGAGAGATTGACTTGGCGCTTGGTCTAAACTTGTCTGACACGAGGGGACGATGTATCAGGTGAACAGGCCAGGACTGAGTTCGGGAGGGATTTCATTGATCTTGGTCACACATGATGATGAATGTCTGTTTAAGCAGGCAGCTGGCTCGGAGGCAGGCCTGACGACCCATGAGGTGGGTCTCTCTCGGACATCGGCAGGCAGCCTGACCGACGTGACGTGTGTCATGCGTGACTCTTAGTCCTGCACATATGGCGAACCCAATCAGACTCATATGACCCAGTTTTACACTGGACACTAAATATAAATATATATTTATTTAGTAGATGCCATTATCAAATGTGATGTACAGTTGAGACAGCAGGGTTCCTGGAGTGATTGCTGAAGAGCCAAATGCTGAAATCATTCTGTGGACGCTGGGATTTGACCTCGCGACCTTCTGATCACAGGAACCGACAGAGCCACACATCATTTTTTATAAAAAAAGATAAATATACAAGTATAATAAATCTTTATGAATTTGGATATAAAAACCAGTGGCTTACTGAATCTATTTTCTGTTTCTATTTCTGTAACATTGGTGTTTGTCTAGACTCGATCACTGAAATAATGGGTGTTAGTGAGCTGAAAATCGACTTGACGAAATCTTAAGACCGCAAAGACAGAGAGAGGCATGAGGGAGTCAATAGGGGGGCCTGAGGGTGGTGTGAATGATGAAGAATCACGTGAGGATGACGTGGGGCCGTGTGGCTGGTGCCGCACTCTGCGTCTACTTAATTGTGGCAGATTGCCTTATTCAGGTGATTTATGCAGCTTGATACGATAACTTTAAAGGTTTGAAGCAGCTGTGCGCAAGTGCAGCGATGGTAAACTTTGGACTGATTTTTTTTCATATACTATATAATCTTAAAAAGGAACGATCATTAAAATTACAAAGCTTGCTAAGTTTTGTTTCCTATGACTGAGTAAAATTTTTTTACTGTACGTTACTGTTTCCATCCAGCTGACTATCACAGTCCTTGCGATGTGACAGTTGCATGTACATAACATGCGATATTGATATTAATATCATACACTGTGTAGCTTTAGCGGGTACTGTGTGGAGGTGGCCTATGAGAGAGCTTGGGTCACATTCTGCTCCCTCCTGAGAAGTTGTGTGGAGAAGCTTGTAGCAAAGCTGATGCCATCATGTAATATAATCTACAGTTTTACTGGAATGTCTGTCACTGAAGATCATGTGGTCTAAATCAGAGCCCCTCATAGGACTTGAACTGACAACATTGTGCTTCAGGTCGGTGCAGACTGTGCTGCATGCTTGCCAGCTAATAAAGGAAGGGTGTTTAGATCAGAGGGTTCTGGAAAAATCCAAATGAAGCAATGCATGGAGGAGGGAGGGGCTCGTCCGGGACGACACTGATGTTGAGATGTTTCGGGTTCCTGACAGTTTTTTTGAGACACGGCAGCGTAGGAGGAGATGATATCGTCACACCACAGAGCTTCTTTTTGATGTTCGGGATTTCCATAAAACAGAACAGCATCTTCTATCCATCCTCCAACTGCTTTTCCAGCACACCTCCACAGCTTGAGCCTGGAGCCCATCCCAGGCAGCATAGGCCACAAGGCAGAGGACATCCTGGACGAGATGCCAGTCCCTTGCAGGGCACACACCTACACAATCACACACTTTGGGTGTATTGGGATCCTAATTAGCCGAACCGCATGCTTTCAAACTGTGGGCGGAAACCAGAGTACCTGTAGGAAACCCACACGACACAGGGTGAGCGCAGAAACTCCATACGCACAGGACAGGGGTGGGATTTGAACCCTCCGAAACCTGGAGGAGTGCCAGGGCCTCCCACTGACACACAGTATTGTACGGTATCAGTTACTCTACATGACACAATAAACAATATAAGTAATAATGTGGTGCATAACATCGTAAATAATATGGGAAGGAGGCAAGAAAAGGCAAATATTTATGCATGCATGCTTTTGGGAAAGCAGGGTTAGACAGTCTCTGGAGAAACTATGGGTTAAGGGCCTTGCCCAAGGGGGAAATCAATCTGCTAACCTTAGGTTTGGAACCAACAACCTTCCAAGCACAGACACAGCATCGTAAACCACTTAGCCACACACCATAGTCTAAGTGGCATCACACAATAGCAAGATGGTAGCAAGATCAGCTTCTAGTTCGTGTTCACAGTATATCATGGAAGTATGCTTCCTATATGAAATT
Source organism: Mormyrus iriodes (assembly GCA_011763525.2). Taxonomy (NCBI): domain Eukaryota; kingdom Metazoa; phylum Chordata; class Actinopteri; order Osteoglossiformes; family Mormyridae; genus Mormyrus; species Mormyrus iriodes. Next base: position 2,089,244 of record JAAGVU020000047.1, read on the forward strand.
CTGAAGTTTAAATCAGACAGAACAAGCTTCCGGCGAGGCTAAGATGAGCTTAGACACATTTATGACTGGATAGTTGTATTATTACCCATTAGCATCCTGGTGGTATCAGTTGAATTCCAGGGTAACGGTAGCACATAACGTGAGTTGGTCTTGAGCCGGCCTTAGAACGGGCGCAAAAGCACAGAGCGGACACGCTAATGTCGGCCCGTGTGGTAATTCATCCACGCCACACCGGCACGCGGGAGCGTCTGGGCGTACCTCGCCGGGGGAGGAACCCGCTGACACGTGCCGTCTTCCTGGATGATGCATGGTGGCCATTTTGTGGCGGAATGCTCGTTTACGCGTCAGCCGAGGTGAAGAGGGTGCCATTTATTTAGCTGCACAGGCAGAGACATGACGGAGTGGAGGATATCTGAGCCGTGCTCCTGCGCATTTTTGATCTGATAGCATGGCTTTTGTATTTTTTTATGTGAACTGTCTGTATCTTGTCGTAGTTGTTTCCGCCCGGCTGCATTAGCTTTGGGCTGGGGGAGTTTCCAGTGTGCTGTGGCATTATACAAACGCCCTGAGTAGTGTTGAATTAACACTTCTGGTGTTAGATTAATGGTATGGTGCCTTTCTTTGTGACCTTAACCCCTCACTTTGGGAAAGAAGGTCTTTATGGCAGTTCCAGAATTCAATTATGAATGTATTGTCACTTGGTAGAATGGAAAATAGTCCATCCATCCATCCATCCGTCCATCATAATTAACGCCGCCCTAATTTAACACTTAAATACTTGCATGAATAATATTACCAGTAATTTGATGGTCGCGCACTGAGCTCAATTTTTCTGTTTGGCGATGATCCATTCTGTGTTTACTGATTAGCGTATTGTCCTGTGGGCGGACGATTCAGATATTTTTTGGGGGTGGGGGGGAAGGAGAGGTCAGCCATTCTAACCTAGAATTAAAAGCTGCAGAATCGCACTTGAACCACAGTCAGGAGATGTTTTTAGATGTTTATAGAGGCTGTTTATAGGGGCAGGATTTTTGTAAAGGTGACAGGGCTCACTGTGAAGTACAGGGCCCACCGCTGCGGCAGAATGCCATGTCTTTAAGAGGGGAAAAACACGGCTTAGACATTGCTCGACCATAGCCTGGTCCCCGGTCGTCATCACGGCAGCAAGGCAGAGAGGGGTGTGGCTGGCAACTCTGGACAGTGGCTGCACGCGGTGTGCCAGTGCACCATGGCAGCGGGGAGAGTGGGCGATGGCAGATGTTGAAACCCACGGATCCGAGACGAGGAGGTCGTGGGCCCTTAAGGTTGCTGGGACACGTTGGGCTTGTTGGGGTGTCCGTACGAGGGATATGCCCTTCTGTTGACATTCCTCAGACTCTAAGAAACTGACAGTCTTGTATTCCAGTAGCCAACATTAACGTATCAAACTTCCTGTCACATGACCACAGGCTCATATTCTCTGGTTTAAATGTTTACTTTGTAACAACGCAGAGAGCTGCTGTTTGGAAGCTTTTCCAGGGCTGTTACACCTGAGAGGCATCTTGGAAAATTACTTTCCGGTATCCGTACAATATTGACGGCAAAGCTGCTGAATACTCATTTCACGCATATGTGTTTTGCACGCATGAATTCATACAAAATTGTTTCTCAGTACTGCTTGCATTAGTAGAGTTTTACAATTTCTTGAAAATATACAGAGGTGCCACAGTGGGGAGCACTGTAGCTTCACAATTCCAGCACTGAGGGTTTGAAACCCATCACAGGTCTGTGTGTGTTTGCATATTTTCCCGAGTTCTCTAGGTTTCCTCTCAGTCTAAGGCCGTGTGAACTGCAGTCATAGTGTGTGCATGTCGGCACCCTGTATTGGACTGGCATCCCATCCAGGCTGTACTCTAGTCCTGTGCCCCGTGATGGACTGGCATCCCATCCAGGCTGTACCCCAGCCCTGTGATGGACTGGTATCCCATCCAGGCTGTACCCCAGCCTTGTACCCCGTGATGGACTGGCATCCCATCCAGGCTGTACCCTAGTTCTGTGCCCCGTGATGGACTGGCATCCTATCCAGGCTGTACCCCAGCCCTGTGCCCCGTGATGGACTGGCATCCTATCCAGGCTGTACCCCAGCCCTGTGCCCCGTGATGGACTGGCATCCTATCCAGGCTGTACCCCAGCCCTGTACCCTGTGATGGACTGGCATCCCATCCAGGCTGTACCCTAGTCCTGTACCCCGTGATGGACTGGCATCCCATCCAGGCTGTACCCTAGTCCTGTGCCCCGTGATGGACTGGCATCCCATCCAGGC
>JAAGVU020000047.1:2102317-2116399 GCA_011763525.2 Mormyrus iriodes
TGGGTGGTTTTTTTGGGATTTTGGGAGGAAAGTTCCAAAGAAAAAATTAAAAAAACCTCATTTCCGGGGGCCTTTGGCCTTGGGGCCTTCTTCCCCTTCCCCCCCCCCCCCCCCCCCCCATAATATGGCTGTTTGGCTCCAACCCTAACCCTCTCTGAACCTCAGTCCACAAGTGGCCAAGGTACACTTGTTTTTTCATCTCAGCTGTTTACTCCATTTCCCTGATTGTAAAGTCTTTTGCCATTAGGTGGTGCCACTACCAGAAAGCTCAACTGGATGTTGTTAACTTGCTGCAGTGCCTCACTGGACTCTGTTTTTAAAATGAGCTGTACTATCGCCCTTTCCTGATTTCTGGGTCTTCACGGTTGGATTGCGGGATCATTGTGAGACATCTAAAAAAATTACCATCTGTTTCAGGGCACTAGTGGTACCAAGAGCTTAATTGCGGCTAATATTTCAGCTCAAGAAGAAAATGCAGTGTTAAGAATTCCCAAAGTTCGTGCTTAACTCCTGGAAAATAAGCATCACCAGTTGGAAGGTGATCATTGACCACTTTAAGTACATTTTTTGGTATAGAAGCCTTGATTGGAGGGGTTCAAAAAGCTCAGTAGGCACCAGTTAACATCTGGTTGTGAAACCACAACAGAAAGTGGTGCCTGAAAACTCAGAAGATTTAAAATAGAGTATTCTATGCGTGTATACGTGTGTCTGAGTGTGCACAGGGATTCTTTATGTACTTTCACAGTAATGCACCGTAGTGGTGCTCCAGTTAAAGTCACATGGTCTCATTTACGCAATGACACTCAGCTGTGAGAACTCTCCGAACTCATTGACAAACAGTTCCTTTCGAAAACCGTTCAGAAAATGAATAGAATCATGGAAGCAACACAAAGTGCCATTGTTTCCGGTTTGTCCGCAAACACCACCGAGCGTGTTATTTAGCGTGGCAGTTAGCCGGTGTTTTGCTTTTGTTTGTTTGTCACGCCTGGGTGCTGTTTTTGTCCGATGTCATTCACGCAGTGCGCAGTTTGAGCTGCATAAACAGCTTGGCCGTTCAGCTGGAGAAGTTTTTATTAAACAGGTTTTTATTATTGTGAGATCTAAACCAGACACGTACAACAGTACCCCGAACCATTTCACATACTGACGGGTCTTCTGCCTGACAATCCCCGTGTCTGTAGGACAAGAAACATGAGAAGCAGGGGACCACCAGGAACGGGGCCTCTGACTGGATGAGACGCTTTGGAACGAGGTGACAGTTGGTGGAGCCCAATGGGGAACCAAAAAAAGATAAAGATCCAAACAGGTCATAAAATGAGGACTAGGAGCGTAGACATAAACATAGACCATACTAAATGCATGATAAGGCAGCACTGTGGGGACTCCCAAGCTTAATTAAGTCTTATTCTGCATTGGGGTGTAACTTTTTGCTTTGGACATATATAAAGTAGCAATTGCACATCAAGACTTTAAAAGTGAGGGTTGATTCGTTAGATGTATAGCTGTAAAGCTCAACTTTCATAAATAGCAACAATGTAATGGACGTGACAGTATCAGGGTGATCTTGAATGAATTGATCTTTACCCAATCATCCATCTTGTGTTTCTCCAGTGCCAGGTCACTGTGAGCCTAGAGCCTGTCATAAAAAGCAGGGATGGGATGCCGGGCTATTGTAGTCATGACAAATAAGATGTTTAAGAGGCTTGTAATTGTACGTCTGAAAGAGGGGGAGCTTTCAGAATGAAATGGAGATACATAGTGAAAGCGGAGTGTTTATTTTAATGCATATACAGCATACGATCTGGAAAAGTGTTGCAGTTCAGGCCTGACCTTGCGTTGCAGATGGAGTCAAAGTCAAAGAAAGATACAGGATAGAGTATCAAAACAAAAGACCTTAGAGACCTGGGTAATTGCAGTGTAAAATAAGTAATAGTTATATTTCAATGTATAATGTTTGAGCAATTCATAGAGGTTTTATTTGGAAATCTTTCCCATCATAGACAACTTCAGGCAACAGATGGTGTCGGAATTTGACTGTACCTGTGTGTAACACAGCAACTGTTAGTATAGCAGAGGCACATGGGCTAAGTAATGAATAAAATATACATCGCTGGGAGCAGTCGTCGCAGAATAACTTAAAAATGGTTTCTTTACCGTATGACTAAGCATTTTAGTGTCAAGGTGTTTGCTCTGAAACTAAGCGAATCATCGTGTTTCTTAACAGAAAAATCAAGTGGACTTGAGTGCAGGAATATGTCTGTTTAAATATGTTAGTGGATTAAAGAGTCAGTTGTTAATGGGAGAAGAAAATCATATGAACTCTTTAAGCTTTTTTTGTACAAGGAATGAAAATGTTATAAATAGCTGACTGATAGGGCACAGCTTTCCAGAGATAGGACGCACTGCTGAGGAAACACCTCAACCACATGTGCCAAGGAAGCTTAATTAGTACTGTGAGTACTTAATTAGTCCTGTAGTACTTAATTAGTCCTGTAAGTCCAATGTTTTTTTGAAGTGGGCCCAGGGTTTGGACAGGAGTGCGTGCAGCTTGCACCATAAGGACGATGTCGTTTTGAGCGTTGGCCTGAGTTCTTATTCGTTTTTGTGTCAAATCCTGACAGAAACACACATCTGTGCCGTATTCCGTGGATGATCCCTTCTGGTCTGGGCACGGAGATACTGTAGAGATGATAATCAGCCCAGACTCACAGGCTCACAGTTTAAATCCTCCAATCACAGGCACCTGTCAGCTACGTTCAAGTTTTGCTGTGTGAAGCAGCACAGGCTTTATAGCTGGGTGGTCCAGCATCATCTTGGCTGATCTCCTGCAGTGAAGGTCAGGCTGGAAGCTTCTTTGTTGGGTATAATCTGACCAATGCTCGTATGAAAGTGGGAAACGATACATCTGTTTTGCGATATTCAAAGCTCAGTTGGTGCAGAGATGATCAGATATGTTCTGGATATCTTTTCTGTGCAGTTCCTCTGTATATCAGAATATGGAGACAGTTTTAGCAACCACCAGCAGATCTTTACATGGTCTTGTGATAAATCCTTTACTTTAATCTGAAAATATTCCAGGAAGGAATTGGGCAGGGTCAGAAGGCTGAGTGACAAGGACTTCACCTTGTAATTAATGCCTAGCTTTAAATAGGTGTTGAAAGTTTAGTTACTATATTCAGCAGTGTATTGTAGCATTGGGCAGGTGAAGCAAAAGAAGCTGAAATATGAATTGGCCATGTATTTTTGCTGTACTGGTGGCATAATTTTTACAATGACAGTACATTTGCCAGACATCCTCCAAAACCTCAACTCCAGGCAGTGAACTCTGACTCTACCTTACTCTACTTCAGCTAAACACTATTTACATTAAACACAAGGGGGTGTTGCTTTGCATGATAGGAAATGCAAATGACACTGCAGAAACAGGTTAGCAGCTCTGGTGCTACAGTATGGATAATTATTACCACAATTATTTAAAAGGGACAATATGACTTGGCCCAAAATAATTTTAGAAAATAATGCAAGAAATATGGTACATAGAACTAGGTTTGAAACATTCGTAATTTATTTTATTCTTATGCCATAACATGTTTCTTTTGCATATTGATTAATTGTGTTCAGTTGTGGATGGCTGGAGATGTGTTGAACATATGTGCGTATTATTATGTAACCATACATGAAGAAAATGGAACAGCATTTTGCTGATGTCTGTTCTTAGGAATGTTGCCTTACGGTCGTCATGTCTAAGTCTTTTCTTGGGTTGAGATACGGAGGGAAGAATTTCTATTCAACACAATTATGGATGTTTGTATCTGTTGACCAGCAGTGGTTTAACTTTTGATTTTAACACAGAATTTTCCCTGTACAGTAATGCTTAGCGTAAGGTTTTCCATCACTGTTATCAGGCTGATTGATATGAGTTTGAAATTATGGCTCCATGGCACGTTCCAGTTTTTGTAAACTGACTAGTCAGCAGGGGAACGGGCCAGATCTTTCTCTGAAGCTAATGAGATTGGATCCAATTAATTAGGACCCGGCCCTTTTTAACGGGCATCTGCCGAGTGACACACAGGGCAAAGGAAGGCAAGGAGCCTCTTTGCCGCATAGAGGCAGCATACGTATAGGATTCAGGGCACCAAAGAAAAAGAAAAAACAAAATGAAACGGGCCAGACTGAGAGGTTCACCATTTCCAACTAGTGCCGGGTCCTTCCTCCAGAAACCAGACCTGGGCGATCATGTGCCTGACGGGTTTACTTAACTTGCAAGGTTCTGCTTGTGTGGTACCTGCTGGAGCGTGTGGCTTCAAAGTGGAGATTGTGTCCCCCGCGAGTTGCGTGTGGTGGTGGAAGCCGCCAGGCACGGCCAGTTTGGGCATTGTTAGGCACAGCACTGTTGCGGCTTGTGTTCGCATGTGCATAATGAGCTCTTTCCTGATTGGGCCAGTAAAGCACCAGATATCTAGCTATCTTTCGAAGATGGGGGACCTGATTCTTCAGCTTCAGATTCATGGTTGCATGAGGCTAAATATGTCCGCCCCCTCCACCTGCGACAGCAACCCCCCTCCCCCCCGTCCCCCCAAGCCTGTGGTCTCTGACCATGGCACGTGTCCTGCTGTTGCGTGAGGCCTGCCAAAGTTTATCCTGCCATTTAATTATTAAACAACACCCAAATGTCTTGCTCCAAAGTCCCCCTTTCTTAAACAGGACCTAATAAAAGAACTTCGCTGAATAGCCAATTAGATTTTTAAATGGAACGTCCAATTTGAACAGAGGATAAAAAGCGCTGTCTTTTATCTGCCAAGACCCGAGACGGCTTTCATTTCAAGCCCTCACTAATGGTGTGTATCATTACTAGTGATAGCGGTGTTCCTTGTCTCTCCATCTAAAACGCACATTCTACAGAGGAGAGGGAGAAAAAGCGAGGGGAGCTGTGTGCAACGTTTTGAGATGCATGTGCATCTTTATATGAAACACGTATGACATTTGGATGGTGTACCTGCGAGATGTGCGCGTGTAATATCGCTGCTCCTCCCCAGGAAGAGGATGCTGGGGAGGGCGCGAGACATGCGTGTGCACAGCCTGGCGTGAGCAGAACATGGGGTGGGGGGAGGGGGGGCAGATGGAGCAGATCTTGCCCCGCTCTTGTGCCCGGAAGCTTCATCAGCTGTTTATTAGCGGCTCCCTGCACCGTCACGCTCTCCGCCGTGGCTGAGGGCGGACGGCGCTTGGGCGTCATGCCCCGTACGAGAAAATACCTTGGCAAGCTGAGCTGTTTCCCGGCACATATGGAGAGGTCTCCCGCTAATCCTTTCCAGTTTGACTTTCACGGTGTTATTCCTCTCTGTTTTTTCCCCTTTTTGTCATATTTGGGACACGTTTTCCTTGCTTTGCAGTTACTTCACAGTTCTATCACCGGTTCCTGTTCCTGTGCTTAATGCGGCTGGCTCGTTAATAATTGATCCACTTCTCGTTCCTGAGAGTGTAGCCCGAGGAGGAAACTCGAAGAGGACCGCGTTTCTCTCCTTCTCATTCGGATCCTGTTTGCTCAGAAACCCGCGAATTGCCGGGGGTCGACACCCAGTCATTCAAACCAGCATTTTGACATTTTTACACCCACGTGCTGCTTTGTGGGAAGCCCAGAGTCTGACTCAGGCCAAAGCACTACCCATCATTCCCTTGTATTTCACTTGCCTGCACATCCATCACGCTAATAAAATGAATGCACGTAATTACACAATTTGACCGAGCTACTCTATCACCCGTTCTCAAGCCCAGCAGCTCTCCGATGTGCCTTTTATCTGCAGAAATGTGTTTCTGGTTCAAGATTTTCCAGGGTCATTGGAGTCTGCATTACCGAGACTGGTCAGTGGGAGGGGACAGGCACCACAAAGCCTCTGCCTGTCTGATTTTCCCTACTAATCCCTCGTTTTCAGTCCCACATGAGCGGAACAGCCACTGGCATCCCACCTGGGAGGGTGCGTGTTTGTGCGCAGTTTGGCATGGATGTAGCTCATGTTACGGGTGACTTCAGGTAAACACACGTTCGGCTGAAAGGTCCCCTGGAACCAGTGCTCTCGCTTGCGGCTGAGCGCACGGCTGGCACCGTTAACCCAAGTGCGGAAGGAAAGGGAGGAACGCGTGCACCGGAGAGGCACGAAAACGTGTCCCACCACGTCTGCCTGACACTGTGCGTGAGAGCAACCTGCTGCTGTTGATTTCTTCAGGTGTGTTTGTAGGCGGGGGGTGGAATCATAGCTAAAGAAATCCCTTCAGGGCCTCGGGGTGGGGTGGGGGTGTTCCTCTGTGTCATTTGGTGGGATAATTTCAGAAAGGTAGACCTGATGACCACACGATGGCAGCGTGGCATGTGGTAGGCTCCTGATCTTAGAAATTCGCTGTCACCAACAGGCATGACCCGGGCTGAGTTAGGGTGCGAGAATATCTTGATACAGTGGGAGGATACTCACAAAAAATAAGATGCACTGGGCACAAGGGTGGGAGAGAAAAACAAAAATCAGTATTGCGTGAGGCATGTGAAGTGGGATTGAAAAGAAACCCAAAACAGACACCTTCATGCTGCAAGTGTCAGTCTGGTGTCAGGGCCTTAATCTGGGTTACTGAGGGTGGAACAAAGCGGAACATACCAAGTTACTCCTACACAGGAAATGACTGGCTTAACTCCATAATCGCAGTCACCTGACTCTCCTGCCTGAGATAGATGAGCCCCCCCCCCATTCCTCCAAAGAGGTATTTTAATCTGTTTGACTCTTCGCAGTTATTGCCTGATCAAAGCATAAGCAACTCATAACTCCTTACCTATTGCTTAGTGACAGCCAGGGTGTCTATGTTACGAGAGTGATGATTGGTTTTACAGCTTGCGTGTATATATGGTTGGGCCAATGGGGAAATGAGTTGCATCGCTGACCAGGATTAAAAGAGGCCTCACAAAACTAATTTTTCTTAATTACCTTGATAATTGATAATGGGCCAATTCCAGCTAATCAAAGTGAATCACTTCTAAAGGCAAAGCACTTTTGTCCCCTCGAATCAATCAGCCATTGAAGGGGTGACTTTGGTGCATCTAACCAGGAGACGTGACGGGCAGGTGCTTGTCCCTTTTTGCAGTCCTGGTGCAGCCCGAATATGCAGAATGCAGAATTATTGATGCGCTTCACGAATGACAAGCTGGCCCCCTCTATACCTGAAAGAATCAGCAAACATTGTAATGTCACGGTGACACATTTATTCCTATTTAATATTTCCAAACTTTTATTACTCTCTAACCACAGGATTTCCTGTTTTTTTATTGTATGACTATAGAATGAGTATAAAGTGGAGTATTTCTGTTGAGAAGGCATAGGACTCAAAACATTATAAATGAATGTAAGATGTTTATTGGTTCATAGGGCTGCTGTTGATCCAGTACGTCAAGCTTTAAGGTGTCAGATGAAACATGGCTGGGTAAAATGTGGTTCAGTGATTGATTCGTCTCCCTGTTTATTCTCCTTCTGTCATCGCTCGCAGCATTTGTGGCGAAATTAAGCATCACAGGAGTGTATTTGTTTACCAGAGTGAACAGCAGAGTTGTCGTGCCATTGAGCAATAAAGAGCCGAACCAGCAGCCTCTCAACCAGGAGGTCCACCAGAGCAGGCTGAAGCCTGGAGCTCAGGTTGGGTAAATTTGCGCACACATTTAATTTAATTATTTGAGTGCTTGGCACAAGGAGTGGCATGTGGCACAGTGGGTTAGGACCCTATGTCCATGGTAGGAAGATCGTCAGTTAAAATTCCGTGGTCTACAGAGGGAGCTGCAAGACATGATTACGGAGTTTCTCCTGAAGCGGGCAATGGAGTGGACTCCTCTGTCCCTTTTCCCATGATGTAGTGTGGTATATTCTGTAGATGTCAGCTGAGGACTCATTGAATTTAGAGAGCAGGCAATGAGAACTATCAAAGTTTTTTTCTGTTGGCATGCACACTAACACTGCATATGGGTGCGTGTCTGTTACACTAGGCTCAGATTAATGTTTGTTTTTCTCGTGCATGTGTGTTTGTTTAAGGATTCATTTATGCTGGGAAACTCTTGCTAAAAGGCAAGTTTCCCATTGGAAGGCAAAACCAAAGGCGCATAATATTCGAACAGCGCTAGCCATGATTCCCGTGTTGGGTTTTTGGGGGGCCGTGTTTGGCTCTGCTGGTTAGGACTCTGTGCCCATGATAGCAAGGCTGCCGATTCAAATCCCATAACCAGCAGAGTGATTCCACTGGTGGACCCTTGAGCAAGGCCCTTAACCCCCAGTGGCTCTCGGAATTCTGGTTGACCCTGTGCTGTGACCATCAAACTTGCTCTCAGCTGTGTATGTGTCTTGTGTGTCTCATGGACAGCAAAATGGGACAGGCATAAAGATAATTTCCTCACAGACAGATGTAAAGTATCACTATTGTTATTATTTTTCATGTGTTGTAATTTGTGCGTCAGGGTAGAGATGACACAGTGGCTCTGTCTTTAGCACGATAGCCTCATGCTGCCAGGGTTGCGGGCTTGATTCCCACCTTCCGCTTTGTGTGCATGGGGTTTGCTTGTTATACCTGTGTTTGTTTCAGTTTTGTCTGGGCTCCCATTTCCTCCCGCAGCGCGAAAACACGTGTTTGGACAAATCTGTGTGAGCGTGTGCCCTGTGATTGGTCGGCACCCTTCTAGGGTTTCCCTTGCCTTGTGCCCTGTTCGTTCTGGGTGACATGGAAGATGGATGATAGATACATTAACCTGGGAAACTAACTCATGTTTTGTAACTGACAAAACTTTCCTTGCTTTACACGCAAGTTCTTACAGGTTTTGGACTGAACTATATTCAGAAATGAATCTATAGTGGAAGCTGGTGAACAAAAGAAGGAGATCAAAGAGAGCCCAGTGAGTAACCGCTATTTTCTGGTTCACCTGGCTATTAACTCAGTAAAACTTAAGGTCTCCATAGCTACTTCTGTGAACTCACTCTTTAATTTAGAATGATTTCAGTCACCTTTAATGGAGATCTTGATCATACTGAGTAGTGATTTTAGTCACTTTGTATGAAGACCTTGGTCACTCTGAATAGAGACTGCAGTCACCCTGAATGGAGACCTGAGTCATCCTAAGTGGTGATCTCAGTCACTCTGAATGGTGATCTCAGTCCCTCTCAATGTTGATCTCAGTTACCCTGAATGGTTGCTCAGGATGGAATTTGCATTGCTGACAGGAAATTGACCACATGGTATCATGCTTTAGGCTGTAAGGGGAATGAGTTAAGGTTGGGTCTCCCTGCAGCTTTGCCTTAGCACTGTTTCATTGGGCAGATGTACCATGTTCTCCCTGTTTTTTCGGCTTCCTTCAGGTACTTTGGTTTCCTCCTGTAGTTGAAAGAGGAAAATTTGTGGATGGATAGATGGATGAATGGATGAATGATGGGAGAGAAGTTCCTCTAGATCTGCCATTGCCTTCAATGATCATAGCATCCAAGGTGGGTGAGATGGTCAAACAGCCACTCAGGCAGCAGCTTGCAGTTTCTCTCTCAACTTTATATGGTGATCTGAAAACTGTCATGCTGCTGAATTGGGAAAAGTTCACGGAGCTTTGGAACCTCGTCTGCCCTGATCGTGGGCCACTGCCCGCAATGTTTCCCATCAGGCTGTGCAGTGGCTCCCTCGTGGTCATCTGCGTTTTGGTGTGACACAGCTGAGCTGCAATGGCTGCAGTGCTCCGTGCATGGTTTCCATGGTGACAGCAGCGTGCTGCAGGAATGACACAAAGACTAGACCAAGACAGCAGAGCTTCCCGTCCTCTCTAAACACACTTTCATGCATGCACACGCACACATGCCCACACACACACACACACACACACACACACACACACACACACACACACACACACACACACTGAATATTGTTAATAGTTAATAACATCCTTGCAGTTGGCCATGCGATGGGTTTATCTGCATCTCGTAGCTCTATTTGTGTCCTGCGATGCAGTGCTGCGGTGTCCAAGCTCAGCTGCTCTTCAGCAGGCATGCTCGTCGACCTGTGACATCCGGCGAGCATGTCTCTCCTGTGCCTGCAATGCGAGGAGCGGGTGCCGGCACAGGAGAGCTGTTGACCTTGAGGGAAGACCACTCGGCAGACGGCTTGTGGTGTCGTCACGTCTGATTGGACAGGGTTCGGTCTGTTCCTCCAGGGTGTCCTGCCCGTGTCCTAGAAGCAACATCCTGGATTGTACCCCCGATACGAAAGCTTCAGCTCTCATTTTTAAACCTCATGATAAACACATGACAAGATTTGCAGAGGAAGCAGCTGTTTCTGTCTGAAAGGGACTGCTGGAGTCCCTCTGGGACTGGGCTGGCGGTGCCGCCGTGTCAGCTTAGATGACCTGCACAGGATCTCTGATTTTGGGATGGCGAGTCATTTACTGGTAGGAACCCACCACAGGTTAATTTTTATCTGGGTGTAAGACGAGCTTTGGAGTGTCAGTTAGGATACGGTTCTGTGGTGGACACTTGAGGAGATGCGTTTTTTTCTGGGCCTTTTTAACAAAGGCATAGTGTTATTCAGCGGTAAGGAGCTTGCGTGTATGCGGCCTGCTGCACCTCCGATTTTTATCCCCCCCCGTTCTTTGCTCCAAATGTGAAACACACAGCATAAGATATCCTAATCCCCTTTCCTGACAGCGTGCTGATCTTTTTTTTTTAGTCTTGATTTTTATCTCTCTAAATGGGTGCATTTTTTTAACTGGATGAAAAATACACAGTACACCATGCTCTCAATCCAGGCATCGTCAATGGGACTGTGCCAAAAAACACAGCCTTGCGGAGCACTCCTTCCCCAGAGCCCAAAGAACACGGTGTGTTCTTAAAAACAAACACATGAACCCCAAACCGTAAACATTGCCAGAGTTGAAATGTGGAAGTCACTGAGTTAGTATAGGGGATGATTTACATAGACATGAGTGTAGAAAGCCAAGCGTGTCCCCACCAGTCTTTGTGGGCCTAGGAATCTTCTTATGTCTCGGAATGCCAAGGAGCAGTCTTTGCACTGAGGCATCAAGGGGGAAGAAAAAGCAGAGATGCCCTCCAACCCCCCCAGGTGACTAGTCTGCGGGGTCCCATGGACCTAAGAATAGCCCTTTGTTTATTCCTAAGACAAAGACAGCTTAGTATTCTCTGCTACTCCAAAATGCAGGATTCAAGTCTTAGGACTTTGGATTTGACCAGTAGCACATGATTCCAATAAGTGTTTATTTGGATGCACTTAGTGATTCTACCTGCTTGCACCATTGCACCTTCTTCTACAGGGCTTATGTCTCTCTCATATCATTTGGAGCTATGTGTTTTTATATCTCCAGGAGACATTTGAAGATCTCTTCCCATACCCTTCTGTCTCCAGTCCATCTTAAATATCACGTAAACTGCAGTGTGTCATTTCATGTAAGCAAAGTCTCCATCACATATAACTAATCTGCTTTGCATGATGTGCCTCTTTCTGTAGGGAACACGCCTTCAGGCCGGTCTTGGGGTGGTAACATTGGTGACTGATATTCAGTGTCTCAGCTGAGACAGTGATCTACCTTAAATTCTCATTGGTGTATTAAAATGAGAGCCTGATCTGACTTCACAAAGAGTCAGAAAGTAACACTACTCTAAAGCTGCTGAATGAAAGATCTAACAGTTATCATGACACTGATCGCATCTCTCAAACCGTTCCTGCTTTCATCAGTTTGACAATCATAATAATGTTCTGGAAATCACCGTTTTCACTGGATCAGCGTGCTGCATCTGCCAACAGGACTGATCAGTGTGATGCCAGCCTGTTCATGATGTGCTCTGTACCATGGTACTAATGTGTCTGCTGTGTGCTATTCGGTCACCATGTCCCAGGGTGCGTGAGGTTTCCCGGAGCTCCACCATGATCTGCATTTGTGAGGGGCGTGAGTAAGTATTTGGGTGTAAGTTCTCCCCATATTGATACATGGTGGGTACTGATGGGGTTTGAAACGGGCTTATGCACTCCCCTTGGCCGCATTGGCTGGCTGGTTGGGTGGGCGTATTGTCTTTTTCCAGGTTCTATGTAAGGTAGATCGTCTGAAAGGTCAGATCTGTCTGATCAGGAAATCCTTTTTTAATCTGTGTGTCCCACCATACGTGTGTGTGTGTGTGTGTGCGTACGCGCCTGTGAGCCACCCAGGTTTCTCCGGGCCTCCGCATGGCATCCTGTTATTACCGTTAGGTTATTCCTGCGGTTTTGTGGTGCTCCCTCGATGTTCCCGCTTTGCCGTAGCCAGGGGTGAATCTCAAATCCAAGAACGCAAAGACCGTACTTGTGGTCTTGGCAAGGTTGGTCATGCTGAGTTGCCTTCCAAGAACGAACTTGGGGTGCAATGAATCGTGGGATTAGTCTTGTTTGACAAGGACGCAACTGATGCATTCTTGGCGGAGCAAGACCAACAACCAGGGATTTTTACCATCCTCTGTACTTGTATTGGAACTGGTCTTCGGCAATGGAAGATGACGGAAAATCGGTACACGAGAACACAAGTACGGTCAAGTATGCATATTGAGATTCACCCGAAGTATTTACCCAGTGGGGTGTTATGCTTGATGCACGCTCATACAATCAGCTAGGCAACCATCATATTGTGGACTTAACAAATCAATATTTAAATGTGGACTGTAATAGTAATCATAACTGTAGGAACAGCAGCAATAACAACAATATTCAACTGTACTTTTCTATTATTGATGCATATGCCCTGCATTTCTCCTACATGGAAGAATCCTTGTGGTCATACTAGTTTTAATTGTATTTGAGGTCAGGCAACTGATAGCCCACAGCTGGTCGGTTCCCATTTTCTTAATTAAATTTCCATGCTGTCTCCCACCCCCCCATCCTGACCACCAGTCTGGACAGCCGTGCTCAACATAAGCTGGTCACTGGTCAGAAATGCGTACACGCACCACGTCTTACCTGTATCAGGGTTGAGTGGGAAAATCCTACACCAGGTATTGTCCTATGCTCCAAGGGTAGAATTCAGGATCTGCCTAGGATCTCAAGCTCTCATCCTCCTCCTGACGAGAGCGGCACTAGCCACTGTCACAGCCACTGCTTCTCACGCTGTCACTGGATTAAAAGTGGATTTGAGTAAAACAGTACGTGTCTTTCAGCATGATATATTTTGCTTCTCAGTACAGGCATGGCTTTACAGGCATGGCAGTATTCAGTGTGTGTATGTTTTTCTTCTTTTTTTTGCTGGTGGGTTTCTTGCAGTTGGAACCTGCGTGTGATCTGACTGTCAGTATCAGCAATGGTAACACAGCCAGGGGCAGGCTGGGGCTTGCCTTTGGTCGAGGGCGGGAGGGTTGAAGGAACGGGAGACACTGAGAGCGAGAGAGGACAGGACACCCGCTTGCCCAGCCAGATGTCACTTGGTGAGAATAACCGGCACTTTTCCCGAAGCCACGTGTTTTTCCACGTCCTTCTCCGGACACCTTCCTTTGCATCGTCAGTTTCTGTGTCCATTCTGTTACCAAAAAGCATATTCTGCTTCATGAAAAACAGCCATTTAATAAAGGTTTTGTGTTGCTGGGAAAAATTTGGAAGCCACAGTGTAATAATATTCTGCATTGTGGAATTATAGCTGGTAAAAACTGGAGTTAGAGTAGGGTAAGAATGTGATTAGTGATATTCTTTTAATGTCAGATCACTTTCGTCGGTCATTTCTCTTTTGGTGGTTTTGATGGTAGATCTCTGTGGGGTTTGGTGAACTGGCATCATGCATGTGACTGCAGAGCGGGCTGTGGATACTCTTATTGATTGTGTGTTCTCGTTTCTGGGGGTTGGCCATTTCTCTCTTTTTTTGGTGAGGTCTGAGGTGGGAGTGGTCCCTTTTGAAATCAGGGCCGCTTTGGGTGGTAATCCTGGCCGATCGGGTGACATTAGTCCGTAGGTGAAGGGCTGCCGTGGTATGTGCTTGAGAGGTTGTGTGTGTGTGTGTGTGTGTGTGTGTGTGTGTGTGTGTGTGTGTGTGTGTGTGTGTGTGTGTGTGGGGGGGGGGGG
>JAAGVU020000047.1:2116499-2139258 GCA_011763525.2 Mormyrus iriodes
GGTGGAGGGCTGGCGTGGTGTGTGCTTGAGAGTGTGTGTGTGTGTGTGTGTGTGTGTGTGTGTGTGTGTGTGTGTGTGTGTGTGTGTGTGTGTGTGTGGAGGGGAGGTGATTCTGATGGCTTAAAATGATCATGGGGAAGCAGTAATAATGACAAACTATTAATCAGCAGAGAGATCTCTGACCAAGGACACACTGGGTCATTCAAGTAGCCTCTCCCATCATTCCTGAAAGGTTTAAAAGGTGCTGAGAGTGCAAGAAGTCAGGAAACACACCTAATTGCTCAGTGTTGCCCTGGGGCCCTTGTAGTTATCAGAGTCAGAGAGGAAATTCTCATCTGTCCGTTTCAGGCAACGAATGGTTAATCATCCTGCTGCAATGGGAGATGCCTGCCTCTCTCTCTCTTGCTTTCTCTCGCAGTGTACATTGCTCAAAGTAGGTGTATCCCTGCTGTGTAATGGGTGTTGTTCTATATAGAGGGGACTAGTAGGAAAGATTCAGCATTTCATAGCACGCTTTTCTGAGGACTGCGCCAAATTTCCCTGGGATTATACTTCACCCTGCTAACATGTCAGAGGGCCAGGGGAAGGACAGGAAGGGGAAGAAGAAGATGGGGAAGAGGGGGAAGAAGGAGAACAAGGAGCCAAAAGAAGGTAAAGGAGAAATAGGGCTTGAGGGTAGAGCTGACAGGGAAAGAGCAGTCTTTGTCAAAGAATGCATCACCTCATCTTGTCAAAGCTCACTGCCTCCCATCACACAGAGAGAAGGTGAGCAAGGGTCAGCAAATAGGTGCACTTCAGCTTCTGGGATGTGGTGCCATTCCTGTTGAATACGCCCTCCTTGCATGCAAGAATCCCATGCATCCAGGGTCCAACGGGCATGAAAGTCCAGCCGAGGGGCTTTCTCCTGCCTCTGGTGTTTCTCTTTTTCCGTGCTCCCTGGAGGAACATGGGTGACCCATCATTATGTTGATGTATCGGTATGACAAATTTACAACTGTAATGAACTTCCCAAATTGTTTAAAGTCGTGGAGCTGAGATTGTGGTTTTTGCTGGTGATTTACCATGCTGGAGTGTGAGGATGAAAATATCTTTTTTTTAATCTCTAACTGTAATAATGCTTTTTCCTGAAAGACTTGTTTATTCCCTTGTATGTGATTTCTTTGGGCTGTGAAAATTCTGATTGAAATCTTGTAAGTTGACCTGAGGTCTTCTTGCAGTTGGTCTTGAACGAGTCGGGGCTAGTCAGTAGGTTGATCTGGTCAGGAGCACCACTTACAAATTGATGACTGGTTGGCTAACGGGTGTCACACCGGCTGTCTTGCTCACCTCATAGCTGGTTTTCTAGGCTGATTCATTCTGTCACGGGCAAACTCGGCCAATATTATGTTGCTCTATAGCGGTCTCTGATGGAGGAAGCTTGGAGCGCTACAGGTGGCCAGCTGAAATAGGTGGGACACGGCTCTTAGCGAAGATGCTAATGGCATATTTTGCGCACACACTGCCAATGACAGAAGAATTTATGTGAATTGCAATTTGTAAGCAGCGTTAGAATAATCTGTTCTGTTCTTCTTGAACATGTGGATCTGCATGACTATACACACTACTATCCTTGGAGACAAGCGCTGAACAAATAGGGGAATCATAGCCGGTGATAATTTATGGGGGGGCTTTGTGGTACAGAGCAGTTTCAGCATGATGTACTCAAATTTGGGGACAGATATACCAGAGACTAAAGAATCTTGCTGTTTTGCTCTGTAATAAGAGTGCTTATTTTTCACTACCTGATTACATGCAACTACACCAGTGGTGGAACATTGCAAAGTCTGGAATTGAAATTGAATTTAAACACTGGTAATTGACTATAAATAAAAATATTTTCTTGGCAGTCATTTTTTATTGAACTATCTTAATGCATTTGGCAAATATCATGCAAAAGATTTGTCTCATGATTGCATCATATTTTCAGAACAAATTTTTTTTTATATATTTTCCACAAGTATTTCCCTCACAGGAACATATGTGAAATAAACCTACAATTATCCATTAAATTAAATTCATTACAACTAATTAGTAGTAATACTTCAGCATCACTTGTGAAATACTGCATATATATATATATATATACATACATACATATGTATGGTAACCTGGTATTTCACTGTTTCAAAGGAGTGGTTCTGGAATCCCATCATCAAATAATTTTGTGCATGGTGGGGGATGTAAATAAACACAGTGAATGACTGTGTGGTGGAGGGACAGATGGGGGGGGGGCAGTGTAGCGTGAACAGGGTATCGGGGGGAGTCAAGCCAGAAAAGCTGCAGCCCTGTTTACGCCCTTCAATCTCCAGTCACGGTTGATGGGCTGAACGTGAGCTTTGCCCACAGCGACGTTCCTGATGTCTTTGTCATGGTTGGGTTTTATTTTTATTTCACACTGGATGTATGTAAAGGAGCTAATTTATACCGCTGGATATTTTACTGAAGTGATTTAGACAAAGTACCACAAGGGCCCCGCAATGCTACTCATCCAAATAACGTCTAGTACAACCTACTGCTAATTTTGCAGGTAAAATTATTCCAAATCTGACATTATTTGAAATTATTCCAAATGTTCCTTAGGTCTGTCTTACTTTGAGAGAGCTAGGTTTAAATGCTTATGAGGGGTTAAACTGTGGCTGTACATGAGAGTAAATGCATAATTCAGTTGCTTGGGGTACACTTCTGTCCACATCGGCTTACATAACTTATATTTTGCATCTTTACCCACTTATACAGCTAAATATTTTACCAAAGTGACTTCTCTAGCTCCCTTCCTGCCAGCTGGTCAAAAATCCAATTCCCAGATGACTGCCTTCTTCCTTTTTCAGGAAATTTTAGGGTGAACTAGATGATAGGTTTATATGACTGTTTACTGTGATTATACCTCCTGGGGTATAATGTAGATGGCAACTCTGTCCCTGGACAATTTAAGAGGCATGTCGAACACACTTGCCACAGCCCCTGTGGAATGCATACTTGTTTTGAGGGAATGTCTATAGCATGGAGAGAGATCTCAAATAAAGTTAGGTATTTTTGTACATTTATAAGGTGTGGCTGGCCTCTTTATTCCACTAGCACTGACGCCTAATATCGCACATCACGGTCAGTAGTAGCAATCAAAGCTTCCTTGTTTTAAGAAGATAGGTTCACCTTTTCACAATGACGGTTTAAACCAATAAACTCTCAAGTATCATGGTTATCGTCACTATCAATTATTATTGCTTTTATTTATAATAATAATAATGACACAACTCGCGGACATAGGACATACCTTTGCTTAGTGTTTTTGTAATTTTTTTGAACCTTTAATAAGAAACCTAATAATCTGCAGTCAGATACAATTGTGGTGACATCAGTTATAATTCGATTTTAATTTGTAATATACTTAGTTAATAAGACAATATATAAAGCATTATACCTTTTCACATATAATAATATGAAATGAAATGCGCCGTTTTAGTAGATAAATTGCAGTGTATTCGCGGATTGTTAGGTCATAACATCATTTCTATACTTCACGGCTAAGCTATACACGTCTGCGGCACACATGAAGCTGTGTCCGGAAATCGGTAAGTGCACGGCAGTGACAAACTCGCAGAAAGTGATTTTTGTTTTGACAAGGGCTGACATTTTTTTTTCTTTTTAATTTGTAATCCAGCCAGCCCTCCTGTCAGTTTACAGAAGCACTGTCTTCGGGCTCCTCTGCCAACGCGTCTCTACTTAAATGCGGAGTCTTGACATGTGTAAATGAGGAAGTTTTTTTAACATATTTTTTCCAGAGGCACAATGTTACTAA
The DNA here is from genome assembly GCA_011763525.2 of Mormyrus iriodes. Classification (NCBI taxonomy): domain Eukaryota; kingdom Metazoa; phylum Chordata; class Actinopteri; order Osteoglossiformes; family Mormyridae; genus Mormyrus; species Mormyrus iriodes. Next base: position 2,120,335 of record JAAGVU020000047.1, read on the forward strand.
CCACGGAAAGAAGTTTAAAAACGCTGGACGCAATTTCAAATTGCATGCTCCGTTTTAATATTATAAGTTTAATTTAGTTACAGACTCGTTCGGGTGATTTTGCCTTATTTTAATCTTCCGTAATGCCATCTAGTGCTGATTATATATATTACGGATAATTGTCTAAAATAGCCTTTCTTTAAAATCATCCTTAATATTTTTTTTTTCATTCCAGTTTGAGACACTGAATATTATTTCTTTATTTTTTACCCAATAGGTTCTAATTGAAGTTTCACAAGAGGCAGGTAACAGTTGTATGCTATTATCTTGAAAATAATTGATGAATGAATAAGGTAAATTATTCACTTTTTTTACAATATCATAGATGTTAGATGGTCTGCTCTGGGTCTTAGAAGGCTCCTTGTCCAGTTTACAGGATGCTGTATGTGTGCATTCTGGTGTCTGTAATTCTTTGATAAGACCCTCATTGTGCAAAAGAGGCATGTGCACTTTTAAGCCTCCTACCATGTGTAAGGGTCTTATTAGACTGCTTCAGCATGTTGTTCCTGACATCCGAACTATTCTCTGGGGCTGTGCAAAGGTCCCGTGTTCTAAGCACTGAGATGAGACGTTTTACTCCCTTGGTATTGGACTGTACCTGTAACTTTGATGGAAATTACTGATGCTCTTGATGTTCCTTCAGGAATCAAATTGTGCATAATAGTAATTTTTATGCTCTGTCATCAAATGCTGGTGTAAAATGCATATTAGTAATTTAAAATTGCATTTAAGTGAACGTCTGCATAGTCTGCTATGATAATCAGGTTAAACTAAAAGCAATCCTTTTAACTGGTACTCAGATGACTGTCAATGTAATTTTTGTCTTTTTAAATATATTTTTAAAAATCTGGACCATGAAAGATTGAAAGATTTTTTAGAGAAATATCATGCAGTGTGTGTATGTGTGTGTATATATGTATGCATGTGTGTGTGTGTGTGTGTATATATATATATATATATATATATATATATAGCTGGGAGCTGACATTTGGTGCTTTTGGTTCAAACAGCATCTCTTCCCTGAGATCTGATACACATGAATCGAATTGTTCATCAGCTTTTCAGCAGCAAGACATTAACAAACTGGTGGAGAACATGACCAGATGGATGTGATGTATACTCACATCTCGGGGTTGGTCCCGTTCTCACTCAGCCATGGGAGCTGGACGCAGAATCCCAAAGCTCAACTTGCCAAATCATCCCCATTTCATCTTCATCTTCTTCTTTTTTCTTCTTTTTCTTCTTATTTTGCTTGTTCTCCTCCTTCTCCTTCTTCATTGTGTAGACCAAAGATAATCTAATTTGCAACTTATATAATAATAATAATATTATCATAATAATTCACATAATAATAATAATAATAATAATAATTCACATATTAATATAATTATTATTATAATAATCTGTACAGTAAGCTATCAGGTAGTGCTTTAAAATATCCCTATCTGTGTCATCATTTCTAAGGATTATTTTCACTAATCGATTAAACTAGCGATGATATATAAACAATTTTCCTTCCTTGCCTTTAATTGTTATAATCCAAACAATGACTACACACTAATGTTGTTTAGGTACTTACCTTGGTGACATCAGAGGACATTATGTGGCAGTGTTATTTTTGCTGTCGGGTACTTTTATAGGAAAGGAGGTAATTTAAGTAAATACCCACTGTTAGTATGTTTTCATCATTAGTTGTAAACTGTACTTTAAAGAACAAGAAGTTAGATTGTGAAACACTGGAATTTCATCTAAGGTGTTCCCCTGTCTTGCACCCCTGTATCGGATAAGGGATGGGTGGATGGATGGATGAGTGGATGTTTTTCATAATAGCAAATTTAATGTGCTCTGCCACCTTAGCTGAATCCATTAAAACCAACTGACACAAAGAACACACTTGTGTTTGTGAACATATTTGTAGTTTTTAACTAAATGACCAAATGCCATTCCATTTCCATTGCACACTTAATGCCGGAAATAGTTTTAATATGAGTAAATTGTAGCTGTGAATTGAAACAGCCATTGTTTTGAATTCGATTTTACTGTCAGTGCTGACTTGACCATCTGTCTATTTATTGGCATTTAGCACTACACCAAAATACACGCCTTCCCAGCTCTGTAGCATTAATAACCGTATAAGTGATAAATTAGTATGAATAAATTGCAGATATTTGAATCGTTTTGGTTAACAGTTATGAAGCGTTTTCTTTCTTCTGCCAAAGACAGTGCTGGTTCACTCAATCCCACTGGGCTGAAAGCTTTCAACATTTCCAAGATCTTGCTGTGGTTTCAGGAGACACATTTGATTTAATCACTTTAACTCAAAGAAATTGTTTTTACCATGACTAACAATGATAACCATTGTGATGTATTGAGTACTGTATGTATGAAATGTGAGGTCATGTGGAAACAAGCATTATTTTTATAAACTTTTGTCTGAGTTGATTTAACGTGGAAAATTTATCAGTTGCTTACAGCAAACTGTATGTGACTTACACTAAATGTATTCATGTGAAATCTTAACTGTTCAATTAGGGATTTTCTACATTTTTATCTGACAGATTTCAGACTGTCAGGCAGTTTTGATCTAATTCTGATCTATTGGCAGCCACATAGGAGGAGAACAATTTAAATAACTTACTGGATCTCCTCATCTTGTTTTTCCTTATGAGTTTTTACTCATGGTCTTGACTTTGCTGCTTGGTGACCTTTTGACATGAGTCAGGCACGAAAGCTGACAAGAAACTGTATTGTGTTTCTTTATTTGTGTTTTTTGTTACAAGAGAGCAGCTCAGGACATAAACAAGAATAAGCAAAGGGGAGTAACTTTGCAGTGAAATCTAACCCTAGCTAGCGTGAGGTGAAATCATTGGCTTGCTTACACCACTGTCTGTCACCTGATAGTTCATCAGGAAGAAAAGGCTCATGAATGAGGCATGTCAGCTAGCCGTCAGGTCATGCTGAAGGCGTGTCTGCATAAATCACATCAGGTGACTGATTGAATTATGGCTATCTGACTATGCAATCTACCTTATTATCATACCGTTTAAATTGATTATACTCAACTGTTTTTTTATGGTTTTTCATTAGTTTTTTCATTAGTCTTTGTTCTTGTAGATCTGTTGATCTCACAGAAGAGTGGGGAGAGATGTTTTAGTTATTGAGCTATAGATTGCGTACAGATTTTTGCTCTTGGAATATTATTATTATGGCTCCAATGGGACGGATAAACTCAGCACTCATTTTTTTGGGCAGGAGAACCCCATATTCACTCCATATTGACTCTTGTTGTTCTTAGTGTTCTGTAACATAGAATGTGAATACCTGGATTGCTACTGTTATCTGCTTAAAAGGCATCTTATCTGCTACCCACATCGGTTCTTAATGAGAATGTTAATCATTAGATTAAAATATTTCTTCATATCAGTTTGGGAAGGCCAGAAACCACATGGCACATGTGACTAGTCACATGATCGGGTACAATATAATGAAAGATTGGATGATTGGTTTACAGTGACATTAGTCTAACTGCACACTCACTGGTGTAAAAAAGATCCTATGTTTACACTAAGCAGTGTAACCAGAGGCAACACTGAGCACCCATTGTCCTTCCTGAATATTTGACATCCTGAAAAATAACTGAGAGATGAATCTCTTTTTCTGGAACAGACTTGTGTAGCACAGACAGTAAACCTTTACTGGGGCAGGGAACTGGGTCATTCCTTCTCAAATTGGGACAATTAGCTGTTATTTCAGAAACAGTTCTTTCTTAATTCAGATCGTAGCATTGAACAAAACAACAGCAGAAACAAGAAACGAAATGGCCCTGCATGTTTCATGTGACAGAGAAGGGTGAGGAAACTGTGAGGAGAAACTAAGTGTGTGGGGTAATTACCAGAGGGAAACTGCAGCTGTAGGTGAGTAGCGGCGAGGATGCCTTACGCATGTGTGTGTGTGTGTGTGTAAGCATGTGTGTGTGTCATGGGGAGAACAGATGAGAAAGCAGCCTAAGAGAGTAAATGAGACCACTGTTCCAAGCGTGTCAGTTCTGATCACAGGTTTGGAGATCCCAAGTGGTTGGAAATATCCGCTTCAACAATAATTCAGCAACACGCACGTGTGAGAAATCCTTTTTAGGATTGTGTAATAGGATAATAATATGTTAATAAAATGTTAATGATATGCTATTTAATACGATTTGAACACCTCAAAGCCATATTCAAGCTGGCATGGATGCTACACAATGCTGAAAACTTCAGTGCATGCAGGACATGCCTGCCTCTGCACATGAATGTTTTAATATCCGGTAACACCTTTCCAAGTGCGTGACTTGGGCTTGTGTATTGAGGCGTATCGCCGCACAATTGCGCTGAACCTACTCATCTGGTTATGCTGACCTGAGGGCAGTTAAAATCTCAGGAGTCAGCTGTTTTACCATGAGAACAACACTGCCCATAAACTCCTCTAGCTCTATATAAACAAATGGTATCACAGGGCCGATTTGGATAAAGCTTTCTGTGGTTTAACAGTTAATTTACATCAGAGTACAAAGCTGCAGGCAGCAGTTCTAAAGAACGGAGACTTGCAACAACCAAAAGATTTATCAGGAATAGCGCCCAAATTGTGAGAATGATTGACATATAATAAAGTCTGTTAATTATTCTACGGTAATATTATAATTGCACAGGTCTCCACTCTCATGCCGTCATGCCAAATTATTGAATAAATAGATGCAATCTTTATCAGTTTTGTGATTTATAACATATGTATAAAGATACGTCAGCTAACTAATAGATCTATTGGTTTTGAAGGTAGAGATTTTCCAAAACATAAGATGATCCAGTGGCTGCAATATTAAATTCTGTATTTTGAGACCCATTTCTTGTCAGTGGTCCTGATCTTCTGGGAGGATGTGGGATTTTCAGGTAGACCAGCCAGTGTACGCCGACGCCATGCTGCATTTTTCCAGTGCTCTGAATGTTCTCATTGATGTTGACTGGTGTCTCCAGTGACTGTGTGCCACTTACTGTTATGGGGTCTTTATAAATCAATCAGTCACTTGCTGAGGTTCTCTAGTGACTCACAGCTGTCCAGCTTCAGTGAGACTCTTTTCCTAACAGGATTACCATTGTAGGAGACACAGTGAGTTCTGCATTTAGCTAAATTCTTTTTAGAAAAATTTTCTTACCAGCCTAACCAGATAACACTCTAGTGTCCAGTTTCTAATCTCCCCCTTGAATAGGAAGAAGAAACATTAACTAACCAGGTAATGTCATCAAAAAGTGATGCTTTTAAAGGGATGCAAAACTGACGTAGACGACAGCAACAAGCAGTGATACATTATGAAATGGAGAGAAGGAGGCCTGCCTTCTCCATGTCATTCAGATTCATACGTCTGCAGGAGCAATTAAGCACCGGTTTCCTGATCATCTCACCAGCTCTAAAGAAGACTTTATAATTACCCCTGGGTGCCAGCCAGTAATTTGGCAATGCTTGCAGAAAAAAAATACATATTATCAAGGAAAAAAAATCAATGTGATGAACCTCGTGATGAGAATCCTGTGTGACCCAGACACCTTTTCGTTCCCAGCAATTTTTACATGAAGTTCCCTTTTTGTGTGGAATGAAATGTCAAAATAATAAGAATCAGATGAATAAGAGGAGAAAAAAGGAACAGCAATCATAGAACCATGGTAAAATGGTGTTGTGTAAAATAGTATCCCATCCGGGCTGCCCTGTACTTTCTGGGCTGGCCTAGATTGGTTCTGGATAAGCAGTTATGGAAGACAGGTGGATATCTTCTGTGATTCTCAGTTTCATTTGAATTTGAATTTGTTTTCTGCAAATTCTCCTTCTGGCTTAAGACCCTTCATAGCCTCCACGAAGAGCAACTTCATTAATTAGTTCTGCAATGTTCTTATGAATAATTATAACATTTTAAAATTGTTTTTTATTTTGTTTAGTATTTATTAAGGCAGGATTTTGGTAGTGTAAAGATGGATAGATAACTGACATTCCTAATAATTTTTATTATTGTTACTATTATAATAATTATTATGATTTTTAAACAGAAGAAATTCCAATCCAGAGTGCACCAAGGAACAAGGACAAGAATGATCAGGGCCTGCTCCCTGCATGACAGGGTATATCAGTATGGACTCGTTTGGACAAACTCATGAAACATGAGAGCTAATCGGGCCCCAGGTTCCCACCCCAGTGCTGAGGTCTGCATGTTGCCTCCATACCCTCCCCCCTTTCCAACACCATCCTGTAAATCTAACCTGAAATCCATTTATCAAGCTATAACCCAAAAATATCATCTGTGGAAGAGTTGCCGCAGCTAAATTAAAGGTGTCAGTCATAACTTTTACCCAGTCCATTCCTGCCACATAAAGGCCTTCTTTTATACAATGTCCTATTGTTTATGGCTGTATTTTACTTGTTGTTTTGGGTCCCATCCATAGCCTCACTCAGGGTTCTTGATTATAATCTGTCGTACAGTCTTACAGATACATTTTTTGTGGATGAATAATCATCGAGTGTCCAGTTCCATACTATACTCATACAGTCACAGAAGTTTTTCTTTTTGGGACATTGACCCTCCCTCCTCCCAGTTCAATGAAAAATGGTAAAGAAAATTATAATGTTCACAGCATCACATTTCTGCAAAACCAAAGGTGCACTGCATTACAAAAAAACAGACCTTACCGTGACCTGCCATGACGGCAAGCTCTTTCTGTCTGTTGGAAAATAGGCATGGTTTGTGGCACTTAACCATCAAACCCATCATATGAACACGACGATTTTAGAATGCACTTGGAATTATTTAGGTTACTGATCATATTAAATATGGAAGTTTGATGATATGCTTCTTTTTTGAAATGTTTTGAATCTGCAGAGCAAAATACAACCCTGTGTCTCTCACTCTACAGATTGTTCCGCAGGCCTCGTCTAAAGTCGTGATGTTTCCTTGTTGTTTTGTGGGCACCGGTACGTGGAGGAGCAGCGTCCACCTGTTTACACATGTTCTGGGAGTTTCCAGCTGTCTGTCTTCCAACCATGGTGGGGTGGGGGTACTGGAGGTTATCCCAGGCTGGGCACAACACAGGGAAACGCCCTGGACGTGATGCCAGTCCATTACAGGCAGACACGCAATCACAAGCCATGGGAAATTTAGGGATGCTAATTAGCCTAATCTTTCTATGGCTGTGGGCAGAAACTAGCGTGCGCTGGGGAAACTCACATGCCACGAGGAGAATACACACACTCCACTGACACAGAGCGGAGGTGGGATTCAGGCCACCTACTACTGGAGGTGTGAGGCAGTAGTGCTACCCACTGGGCTACCATGCCGCCCGTGCTTGGTGTTTATTAAAATGTTTTTTTCTTGCCGTTGTTTCCATGTGTCCCTGCTGTTCATCCTCCCCAATGACGACTTCTCCTTCTTCATCATAAAAGAGCAGAAGGCTGATCAGGATTTAAAAGAAACCACTTCGGCAAAAAAGTGCAAACCAAAGTTAACTATTAACCCCGGTGTTATTTTGGGGGGTCGAAGTGACCCCAGTCCATTTTCAAAATGAGGTTAAATTCTATAGAATCTAGAATTTAGAACGGAAGAAGTAAAATACACAAGGGGTTAACTGGCCATGGGATAAGCTAAACCAGGGTTTCCAATCTGGTCCTCAGGGACTTGCAGATAGTCCATGTTTTTGCTTCCTTACAGCTCCCCACCGGAGCAAAAATGTGGACTGTCTGGCAGGGAGCTGGGAGGGAGCAGAATTGTGGGCTGTCTGTGGCTCGGGCTGGGAAACCCTGGGCTAATCGAGTCTTCGTTATACTGATGACTCAATTTCAGCTGTATGTGTATGTGTCCTATTGAAATGTAGAGCTGGACTGCTGTTTTATTGCTGGGCAAAAATTGTCTGTGTTTTTTACCTCACCTTGACGTATTACATACGAGGAAGACAGTAAGCGTTCAATAATATAATCTATCAAGAACAAAAAGATTTATAGTTGTCCCCTAGTAACAGCATTCTTTTTTTTTAATACTTGGCTACAAGTCATACTTTTATTTGAAAAATCTGCATGAGAGTAAAAACATTTTGGAGAAGAACCCGACTTTGGATTATGGGTGGTTTGCAGGAAATTTCTAAATAGCAACCGAAAAGTTAATCTTCTCAGAGAAACACAAGGAGTACATCTGTATGGTTTTACCGTTACTTTCATGATGGTCGTCTGGGATCAAACTGGGGATTGTCTGAGATTTCAGGCCTTGACCCAACATATCCAGCAAACCGGCCCAAAATGTGGAGTCCTGCAAAGGTGACAGATGAAAACCCAGTGGCTGGTTTTATTGGTTGAAGGCCATACTCTTCTCTGCACCTGGGGGATGGGGGGGTGGGCGTGTGTAAGTCCGTGTGCAACATGGGCTGTTACCAGCAGGTTCCGAATGGAAAGACGTGACAAACAGCTCATCCTGCCCTGTAAATCTCCTCCCGCTTTCTTTCCAGCCTCCGCCCCGAGGTTAAAACGACTGAGGAATCAGCTACTGGAAGAGGGCGACAGGCTGGCCCTGAAGTGTGAGGCCACTGGGAACCCCAGCCCTGCCTACACATGGTACAAGGATGGCAGTGAACTTAAGAAGAACAAGGAAATCAAAATAAAGTCCAGCAAGTGAGCAGCAGTGTTTTACCACATCAGCCCATATTGTTCAAATGGGTTAATTATACTGGTATTCGATTAATTTAAGTTAATTACACCACACTTCCTTGGCAGATATGTGAAATACAACATCCGTTTCATCTTGATTATGACATTGTGGTCATTGGGGCAAAGTCAAAAGCAACCAGAAAAGGTTTTTTATTTCCTGGAGGGAGGTTTTTTGTTTTAAAATCATGTGAAGGTAGCATTTTTAAAGCATTAATATTTCTCTATTATTTCTGTGTGTTACACTATATGACATATAATTATGTTGTAAGGAGTAAGAATCAAATGACCAAGGTATCATGTATTTTGATATAAGGATTTACAGTCCTGTTTTAATCTGAGCAATTATTTGAATGTATTTTTCTTTTCCTTTGAGGAGAAGGAGGCACAGGGTGATATTTTGATCCAGGGTTGTGTCCGTCTCCCTGCAGGAAAAACTCCCGGATCCAGATCAATAGAGTGAAGCTGGAGGATTCTGGGAATTACACATGTGTGGCAGAGAATTTGCTGGGGAAGGAAAACACAACAAGCAGCATTAACGTCCAAAGCGGTGAGTAGCTCTCCGTGGGGACCGCCGCGTCAAACACCATATTTAAGTGAAAGGAGCTGTGCACGTGACTTCTGTGCCAATCGGTTGCTGTGCTTCTCACCTCTGTGAATGTCTTGAGCGATAAAAAGTCACTGGAATGTTTTCGGAGGGGGGTCCCAACAAAGCCTCACACAATAAATGTTACAAAGTAGGGGAAAAATATTTCCTTAGAGGCAAGAATAGGATAGACCTTACAGCGAGTAAAACCGAAAGCTCTCTGAAATAACTATCTTTTTCGTTCTGAAGTCATCATCCGCCCACCTGAGTCTGAGTTCGTGAAGAGTGACCTGGCTGTTTTGCAGAATGCAAGGCGCTTAGAGGCGAGCGATCACGCGCTCCCCGCTAATCAGATCTCCTCGCTCCTGGGCCCTGGATAAGCGATCTTGTCTGCCAGCAAGGCCGCCCCTTGTCTTCACGCCTGTACGCAAAGATAAGCGTGGGGAGTTCGACGCTGTGGGGGCGATCGCTCTTCAGACGGGAAGCTTCCGGAAGGCAAACAAGGGCCGAGGCGGGCCGTTCTGAGGCTGCAGGCGATAGGAGTGATGGCGGAGAACCGCTTGTCGGAAAGCCATGGACACACAAGGAAGTGAGCAATAAAAGAAGTCCAGGGAAGCCAATGCCAAAGACAACATGGCTGTGTGCTGTAAATTAGACATGGGCTGGAAACAAGCAGCCGATGTGTTTTGCAAAGAGATTGAGAGATATGAATCCCAGCTGGAGGCTGCCGCCATCCATTCGGGCATGGCCATAGCATGTATATCCCAGCGATCTAACTTCCGCCTGTTAGCCCCTAATTCCATGTTTTTGTCTCAAATTAAGGTACTGGGACGTGTCCATTTCAGCTTCCCTTTTGGGCCTTTGTGAGCTAATGTTTTCCACGAAACGCTCCGCTCAGGAAACTGTCGGTAGGGAGTTGTGACAGGCACTGCCTGCTCTCTCCAGACTTTGGGGTGGTGGGTTTGAAGCCTGCCGCGTCCACATATTCCCCACATGCCCCCGCGGCTTTCTGATAGGGTGCCCTGATATCCTCATGCTGTTGTGCTACTTGGCAGATTGAAGACTGTGATTGGCCTGTCCGCTTAGATATTTTGGTGAGCCTCAAGGCAGGCTCTGGTTTACTGTGACCCTAGATGGATAAGGGCTGGCAAATGTAATGGATGCATAACATGTTGAAAAACATCTATCTTCTAATTGATGAAACAGTCTGGATGTTTAAATTTTTAAAGTAGTTCCTGTGTTGCAGCCTGTTTCAAAGAAAAATACTAAATCACGTGTGTGGCTATTTTACCGGGGTGTGGCTGTGGTGGTATGTGTATGTGCGAATGCATGAGCTCCAGATTGGAGGGGAAGGCACGGCTACATGGGACAGAGACCCAGGTGTGTTATAGAGTTAGCGGTTTCACGACAAATAATTGGCACCTCTGCGTTGTTTTCTTGCTGGCAGCCAATCACACGCTCCCTCATCACCATCAGTCAATTGGCTTTGCCGTCTCCATTCCTCTCTCTCTAGGACTGTGGTGTGGAAACACAACTCTGCCTTATTTCTTAGCTACACAAGCATTGGGAAATGGCAAGAGTGTACAGAGATCACCTGCTTCAGAGGCTACCGGTGTCTCCATCTATCCATCCATCCATCCATCCATCCATCCATCCATTCATCCATCCATCCATCTGTCCGTCCATTATCCTTGCCCAGTACAGGGTTCTATTGATCCTGGAGCCTATCTAAAGAAGCACAGGGCATAAAGCAAGATACATCTTGGATGGGATGAGTGTGAATCATGTTACTCACTTCTCTCCAGATATACCTTATTATTGTACTCACTAATTGGGCTATTATTGGTGGTAGCAGGCAATGAGTTCCTTTCTCATAATATTTGTTTTCAGATTCTTTCTCATCTGTAGGATACTTTCTGTCAAAGAGATTCTGACCAATTTAAATGATTTATGAAGTGCCTTAACTGCAGGACAATCCACTGGCCTTAAACAGGAGGTTTGTTGAAATTATTTGGCCATGCTGGTATTTTATCATGTGTTGTCTTATCGTCTCCATTCTCTCCGGTCACTTGAGACTCTGTGGTCTGAACAGAGCAGAGTGTAAGGGTACACTAGCCTATGAATGGCCGGCCTCTCAGTGGGAATGATGTGCTGACTGTGGTTTTCTTTCTGTCAGCTGCTGCTTTTCTTCGCTATTTTATTGATCCTGTGGTTTTCAGCTCTTTGTATGAAGTTCACGAGTTAGCGCCCAATGTCATCCTCCAGTGAAGGAGTTAGTGCTCGATGTCTTCCTCCAGTGAAGGAGTTAGTTCCCGATGCCTTTCTCCAGTGAAGGAATTAATTCTGAGTGTCTTCCTCCAGTAAAGGAGTTAGTGGCCAGTGTCTTCCTCCAGTGAAGGAGTAGGTGCCTGATGCCATCCTCCAGTGAAGTAGTGTTTGATGTCTTTCTCCAGTGTAAGACTTAGTGCCTGATGTCGTCATTCAGTGGAGGAGTTAGTGCCTCATGTCATCCTCCAGTGAAAGAGTTAGTGTCTGATGTCATCCTCCAGTGAAGGAGTTGGTACTCGATGTCTTCCTCCAGTGAAGGAGTTAATGCCTGATGTCATCATTCAATGAAGAAGTTAGCGCCTGATGTCATCCTCCAGTGAAGGGGCTAGTAGTTAATTGTCCACCCCTCATCCTGGTCCATATGTCATGGTGGTCTATACCTCATGCCCATCATATTCAGGTAGCTTAGTGCTTGGAGCATTTCAGGTGAAGTGGTGACTGCAAGTATAATTTGTACATTTCCTATACCCTGCTTAACACCCTCTGCTTCCTGTGATGGGCTCTGAATCCCCAAGACCCTGAGCTGCATTAGCACTTATTGGAAACAGACAGATATTGTGAAATGAAAGCTGCTCCTGTCTCATGCTGTGGAGAGCACCTCTCCCACAGACTTCCGCTGGGCCCAGAGATGGCCGACCGAGGCAGCCCTGCAGCTGCCGCTGACCTCTTTTCACGTTTTATACCGTAACATGCAGTCTGAACATTTCGCAATAGCTTGTAGGAGATTGGCGAAGGCCAGGATCAGAGGGAGCTGATACTTAGGGTACGGCACTTTGCCTGTTTGCTTTCTTAACCACGGCTGTTTGATTTTACATTAAATGCATTGCGTGATGGGTTGGGGGCGGCTGGTCGAGGAATTCTTTTTTATAAAAATGTGATGAATAAATGATGATAAGGGGCAAGCTACTGTGTGATATCCGTAAAGACAGCAAGGTGTTTTTAAAGCAACTTGTGCTATAAATACCATGCTTCTTTTCCTTGGGGGGTAAGTGGGGTGGGGTAGAGTGGGGTTTCATTAGAAGGAGATTCCTGAAGAATTGGAACTTACATGCAAAAAATGTCATGCTTGGAAAATGAACTAGTCCATCGGTTTTGTTGGATTGTTGGATTGTTATTCTTAGACTGAGGATGCTTGGATCTGTGATATGGTGCTATAGTATAAGGAGGCTCATGTGTTGCATTCTTTCGCAGTTGTAAGTTTTGAGATGTGCCCAGAAAAAAAACACGTCAAAGACAGTAGTGTTCTGAACATCTCTGCGTTGCACACGTTTATATTTCAGGACTGAGTCATACGTTGCCCCGTGTCCTCGTAAAAGCTGCCTCTTGCCTGTCACCCTCTGCATGCGTCTCTTCCAGCTGCAGCACACTGGCCGAGTCTGGCTACCAAGCTCGCGATGGGCCCTCACCTATCGATGATCCGCGCCGGTCAATTCTAAGCCAGAAGCCGCGTTTCGACACCCACCAGTTGTCGCAACTTAATTAAAAACGTCTAAAGACAGATCACAGGATGATATGTTCATCTGGCATTAGACGCCAGATTCCTTGCTTACAGCTTCTGCTAGTGTTTCCCTGTCTTTCATGTGTATTTTATGTTTATTGGGAAATTGAAATTTGTCTAATAATCATGAATCGTGATACCAATGACTGATAATGCAAATTATTATCATGGAACGCAGATTATTTCTTTGAGAAGGCAATGTTGGTTTCACATTAGTGTGTGAACGCAGGATCAGAAGAAATGAACTCCAGCTGATTGGTGTAAATGACTACTCAGCTTCTGTAAAAATGGACACAACTACTAAACTTTGCAAATAGTCACCCTTCCTAATCCCACTCCAGGACGACATGCCATTTCAGAAGTCCGAGGCCTCAGATGAATATATCTGAGAATAAGAACAAGTTTCTTGTCTAAGTCTATGTGTAGTGTTTTTTTGTGTGTGGCATTAAAATATTCAGCAGCTTATATTTAGAAACCCTTTTAACCATCCCGTTGCTCATCCTGAGAAATACTACTTTTTACTGATTGAAGTCTGTAAGACATATCTGTCAGGACATGGGTGCGTGTTAATTTTAACTATTTGATATTTATGGATTTTTCTCTTAGATATTATTTTGGGATATTAAGATATTGCAGATTGGGAAGATTGGGAAGATATTTGATGTACCAAAATATCACACACACGCATATATATATATATATATATATTTTTTTTTTTTTTTTCTTTCTGTCAAAATTATTTTTTAATTTTATATTTTACAGTATTTGTTACTTTTTTTGTTGTAATAAATTTATATATTTCTAAGTAGGGGGCAGCATGGTGGTGCAGTGGTTAGCACTGTTGCCTCACACCTCTGGCACCAGAAACGGATACAGAAAATGGATGGATATTTCTAAGTAGTCATTGTTTATTGTGTGATATTGTTTTTTATCTGGGTTAGTGAAACTGTTGACACGAGCACCCACCCTGTTACTGCAGCAACACAGGTGTACTCACAATAACTGATCCTCCAGGGGGCGCTCTGCTGTAATGTGAGTACCATAGCCTAGGTGAGGTGAACAGCCTGAATATTGAAGCAGTACACCCACACCGTGATGGTGTAAGGGGAACGTGTCCACATTAAATGTGACATAGACGGCTGCTCTGGGGCCTCCTGCTTTGACAGAGGCTCACGCCCACCTGCGAGACAGAGTGGGACGTCCCGCATCTCCGCTGCCCCGTGAGCATGTCAACCTCCAGTGAAACCAGCCGTCAGCTGTTTTTCCTGACGGCAGAAATCAGGCCCATTACTCTTTCCCCCGCATAATCCAATTTCCTTCAGTAACACAGACCAGACATTTCTTGTCTTCACTAAAAAAGTCACGTTTTCCACTTAAAAGGAGTGATCTCCTCAGTTTCCCCTCAAATCTTTTTCTTCTCACACCAGGGAATAGCGGAGGTCAAGATTAACTGCCACTCTGATTGTGCCGGGAAGTCTCGTACTCGGACGTCAGGTGCAGTCATGGCTGAATTTGACGTACCTGTTAGGCAATCGATGTCATCGACTGCCCCCCGTTTGAGAAGCAGGTGTGGCTGTGTCCAGATACCTCCTTGACAGGCCATCTCTCTGGGAAATTTATGTCTGCTGCTGAAACGAACGACCCCTCCCCCCTGGAACAGTGGGCTGGAAAAACTCCTTTTTGAGAGCCTTCATTTAGACCGTCTTATGGTAGCTCAGAACAAAGAACACAAGGTCAGCAACCAAAGGTGAAATCTATATTCCTTCCGAAATAAACATGTGTATTTTTTCAGAGGAATTAACCTTGTCAAGAAGGAGGCCAGGCACACTGTAAGTGTGTGAAGGTCCATTGTGTGAAGCAGGCGTGTCTGCCTTGTGGGAACATGCTTACATCCATCCTTGTCCTTTTCTTACTCCAGTGAATAAATGTGCTATGTTTCCATGAAGGGAATATTATGGTCTGGACCTTTCTAGGTTTCTAGCATCTACAATCTATTCTGTGCATCATTTAATTCCACCACAAACATACCTAATTAAACTAATTAATAGATTATTTGTGAAAAATACTTAATCAATTTTCCAGTCATTGACTTTGTGCCAACTGAGTATTATGAGAGTTTGGATGGCCATGTAAAATCTGAGGCACTGGAGTGCCTGATCGCGGAGCACTTTTCCTGGATGCCTGTTTGACGCTAACCCCATTTCAGCATGCGTGATCTTCCCATTGTACATTAATATTACCTTCCATACAGTAGCATGCCCCCCCCCCCCAATATGTCCCCCTTGGCTTCATTTGTCCCACCAAAAAAGACCATTAAATGGCATTTAAATGGTTAAGTTGTGTCCAATATCGAACTCTCTCTTACGCCCTTGCCCCCATATCCTATGTATGTCGTTGTTCAGGTGTGTGAATGTCAGTTAATTGTTTTATTTTTATGTGTGTAAGCATGCTGCGCTGAATCCCTTCCAGAATGTGCCACTGTCCTGCCCCATGCTGTCTGGGCACTGGATACCTGCAGAGTTTTCCGGATAAATGGTTATCGGTAACAGAAGAGTTACTACGCCGTGTCAGCCTTATTTTTTCTTGGATGCGGTTGCTTATTTTTCTGATTACACTTGGCAACTCTCCCTTCAATTTGTATTGTTGCTTGAGGACTCATTCAAGACTGGATCTGTCTTTCTGCCTGAGATGAACTTGGATAGATGTGCATATTGGTCAAAGGCACCGCACATTTTCACCAGCACACGTTCAAAGTTGATACTAACTTCCCCCTCGATTGCTTTTTTTATGTTTCTCAGGAATCAGAGGCGCCGCGTTATTCGTATTGAATATAAATCACTCTCAATAAGTAATAAAAAAATAAATTATAATGACATGTCCTGGCAGGTGTGATAGCCGCTTATGCTAGTGTCATGCTAGGCTTTGTTAGAGACAATCCAAGTTTAATATATACATGATATGTGGCAGCACAGATAAATAGTCAGAGGATAAAAAAACACGAGTTCACTACAGAATTTTGCTGCTTGGAGTGATTTTCCAGACTGCAATGAGGTTAAAGTTTCAGAGCTTATTCCTCACTGCCTTTAGCCAAAGAAACAACACCAAAAAATTGGAGATTATAAATGTGTAATAATAGTCTTTGTAGGAAACAAGGTTGCTATAGTGACGTTAAAGCGCAGTGTCCTTCAGCAGAACAAGTGTTTGACATGCGTCTCTTGTCATGCCGGGCAACGGCTCTGAGTGTATAACCCATGTCTCCGGGAACCGTTTCTTGATATTTGATTTGCTTATGAAGAGTGATGTGGTTGATTCCTTGAGATGTTTCATTCAGAATAGCAATTTAGCAATCCCTAGATTGGAGGACAATGCCTCCTGTTGTCTCAGGTCATACATGTGAACCTGGGTCATACATGTTTAGGGGTTATTGCGCATCTGAAGGACTGGGCCAGGTAAACAATCCTAGGAAAGGGAGGAGACGTAGGGGGTGGGGAAGCTTGCATTTGCAGAGCATGTCTGTAGCAGAGCATGCACCAATAGGTCTTCATGTTCCAACCCAACACTGTCCTGATTTCTTCTCTGGCTGAAAGATTACAAGATTGTACAGTACTGGATTCGTACACATGACAGCCACAAACAACTGTTAAACTGATTTCTGTTAGCTGTTAGCATCTGGTTTCACTGTAACAGATCTTGGGTTGATTATACTTGTAGTTAACTTTATTTAGGAGTTTGGAGAAATGCATTGTTTATAGCTTCACGAAAGGAGGTTGGGGCTTCTGAGATTTAAGGCTTTCGGTGAGTTTTACCATAATTTTTGTCAAAATGACTTAATGCTGTAGAAACATATGAAGGGGCAGTTAGGTGGACGGAGCATCTACACACAAAACTGTTATGCAGGCTGCATTCAGACAAAAGCCAATAAGCTTGGAACAAGCTTCTGTAAGCTCTAGTTATATCGAGCTAAGAGGATGGCTGCTCACACAGATCCATGATTGTTTCTCCCAGGGTACACTGGGCCTGCAAATGCCACTTCAGGAGGATCCACCCCATTGGATCAGAAAGCTCAGTTCTTGCCCACCCTGTGGACTGCCTAGCCCTTCAAAAGACATGTGTAACCTACAGATGCCAAGGTTAGGAAGTGTAATGGAGGTGCTGATTTCATTGTTTCCTGCCCTGAGTGAATAGTGTGCCAGCCCCCCCTGGAGAGGAGAGGAAGGTGGGATGTGCCCAGGAGAGCAAGGAGAGGCTAAGGTCTTTTAAGATCCATATGGGGGTGGGGAGGGGGGTTTAGCACTCTGACATTTTTGAGCATGAGGAGGGGGAAGACCCTTAACCCCATGTTCTTTTTTACTAGGCCCTTAAGCAGAGGGCGCTCACAGACCTCACAGACCCCCTTAAACTCGGCTCTCTCTGACTTTTCAGACCCCTTTGCTGGCCCTCGAGCCCTCTCCCACATACACAAACAAACATCCACAACCTGCCCACCTTACGTAAGTGTTTACTTGTGTGGCCCATTGCACAATCGCTATGTGCCCTTTGATATTTTCACCATAGTTTCACTCCATGACTCTATCAGGCAAGACCAGGCACATATGCTGCATGGGACGAATATGGGAAAACATCCTAAAAGACACTTTAATAAAACAAAAAAAGAATAGGGCCTGCCCAAGTTGTCTGATCGTTTATGTTTCTTCTTCAAAGGTCTTATTTTATTTGCTGCCAGTAATGGCTTTTCTCTTGGAAGGTGGTTTTACTTTATTATCTTTAATAACATTTGCTTATATGTCCCAACTCAAATCATGGTGAAGTTTATATTTTTTCCTGTCTGGCTCTTTGCCTAGATAGCGATTTTAAATTGTGCGCTTTGAGGGATACTCTACGAAGGACCAGATGTGAGTCGCTCAGCACAAACTTTCAGAAGTGTGACACACTTTAGACGATGTAAACTCTCCTGTGTTTATGTGGTGGTTCTGATTGTGTCACGCACAGTGTGTCTTCGTGATGCCACTGGACCACCTCTGCTCTGTGGAGCTTTCGCCAAAGCCACTATCTACCAGTCCTGAAAGCACACTGATCCGACCATATTCCCTGGAAGACCCCACAGATCTTCTACATAAGCACCATAGCAGGCTTAGATTGGCTAAAAGCTCCATTCAGATTTCAAACCTGGAACCAAGTACTCTCTATGAACGTTGTTAAAATTCAGAAATCTGTGTAATCACTTACAGCTTCCATTCTGTAGATCAAGACCACTTTACTGATAGAATAGACATCTGAGTGTATCACATGGAAGAAATTACCAGAATATTCTAATGTTTTTGTTAAATTTGTTTGGCTATTTAATGCTGAATTTTTATAGTTTGAGGATATTATCCAGGAAATATGATTTGCTGTTGAGGAACATTGAAGAGAACACTTAAATTCTTGACATTTGCTCCAAAAATGACTTTAAATGAGCCTTGAAATGATGGTTGTCTAGCTGTGCTCTTCTAGGGATCACTGAGTTGGACCTACACTGTACTTATGCTATATTCCCAAAGTGGCTGAGGCCTCTGTAAGTGTCTTGTGTTTTCTGTAGCAAATCCTAAACATTTGCCAACAGAGGAAGTACTTCCCCAAACACCTCAACAAGTACAGATGCTCTTTCATATTAGCTTGAAGACTTTTCTAGAAACCTTAGCTGGTAGTGAAGGACAACAACAACAACAACAATTTATTCTTATATAGCGCCTTTCATGACAGAGTCACCCCAAAGCGCTTTACATGACAA
>JAAGVU020000047.1:2139358-2150345 GCA_011763525.2 Mormyrus iriodes
CATGCTGGCCTGTGTAGGGTGGCAGACTGGAGGCTTCACCCAGGATGATACAGTTCATAAGTCACCTCCACGGTGTCATCCATCCATGGGATCAAACCAGGACTCCAACTCAGGGGGTACCCTCCTCGGGCACCACCCAGACATGTGGGAGGCACAGGGCAGTTTGTTTATCAAAGTTCCCAGATGGCTTCTTTTGCTCTTTTCCGTCTTCTTCAGTCCCTTTACCGTGGAGGATTAATTGGTACGAATTACTTGGCAAGTTGACATAAGGAACAAAAACTTGTTGGTTCACTGTCATGCTGTGCTGTTGGGGGAAGCAATCAGCACTGAGCTTCTGTATAGTGGAATCTTTGGCAGCTTTATCTAAACAGTAGCATGTAGCAGTACAGCAAACAGAGGAATAAAAGCTGCCTTAATTGGCCCCAGGACTGTCTGTGCACAGTCTTCAAGGAATTCTTCTAGATACTCCAGATTCTACCCTTATTGCAAAGATATTAGATTCATATTTTGAGCCAACGAGACCTGGACCAATAGATGAGGACTGTGGAAACACCTAATTGATTTCCTGCCTCACCAAAACTACATTCCCTGTAGAAAACCAGCTGGCCCTACTTTAACTTATTTAAATGCCGATAGTATAAAGAGCCAGCTGGTATGAAGAGGTAGAGTAGCAGCTATAATGCATCTCCTTGCGCTCTCACAAACGGTAGGTTAACATTTGGTTTCAGTTTAGCATTTGCCAGCTGTTGTTTGAGTTTGCTGTGGTTTTTGCAGTTACATTAGTTCTGAGTCATTCATTTTAGGTTTGAGTTTCTAAAGGGCACTGTCGCTGTTTATGTCTCTTCTATGCTAATGGGCAGGGCTTGTTTTGGAGCCCAGCATCCAGCACACCTTTCTGCTGTCTCTAAGGCAGAGCTCTTCCTACAACCAGGCACAAGGTAAACTGTTCACACTTACATATCTTTATTGTGAGGTTTCGTTGTATACACCTTTCTTAAAGTGTGCTTTAAGTGAAGGCAATCGCAGTGCATTTATGGGCAATTATGTCCGGAAGTGCCAAGCTCAGGAGTGTCCTCAGTAGGATGCCAGTCAACATGGGGCATCCCAGTTGTATGTTTTTTGAATGTGGGTGGACACCAGCATACCTGGTGGAACCCCATGCACCATGGGGAGAACGTGCAATCTCCACACAGACAGAGACCCCACCCGCGGAGGTTTTTGGTGATGGCACCACCCACCAGAGCTACAATGCTGGACAACTTTATTCAGTAAAAAAAAAATAGGTTAAGCTTAAAAAAGCTTGAGAAGGTGTAATAGTTGCTTTTAATTTACATATTCTTCAAACACCTTCAAAGTGTCCCTTAGTGCACCATCACACATTCATCCGGTCAGCCTATTTGATATCCCACTGGTCCCGTGTCACCACTTCTGAGTGAAATATTATTATAATAATGCATAAAAAAGATGCATAACCAACATTATAACATCAGAAATTAGTACCCCTGGATGTATATGCTACCTAACTTACCAGCTATTTTCTCAAAAAGCCTCACAGTATATGAGATCATAAGAATTTGCCCACACACCAGCAGCACCAGAACCTCATACTTTGCCAGTTCTCCCAGAGAAGCTAACCTGTCTGACCCCGAAAGGTTCTCAGAGGTAATGGAGATGTGAAATACGGACAAGTGCGCATTGAAGGAACCTGGAGTGTGTGGGGAGTTCTATTCTGTGGGGGGGGGGGGGTTAGTTAAATGAGGGCTGAGTCATTCTCTCGAGGCTTCGGGGGCAGCTGGCGGAGGCTCAGCAAAAATTTCCATTTGCTTATAAGGCCGTGCAAAGCACCATCTTTGACGAGACTTGGAGTCCACTCCGTGAGCTCCACAACCAACACTCCCCTCCCACATGCCAGGTGTGACCACTCAGCTGCCTCGGTGCCTGCACCTCTGCTTGCCCTGTTAAAAAAAATGCACACACGTATTTACGATGTCAAATCGTTGGCGTCACTCTGCTCTGGCTCACTGTATCAGCTGTGACTGATTGAGCTGTAAGTCCAACGTTGACGATTCAGAGTGCAAAGTAATTATTATATAAGGTCCAGGAGACAAGGGGTCTCAGTGTGTAGCGTTTCTCTTCTGGTCTGTCGTACGGACATGGTCATTAAACTCAAATTCATATGAAACATCTGGCCGTATTACGTACGTTTAAACAGGTGGCATCAAATGAAGACGTACTCAGTCGTGACAGGGAATCCCGCAGCAGCGAAACAAATTGGCGTTATCCTACTGAGGGATGAGCAGTTTAAATACATGACGGCCTGCTGGCTAGCTAGCCCTCAAGTGGCCCCACCACTCTGATGGGCCCCTGTCAGTTACTGGCTGTGCCGATCCACCAATCAGACGCTTATCTGTGACAGGAAATAAAGCTTATTGGTGGGAATTGGTGGGAACAGATAGAACAGTTATTAGCTAGGCTCTTAGCTAGGTTTTTCTGCAGGCATACACATGCTAACGACAAATAAACTAAGTGAAAAGGTGGGAAAATGGACAAGATATGTTTAAGCCCCAAACCAATAGTGTACATTTTAACTGTGTATTTTTAATTTGCATATGTACTTCAGTGTGCTGTTATAGTGTGAATAAACAAAAGAAGCTGCCTTTATGAAGTCAGTAGAGTTACATGACAAACAGGAGAGTGGGGGAAGTGCCAGCTTAAATAAATGACATGTTGCATTTGCTTAAGTGAAATAATGCCCATGCCGGTGGTTCACTCTCAGATTAATCACAGCATTTGCATTTGCATTCGGTATTATGTCGAACGTGAATGGAAAATAACACCGGGGTTATGGAGTGCCGTCGGTAGGAAACGGCGAGATGTTTATGTTCTTGTTTTGGATATTACTCATTGTGACCTGTGACCTTCTGTTTCGAGGTATTTGCATATTTCCCAGTGAGCTGTAGGCCGCATGGACGCTTGGCTTCTGACACAGCGTGCAAGCGGTTAATGTGTTAAGTGCTGTCACTGTATAGTTAAAAATACAAGATTTTTCATTATTTTTCAGTATAGCTACTCTTGATGCTCAGAACGTTGTTTGTTTCACAGGAGCACACTAGCCAGATTGCTGTTGAAGATTCCTGAATGATACGACCAGTTTACTGATGCTTATTTATAAATCTAGTATTGGAGGTAGCATTATGCCTACTTCAGAACAGTAGAAATCCTCATTTTGGACTGTAAGCTCTCAATATAGCAAAACTATCCCCGATTTCAGTCTTACACAGGTGTAGTGACTGCAGTCCTCTTTAATTATGTTTTTAAAGTGTAAAACGCACTTAACAGATGTTAATATACTATATGTGTTCTATAAAAATCCTGTCGGGGCACTGTTATCTTTATATAGTGTGACTTACAAATAATTTTGTCATTATTTGTGGTTATTATAAATTGCTTGTTAAAAAATATAGTATTGTTACAAGCATGTAAAACTTAAACATTAATTATTCTGATACTTACAGTGGATAGTCAGGTTATAAGGCAGGTCTGCCTTAAGTGTAACCAGTAGTACACTCATGTGGTACAGAGGTTTTGGTATGATGTCATTGAATTATAGATTTATGGTGGGAAAACAAACAGAAGTGCCAAAAACAGCGAGCTTGCAAGTCCCAGTCTATAATCAGCCTGCTCTAGGTGGAGAGTTCAACATCTGTCTCAGCTAATCTACAGCAGGTGTCCAAGGATGTCCTTTTTCTATCTGTGCGGCCAAAATATAGACTTTCTGTTAAAAGAGCTATCGCTCATCCCGGTGAAGTAATTCCAGTGAGACTGAGTACATCAAAAGGCAATTCACAGAGTGCTTTGTTTTATTGAAAATACTCACATTGATGGTGACTTACAGCCATGGGCGGGGCCATTATGCACAAGTATGTGTGAGGCATGATATGGGCCTATGGACAGACGGGACACTGCCAGGAAATAGGAAGCAGACAGCAAAGAGGAGTGCTTCTGCTTGCTGTGGTGTGCGGCAAGCTCACGGACCCTTGTACCTTCTCCCTGGGGGGTGTCACTGGATACTGGTAGAGATAATTGGGACCCCAACCCTAGTCACCTGACTCTCCCTCCTGAGACCACTCCCTCTGCCCATTAAACTTCACAAACTTCTCACAAAGGTCTTCAACCTCTAATCCTGATCTGGTTCCGGTTGAAAGGTAATTCATGGGTAACACAAGTTCTTACCACTGGCATAAGCCTTAGAGCTATCACCTAGCACAGCAATCAGTGCCTCAAAGGATTGTGGGTACTCCTGTCAGTCATCACTGGCTCCTGGAGCTGTCTGGCTGTGCTCTTCTCACGTTTCCTTCAAATGCTGCCCGGCTGATTTTGCACATAAACCTGCAGTGTAGGAACAGAAAGCTAACAAAAGTTATATGTTTGCTCACTTATGTCACGTTGTCCTGCGATCAGATATTAGGACAGGAGTAAATTGGGGGTAAATTCAATTTCCATTTGTGCAGAGAACTCATGCATCATTAATGAAATGGAAAAGTTACAAAACGGAGCCCTATTCAGGAGCACTGTAAGCGGGATATTGCAAAGGTAAACAGCTCCGCAGGTCCATTTCAATTTAAATGCTTACCATAACAGGATTTGTTAAAGCACATCCAGTGTAAGTTTTTATAGATATTTTTTGCTTTTTTAAGAAAACAATAAATTCACCATATTGAATTTCAGCAGTTTCAAATAATGTTTAATGTGTTTTTTTGGGGTTTTTTATAAAATGATTTATTGAAAATAAAAACCAAAGCTTCACAGTAAGCTTATTCAGGAAACTATACTTAATAATAATAATAATAATAATAATTATTATTATTATTATTATTATTATTATTGTTGTTGTTGTTGTTATTATTAGTAGTAGTAGTAGTAGAGGCAGTTAAATAGCTATTATTGTTAGTAATATTATCATTATGTTATTGTCATGATTGCATTCATTTTAGCAGCGGTAGCAGTTATGGTTGTTCCTGATATATTTATGGCTTTATAGAGTAAACAATTTAATGGTAAAGATCTCTCTATATATCTTCAGGTGTGACTAATTAGAGGCGTGATAATCTACTCAGCATGACTCAAATCTGTAGTGCGGCACTTACGCCGTTTATTCTATCATGCTGTTTAATTTGCCTGCGACTTCCCCGTCTTCTCATGTCACACGCAGGGTAACCCTAGTGGCAGGTTAGCAAAAGCTAGCCTGCTAATAGGGATGCCCCGCCTGAGTAATGTACTGTATCTACTGTTTCACCTACTGTATCACTCAGTATAACTCGTTAATTAAGTGAAAGCCTTGTTCACGAAGGGCGAATTTTTTGGCTTTTTTGACTTCATCAGAGGACAGTCTGAGGTTCACAGGTGGATATGGGATTGGGGACAGCTTGGACATCCTGTCTGGGGGGCTTAGAGACAAAACAGAAGTATTTAATTGATCAGTGATTAGGTAATGGCGAGCAAGTGGGTTTGTCACCTTACATGGCACCAGGCCCCATGGGATGCCCCCCCCATCTTACATAAGTATAGAAACAGGCAGGAACAACAGCAATTAAATCATATTCAAACTCATTTTGTCCTGTTCCTATAATATTGTGCTATTGCAATCTGTTATGTAATGAGTAAAAGTCCTATTGTTCATGTGTCCTTAATTTCTTTGGATTTCTTTGATTTCTATAACAGTTCCAGTGCTTTTCAGGCCACTTTCAGGGACTTTTATTCTGAATATAGCAGTCACTGAGTGCTCCTTATAGGTGACAAGCAGCATGTCCTGTGTCACATCCTGTGAGAGATGGGAGCAGTAAGAAGAAGCACAATATATAAGATCCTGTAGAAGGATGTAACACTGTTAATATTTGGGCAACCCAAGCAGGAGGGCCCCACGTCCTACAAACAATATGGATAGACCTGTATGAGTTTGGATGTCACTGCTGGTGAGCACAGCGTCTCCACTGCCAGTGAAGGATGGTCCGTCTCCAACGTGCTGTTCTCTGAGGGCATCAGAGCCGCAGCAAGGGACCAAATACTGCCGTTTCTAACAATAACCTGGCAAACCTTTACAGCCGCTGTAATATTTTCCACATTTATCTGCGGGGCGTTAATTCCTTAGTGTGCATGGCGCCATCGCTGGCGTGGGGTGCTGCCGTGGGGTGTGTACTGCCCCGTGAGTTGACATCCATTGTCTCCTGTCTCCCGCAGTAACCACCACACTGTCTCCGGGCTCAGGTCATGCCAGAAGATGCAACGAGACAGAGAAGGCGTACTGTGTGAATGACGGTGACTGTTACTTCATACACGGTATAAATCAGCTCTCTTGCAAGTAAGTGAGTGACATTTTCCATTTCTTGGTGTGCGTTCGTGCTTTTCATTCCTGAGTACGCTGTAACGTCATTAACTGATATGCATATGTATGAGAGCGTGTGTGTGCCTGTCTTGGCTGTGGGTTGGCCAGCCTAATTCCACCGTTTGTCGTAATTTATCTTACCTCACATTTAAATCTTAGTTCCTGATAATATTTTTAACTAGAAAGTCAAATTACTGGAAGGTAATCAACCCCCCCCCCCAAGTTTCATAATGTCTGCAGCATAGTTCATGTCATTTTGAGAACCGAATGCCAACCAGTTATCGATGAAGTTGTCAATTATGAAATGAAAGAAGTAATTTAATGTAAACGAGACATAGCTTTAAGGCAGGAATGGTGAACAGTCATGTCAAGGAATCATATCATCTGACCTTTGACTGCTGGACCCAGATACTCCAACAGGTTTGATTAATGGTCTCGGATACTCTTGGATCGCCCATCTGCCTCTCCGCACTTTCGCTTTACCCTATCTGGTACATGCTGACCTTTTCCCTTGCCCTCTTCTTACATGTCGTTTTCCCTCTGTGTAACACTTTGCTCCCCCCCCCCACCAGTCCATTGAAGGAAGAGAACGAGAGAGGAAGAGTTAGAGACCATGAGAGAGAGTGAGAGAGAGAGAGAGAGCATGAGCGAGAGCATAGGGACTTTCATTCTTATTTCAATTTGCAGCTACACTCCATGTCAGGCCTCGCCATCGCAATAGATACAGGGCTCCCTTTTTCTGGGCACTTCCAGTGGCTGAAAAGCAGACAGATTGTACATTTTGCAGGCCCTCGAGGAGACCACTGCAGCGGCAATCGAGGGCTGCCACGACGCTTTAGCAGAGAGACAAATATTTATGGAGGATGAGGCCTCCCACAATGTAAACAGTGAAGGGTCTGTGCTTACATTTCAGTTCCTAGAAAATGGGGCAGATTTATAAAGATGCTTTTTAAATCAAGGGTGTAAAACTCATTTGTTTTGGAAAAATTTATTTTTTTTTTCTTGCTCTGGGGGAAAGTGCGACCCCCGTCTCTAGACAGGGGAGTCTGGAAGCCGTCCAGGGTGAGCGGGCAGCCACCCCCTCTTCATAGCGGGGGCCTTGACCCAAAGCTGCGCTCTGGAAGCAGGCCTGAGGGACCCCCTCCTCCTGTGGGCAAGTTGCATGCATCACACAGGCTCCACTGAAAATCACTATATCAAGCAGAGCCTGTGCAGGCAAGGTGGGGGGGCCACCCCACCCTGCCCAGTGGACCCCATCACTCCCACCGACAGCCGACACACAAATTGCACACAGCAATAAGTCAATTGCCGCAGCTAATTCACTCATGGGACGGCACGCATCCAGGAAGTCCGATAATGCAGTCAGGGCCTGGGGGAATTGTAGCCCAAAGCCGCCTCATTCAATACGGGCCCGGCTTCCTGGTGTATTACTCACCGGCAGACAAGTGCGGCTGACAGGCCAGGCCCTTATTTATGCCTCTGTCTTTCACTTTGAAATATAAAGTTCCTCAGAGACGAAGCTTAGAAATGACCCAGAGGACGTTCTTACCAGCTGCGTTTGGAAGCACGTCGTGTCCGGCGGAGTGCCCTCGCGTCCCTCTGAGCAGGCAGCAGGAAGACGCCCCGGAGCGACCCCAAGTGCACCTACCTCTGCCTTTTAATTCCGTGCTGTTTCTGCTTCACTTTCATTTCTTAATTTGGTACTGAGAGAACATAAAGTACATCTCGATGAAAGTCATAGCAAAAAATGTCGTGTTAAACAACGTTTACTAATTATAAAACGGGGGGACTTTAACAGCACTAGTGCTCTCGAATTAATCTTTCATAGCACTATTTGTTCGCACGGATATTTTTTTGTGGATTAGCGTAATGAACAACACATGACACAGTCATTAAGATGTCCTGACCTTCTCACAAATGGATGGGCAGACGCTTACCTCACCTCGCAGCTCACAATCGTGCCCTTTTGCCCTGTCACGAGTGCTACGGTGTTTGTTTACGAGAGGGAAAAAAAACAGCCGAGGAGACCAGCACAAGAGTCCGCAAGTGAAACAAGCGTCGTAACGCAAGGCGCAATCTGGCCGGACGTTAACATCCGTGGCCGCGTACAATTAGTCAGTTTAACAGTCGTTATGTGGCCAGGTTGTGTTTACAAACATCGAAGTCGTGCAGATGTTTCGGACATTTGGTATCCATCAGGTCATACGATATCAGACATCACAGAGTCTGTTTGAAGGAGAACACTACACGATCTTTGTGGACATTGGTATAAAACATCCACTGCTGAAAGCCTTTAAAATTATGCGTTACGTAATGGCCTCATTTTTAACTGTCATGAAATTATTTTACAAATGCAGATGTGCTTTTTAAATGTGCCAGCCTGCTTATGACAGAAGGGAGGGGCAAAGCCCCTTCAGACAGCTGCTATATCAGCGACGAATTGTAGCAGCTTGAAAGCTCCTGCCTGTAAATCTCTCAGCGTTGTGCGACTCGGAGTGCCATCTCGACCGTCTGACAAACGCTTTGACACAGTGAGAGCCACATATTTCACTGCTCTGAGGGCTTTGTATACCTCTAATTATTTATCCACAAAACAAGGCAAACGAATGCATGCGCTGAGTGAAAGAAATGTTAAAGACACATGCATCCACATGCATATTGTCATGAAATATACCGACCGGGTGGCAGCTACAATTTCAAAATGATATTAAATGTTAAATCCCCTCCAGTTTCTGAGCAGGGGAGACAGGTTAAGTGAGGATTTTTAAAACTTTAAAGTACGGAATTGTGTATGTGAGGGAAATAGACAGAAACGATTGAAGCACCTTGGGCTAAGAGCAGTTTGCAGTTGTGGTTGATTGTGTGTCAGGTGTCGATGGGTTTGCAGGCTCAGGTGTCCACTGTGTGTGTAGAGCAGTTTGCCACTCCTGCAACACGCAGGCAGCGCGCCGTGACTGTGGGGCGCCTTCGAGTCCCTGTGGACTGGCGACCTAGTGAAATACCTATTACATCAAAGAAACGAGGCTGTTCTGGGGACACAGGCGTGTGCAGTACAGGATTAGAAAGGTGTTCCTCAGGTTCTATATGCACGGTGTGAAGCAAGTAAGACAATCAAATACAAATTCAATTAAGGTATTTGGGGTGAGTTGGGATAACCAATAGGCCTATCTGTGACACAACCTGAGAAAAAAGAAAATGCCTCCAGAGTAAATATTAATATCATCCACAAGGGTTTGGAGGTGTTGTTGTCCACGGGAGGTGTTGTTATCACCCACTTAACAGATCGGATAAAAATGATATTACTTTATACGATTCGTCTTAGTGGGAATGGAGTTTCACTGATAGCAAACACTCCACTCACGACATTTTGGACGTTGTTTTTGTCGTGACTTTTTTTTTTATATGAAAAGGATCCATCTGCCTGACATGTATGGGAACAACCTCCCAGGATAATTTCTGTTTTTATGTACACGCCAGCACCAGGGGGTGATTTCCTGACCTCAAAGAGCTTTGAGTTTCCTCCAGGAGCTGGGGACACGTGCTGTTTTTTTTTTTTTTTTATGATCTATTGATTGTTGTGATTCTTTTCTTTGGGGGGCCAGCTGAGGCCTCATTGGCACAATTATTGTGCCCCCCCCTCGCTTCTCCACCTCCAACGCCTGAACATAGATGGTGCTTCTGTGTTTAAAATGCTGTTCCCTGGAGGGGGGTTGGGGGGTGGGAGTTGACGGACGCACTCAAATTGGATGTCTTGGTTCAACTTGTCCCGGTGGGTCCCTTTTATTTATTTTTCTTGTCAGCTGCTCCACCCTAACACTTAGACACACGAGAAGGCTGCAACGGCACGCGGCCATGTCAATAAGTGGCCCGAACCTCGAGCTCTAAGCCGGCACTTTATTAACTGGATGCATTTGAGACCTGGAAGGTGTCCCAGTGGGAAATATGGATCTTAACAGGGGATGTCTGTATACATGCTATCATAACGTTCCTGAAACCAAGGCCTGAATTTTATATTTAAATTTTTGACTTTATAAAGGCTCCTGAAAGGGACTGTGAGTCACCATCATGTGTAGGGTAGTTAATGAGCAGCCCTCCCTGTCATAATGTGATATATATTTGCATGTATGTAAATCAGTTCTCAATGATCGCTTAAACAAACGCAGTAATGCATTTCATATCTAGTATCACAGTTACGTATAGCTGCATCAGATTCATTTTTTGCATAATTGTATAAGAGGCAAATGTGTTTACATAAAAATGTTTTGTAATCCAGTTTTTGGCTGTCAAAGTGCACTGAGCATAAGGTTTTAGGAAGCAAAGTCTGGTTTTGGCTTCCGGAACATTCAGGAATTCAGGTGCGATAGGGGCAGACATATTCGGGAGAGTGTGAGTGTTGTGCTCTTCCCGGAGTTGGTGGGAGGGCGACTGCAGATTGGTTTAGGTTTCAGTGAGAATGACTGCTGCGGGGTTTTTGATTAAGTGGACAGCCCTGCACCCCGCGCCCCGCGCCCCCCCCCCCTCGCCACCCTCCGCCAGTTCCCCGCCAGAATGAAAGGCCGCCTGCCCCACACCGTCCCTCTTTGTATTTGCTGTTTGTCGCGAGGT
>JAAGVU020000047.1:2150445-2178671 GCA_011763525.2 Mormyrus iriodes
CCCCCCCGCCCCCACTGGGCGTCAGAAGTAAATTCAGAAGTGTGAGTGAGACTCGTGAACCCTGGCTCGCCTGGGTAAACAGCTGGGGCAGAATCTAATGCAGCTGAGTCTCTTTAACCTCTAAATTCTGCAAACAGAGGCAGCGGAGGCGGCAGGGTAGCGGAGACAAGGCTAAATGGAATAAGAGGAGAAGCCCGAGTTATTTGCTGCAGTCCGCTGTTCCCAGAAGACGGTGCTCCAGCTCAGCTCATTTTGGGACAGACTTATTGAAATGTGCTGCTTCAGCAGCTAGAGGGCAGCGTCACGTGTGGCGAGCTTACCCTGCTAACCCAGGTAGCCCTGCCTTACAGGGGTGTTAAACCCCAGTGCAGATTCAACGCTCTTGGTGACTGTGGTGCCACGGCGTGACGTCTGCATGAGTGACTGCTGTGAGTGTAGGTAGGAGAGCTGGAGACAGGAAGAAGTTCAGGCCTAGAAACCAGCAAAATCCTGACAACACTGAAATGTAAAGTATGATAGCGACAGTGCGACAGAACAGCAAACAGCATCTTTATATTTTTGCCTGTTTCAGTTGTCTTGGCATTTCCTTTCACCTGACCCTGTATGGCTATGTGGTTATGGAAGATGGATGGGTAGATGTTTGGATAGATGGGGGAGGATTCATGCCTGGAGCGTTATGCACCAACAAGTTTTTGGTGTGATTTTCCACATACATCTCCTGTCCATAAATCACTGAGAAATGAGAGCGAGAATCACAGAAACACACAGCGTATTGAAATGAATAGCAATACATTATCGATCCCTTTGGGGAAATTGTCTCTTCGACCAGTCCCATCTTGCTCCCAATGAGACACACAGGCGAGAGTAAGCTTGGGGGTCCGAGCGCAGGGTCAGACAGCATGCAGCACCCCAGGTGAAACTGGGGGCTATGGGCTTTGTTTAAGGGGCTGACTATGCAAATAAGTCTGTCCAGCCCTGGCATTTGAACCGGTGACCTTCCGGTCACGGGCACAATGTCCTAACCCACACATGCCCCTAGTTAGTACCCTCCCAGTCGAGACCTGCGTGATTGGTTGTAGCACAGGAACAGAGCCGTCAGAGAGTAGGCTAATGTCACGGCATGGCACTTTCTGCTCACATGGTGTCTGCTTTCAGCCGCGGGCTTCTCTGTCGCTCAGGAGGCCCACCGGCCTGCTGCTCTGTGTCCCTTTTCCTGCCTTAATGTAATATGTGTGAAAACAGAGGTGGGGGGGGGTGCAGGGTCTGGCTAAACTTACGGTAAGTACCTGCAGCTTTTTGTAACCCCCCTGCCGAAAAGACCAGGACTGCAAGCGGAGGAACCAGCTTGTCCAAGGTGAGAGCACTGGGCTGCTACCCTGCCCCTCCCCCCCCAGGTACGGTGATGGGGGCACACTGCATATTAATGTCATGTGTTTGTGTTACTGTCCCCTCTTCCTCCCTCAGATGCCCCGCCGGATACTTTGGCCCACGCTGCCTTCAGACAGAGCCCCTACGGCTAAAAATGCCCAATCCTTACAAAAGTATGTCCACGCCAAGCGTTTCTCGGCTCCCTCTGACACCCGCAGCCCCCCTCCCCCCCTCCTCCCAGGCTGACACACCCAGGCCCAGACGAGCCGTGGCCGGCCAGCCTGCCTCTGCACTGCCTCGCGGCCTTGCCACAGCGCCTACCGCCCTGCCTCTGCTCCACGGCTGGTGCTCTGTTCTAATCCCTGCTCTCTTGTTCTCCTCCTGCTCCTCCCTCCCTCCCTCCCTCCTCTCTCTGCACACTGTCTCTGCCCCGTCTCCCCCTCTCTCTCTCCCTCTCCCTATGGTTTGATTCCTTCCCATCAGGTGTCCAAATGATTATAATGGTGATCGCTGTCAAACCTACGTTATGGACGATTTCTACAGTATGTTCATTCCTTCTTCTGTGCAGCTTTCGTAATGACTGCATGCCCGAGCTGACATGTGGCATGCACCGTGTACCGTGTTCGTCCGTCCTTCTGTCCAGCCGTGTCCCATCCTGTCTGTGTTTGCCGATGTGTCTGAAATGCTGCAGATATGCTACAGTACCTCCCTCCCACGTTCCTTGTGTTTTCCTACCGTAAAACATGTGACGACCATTGTTCCTTAATTAGTGATGCCTTTCCCTGGTGCTACACGAAATGAATGACTTTCATACTTAGAAGTGTATAAGTGTGCCTGGCTCGCGTTGCTGCTGGTAACAGCATGACAGGCACAAAGTGACAAGGTCGAGTTTCACAGTACTCAGCACAAAAAATTGACCGAACACTAAAACCTTAAAAAAAAAAAAAAAACTAAAAACAGACACTGAAGCCTTTCTTTTTTAAAGAAACGCAAGCTTCCCGGTAATGTATGTTTAAACCTCATAAAATGCTAAATACACAGATTAAGTTGGCAGATGGGGACGTTGCAGATTTCCACTTATTGCTGCTGACGGAGACACATTGGGTAGATTTCCTTAAGTGTATATATATGCATGTTGTGATCTGGGTCACGTAGCAAGCAATACTTTATAAGCAGATTAAAAAATATATAGAAACGGCTTCCTGCGCACCAGCCTTCCTCACCAACGACATGTCAATTCTGTTTAAGTGGACTATATATAAAACATGTAATGTTAATATTTCCTAACTAATATTTACACATTGCTGCCTTGTACTCTGCTAGTAACCCACATTTAAAATCACATTTCCATCTCCAGCTGTTTGGTAGAGGCAATAATTGGCGTAATAATAGGAAAAACCATTGTGTTGAAGTTAGAGATTCAAAGTAAAACGCTGAAAGAACTCTATTTCAGTGTGTGTTTGTTTCTGTCTGTGTCGGTACATATCTGTACGTGTCTTCTGTGGTGTGCCTGAAAACAAAACAGACTTTAACAGACAAAAAATACAGGTTCTGCAAAAACAAACATACTCTGATGGGTTGGGGCCCTGTCCTGGGTTATTCCCTGCCTTATGCCCATACAATTTAGTCTACTTTATGCATATTTCAAAGCGAAATTTGCCTAACATATAAACACACAACATTTTGCATGTCCTCCTATTTCTCACCGGAGCACTGAATGTGTATTTCATCACAGTGACATTTGCATATATAAACATTAGACATCTGATACTTGTTTTCATCCTTAAAGGACGAGTAATTGGAAAATCAGTTAGCATGGATTGTCACACATAATTATTTAATTAGTGCATGACAAAAGCAGGAATTGGCAGATTTTAAGAATGCTGTTTTTTGTTTGTTTGTTTTGATATTGAAGTGGATGTGGCCACCCCAGTGTGGTCAGCGGGGCACGGCGTTATGGGATCACAGTAGCAGCATGGGCGATGTTAACAAGGATGCATGATGCATGACCGCTAACTAACAGCGTGTCCGCGGAGCCAGGGAAACTCTGCCATCAGTCATGTGATGGGGAAACCCACCCAGCCCAGGCATGGCCAGTGGATCACAGAGAGCGTGATCAGAAGGCCACCACCACTCCCCGCACCGTGATCCCAGCGAGTACCTGCGGTCTGACAGATGTCGGGCATTAGACCGAGTGCATGGCACTCAGCTGACGTTGATCCTCTGACCAGAGGTTGCCTGTTACAAGGTGTTTGCTGTTGTACCTTTGAGTATTAAATGTCCAGCTCCAACAATCAAAGTTTAATTTTATTATTATTATTATTATTATTATTACTATCAATAATAATAATAATAATAATAATAATAATATGATCTGACAGCATTTTTCTGCAGAGAGCAGTAATCAGGTGAGCACTACAGACTGCCATGATGAAAGCTGCAGATGTTTATCACAGCCAGAGAGCAACTGCTCTGCAGGTTTAGTCTTCAGCCAGGTGAAGGATTGACACAGGTTAAGCGCCACCTGAGCCAAGCACCAAGCTCTGTATGCATGACAGTTAGAGTAGTGGTATGGGTTAGCACTGCAAGATCGGTGTTAGACTGATTCTGGTCAAGAGGGTGGCCAGATCCCCGTGATGGGGGTGGGAGGAGAGAAAGAAGGCTTTATAGTTTTGGGCTTATGACTTAAACTAAGCAGGGAGGGGGGTTGGGTGGAGAGACAGAGGAAACAGGCAAGGACGTAAGGCATGCCAGGGCTGAGCATGTGGTCTGGCCTGTTGTGGGGGGAGACAAGACAAGTTTTATATAATCTTAAGTTGACTGCAGATGATTGGAGGGGCTTGTCACCTGGTACTGCCCCACCCCGGGAAGTCACACCGTCATCATCTTTCAGTCCATCCAATCAAATTGAAGTGGAGCACTCTGTTTAGAGCATTAAACATCAGCCAGACCCTGTGATGCACTGGCGTTGAGGGGGCGTATCACATCAGTGAGCCTTTTTCATACTTCGGGCAACCCCCTGGCACAAGACACCATCCAAAACTGTCACAGCTATTAAGCGGTAAGAAGTTGGAGTTGAAAAGGATGAAGACCCGTTGGAGACGGCAATGGAAGTACAGCAACTAGAACGACACAGCCTGACGGGGGAAGTGAAATAAAGCCACATGAAGGCTCTTTAAGGTCCCCAGTTCCCTTTAGCCTGGCAGACGGGTGGAGTCCAGACAGACTTCACTCTGCTTCCCAAACACACTGTTTGAATCTATTACAGTAGTGTTTTCCAACCCAGCTGTCAGAGACCCCCAGTCAGTCCATGTTTCCGGTAGGGAACAAATATGTGGACTGCTTTAGAGCAGGGGTGTCAAACTCCAGTCCTGGAGGGCCAGAGCCCTGCACATTTTTGGTTTTCCCCTTATTTAACACACCTGATTCAACTCCTGGCAACTCCTTGTGCTAATTACTACTCAGCTCTTGAGCCGAATCATTTTTGGTGGAACAGGCAAAGAATTAAATTACGCAGGGCTCTGGCCCTCCAGGACTGGGGTTTGACACCCCTGTTTTAGAAGGAGCTGGGAGGGAGCAAAAATATGGACTGTCTGGGGGTCCCTGAGGACTGGGTTGGGAAACACTTAAAAATTACTGGACCTTCAGACCTGTGTTCACCTTGCAGGCTCAGTGGACTCTGCTGTCGGGAATGAGCCTTGAAGGAGGACTTAAAGGAGGGCATTTTTCATTATGCTAAAGGCTACGGTAATACCTTACATTAGACAGATTGACTCCATTGTCTAGCGTTCAAAGAGACCCCCCCCACAGCCTTCAGCTCCCCCCCTTTAATGCCACTCAGCTGTAATAAAACTCAAAATGTTGTGTGAGGTAACATTCCGGCCATGAGCTGTAAGGGACAGTGCTGTTTTACCCAGGAGTCCAGTAATTAGCCTGTGCTGCTCCTAGTGAAATCCCACCACGTCCACTGCCCCGGGGAAGGGCGGACGCCTCTCTCCAAGGTCCCGGCACGTTCATCATGCGCCACCGGCCAGCTTGTCGTACCTTTGTGCAGCTATTTCTGGCTGTGGAGATTTTGTTCTCCCATGGCTTTTACAATCCTATAGCCAACAGCAGCCCCTTCCCCCGTAGCTTAACACATGTGTTAAAGGTATTCATCAGTGCCGTGCTCCACTTTACAGCCGCTCCTGCCGGACCTGGTCACTGGTTCCCCCTCCTGCTAGACCCATTTGCTCATAGACCCCTCACTCAGTGTGGATTGCTCAGACCCTGTAGTCTGCTGCTATCTTTAAGCCCTGAGATTCCCCTCCCCCTCACCCAAGACAACTTCGCTGCCTATCAGCTGGCAGCAGTGTGTTGTCATGGCAACGATGGGGCCTCGCTGTGGACGGCATACAGTGCTGTCTCAGCCAGACTAGCTCAGGTCTTCCTGTTGTCTTGAGCTGTGACTTCTTTAACTCCTGAACGGCTGCCCCCCCCCTTGGCAGCACAGAGTCCTGTGTCTCATGTTGGCAGCACTTTCTGCCAGGCAGAGCACTGGGTCACGCCTCCCACTTTGAGTCAAGCCATGATGATGGCCTGTCTGGCTAAATTAGCATTATACTGCTACGTCTCCTCTGAAATGATCTCAGAGATGCCCCAGCTTCGAGCTTGCGATGAGGTGTCCCTCACACAGTCTATTGAGGCACCTTGGAAGGAGCACATCAGGCATGGCGAACTTCCCTGAAGGCAGCGGACGCAGTGTCACGGTGACGGCGTTGCCACCCCCACTCATTCGTCGGTAACAGCTTGGAGAAGTCAGATTGACTTCTTCCCCCTGGTGGCGTTTTTTAGTCCATGGGTCTCATTAATATTTGCAGCCCGGACATGTAGTCAGCAGAGATAAATTATTTGTAGGCTCCTACTCTTTGGATTCCAGCTCCTTCTCTTTGAATTTCTGAAGATGATTTGTTTTTTTTGGGTGATGGACTCGGACATGGTTTTGGATGTGACCATCATGCAGGCCATGAAACGGGCCAAGCGCTGGCACATGAAAAACTGGACCGCACCTTCGCATGACCTCTACCAGCTGGATTGGACTGAACCGGTACATTTGATGCCACATATTACAGTCAAACCACCGCCTACGTTGCAGGTTGCATAGTTTCGAATTTATTAAAGAATTAGCAATTCGTCTAAATCTCGTATCTTTGGACCGTGGGAGGATACCGGAGTACCTGGAGGCAACCCGGGGAGGAAATGGCGCTCACACGCAGAGCCGGGGGTGAGAATCGGATCCACAGCCCTGGAGGCGTGAGGCAACATTGCTACCCACTGAGCTGCCACACGGCCCGGCAAGATATATGTTATGCAATAGCTTTTAATTCCTAAAAGGCTTTTAATATATTGTTTAATGTATTAATTTACTCAAGCAGGGATTAGTTAACACGAGTGGGAGTGTCTTTGGTGAATTATTGTCATACATAAAACGGAATAATTGCTCCCTGGCTGTTAAATTCGACATTTTGGCCCCTTTTCATGTAAATGTTGATTGTAGCAAAGCCAAAATAATTAAATTGTATGGCATCTGAAACCCAGTGCGTAAAGGCATTCATATAAAAAGCTGGACATTTAAAGCTTTCTGGCATAAGGCATGATAACAGAAGACCTGTTTCTAAGAACCATAAGGAATTTATAGACAGAGGGTCATTTATAAAAGGTCCTGTGTTCTGGTTTATATCTCAGTCAGGCTCATATGTAAGCAGTTTCTGCACACGGCCGATAGACCACTTTCGCATTCGGCCAAAAAGGCTTTTTTAATGGCAGTGATAAACATCTAAATGGATTGATAAACAACTACGGTGTATAAAAATACGTTCCCCTACAGGATCACCTGTTAAAAAAAATGTACTGGACCTTTAAGAGTCTGAGCCGGGTGTAGTGGATGTGGCAGTGGGTGCTGTGCTCGTCTTGCATGCTCCGGTGCTTGCCCATCTCCGTTTTGCCTGTCTGGGGTGGGCGGCGACGTCTGCATCACATGACCACCAGCACTTCTCCTTCCTGACATCTTGCCCTGAACACGTGATGAGCACCTGTTGTGTATGTTGGAAGATCCCTTTCTGAAACCTGTTTTTCTTTTTTCTTCCTTTTTTGTGTCAACTTTCTGCATTGGCAGAGCATCTTGGGATTGAATTAATGGGTATGGATCAATTATTCATTTTAATTCCAGATTGAGGTAGATACATAGCCACCCTAAGCTACACACCCCCATTGCGCTGAGAGCTCCGTTTGCTGTGTCTTCAATGAGCTGCTGAGATCTGAGAGGTCGCAGCAAGTCAGCGGACTCGCGTCTGCAAATGTAGCCACTCATCGAAACCCAAACTTATGCTAATTTCCTGCCGCACTCATTCCCGTTTTGCTTAGTGTATCAGGACGGGTGGGGGGGGGCTAGTGGGATTGTTGAGAGAGCAGGGAGCAGCCAGATGCAGTCTTATTACCCAGAAGTCCCTGGGACAGTGCGGGACTGTTTACTCTTGGACAGAAGCTAGCTGGTACCATGAAGCCAGATGGGTTAGAGTGAGTGTGCCCCCCCCGCAGGGTACCGAGACCCCTTTTCGACTGGCCCTCCGTTCATTACTTATTCATTCCTGCAATTTCATCAGTTAAGTTGCATGTGTGCTTTCAGGTTGCCTGTAAACAGTTCAGTAGATAGCAAAGCAAAAAATGTTGTCTTTTATAGTTAACTGCTTGAACTTAAAATAACCTACTCATTGAGTTAATTTATTTAAAGAGATCATTTTACGTATCATTGAGAACTTGATAGAATTATTTTAAATGCTAAACATATACATTAGATGTACAGTATACTGTAACGTGAATGGGTGCTGCTGATGGAGAGACCGTCCTCAGTGTTGTCCTGATGGGGCCCGTGACCCCCACCCCTCCATTACTCCCTCACGCCAAGCATGCAGCTTGAGGCTTACAGCTGACCTCCTCTGCTCCGCTTTCATCCATTCTCTCCATCCTTTGCTTTCGCCAGATCTTCCTCACTCTTTTTCCCCTCTCCACCTCTTGTTGTTGTAGCTTATCTGCACCTGTATGGTTTCTGTTCCAAACCACATACTGATTTGGTTTTAAATTAAATTTGTATGTGTGTGTGTATATATGTATTTATATATATATACACACACACAAACACTGGATTTGCTGGTTTTATTGAACCTGTACATATCATGGAGAAAAGCAAATCACAACATCAGACCATTCTTCTGTCATCTTGGTGTTTTTGGTTGTTCCTGAGTAACACGTAATGTGTATGTGCGTGTCTCACCCTTATAAGTTCCTGTGTTGCAGCCAAGGTCGTGATAAGGTCTGGTCCCAGAGGAGGGCACTGGTGTGTCGGGACATGGCCGTAAAGTAGATGACCTCCATTTGGCGACCTGGTCTCATGAACTTGATGATGTAACTGGCTCACACGCACCTTCCTCCCCCGGCCCTAATCCACCCGTCTCCTGTACAACTGGCCATAAACAGCACCACAAAAAACCAAAAGCTGTCCCTCCCGTGCTCTTGTCCCCTGGAGTCCCTATTGGGAGTAGCCTATACCCTGCCCACAGGAACTTTGTCCAGGATGGTGTAGTGACGTGCCGTTTATTTCTTCTTGTGTTGATCCCACAGTGCATATGTGCTTTAAAATCTGCCACAAAACACAAACCCCCTCCATTTTTTTTTTGTCACATTCTGGAAACAAAAGTGTAGGTTGGCTCAGCACATGACAGGACAGGACAGGACAGGACAGGGCCTCTCACTGAGCTAGCAGTTGTTGTGTCTCTGCTAAAGGCGTTCTATGTATATAGAGTCAGCTTATGAGTCTATAGAGTCAGCTCACACGTATATAGAATCAGCTTATGGGTCTATACAGTCAGTTCATGGGTGTATAGATTCAGCTCACAGGTATAACAAGTCAGCTCACAGGTTTATAAAGTCAGCTCATAGGACTAGAGTCAGGGCATAGGTATAGTGTCAGCTCACAGATTTTTAGAGTCAGCTCACAGGTTTATAGAGTCTGCTCATGGGTCTATAGAGTCAGCTCACAGGTTTTTAGAGTCAGCTCGGCGTGGCTTCTCATTTTGATTTGGTGAGAATCTGGCTGGCTTGGTAGTCTTGTGCTGCTATGAATCGCCCCCTTAAAAGACAGACAGTGTCTCTCCTTAAGCTACATTGAAGGATTCCTCTCATTCCACCCTGTCATGTTGGGACAGAACTGACCTTTTAAACTCAAGATTTATTCTAGATTAACTTGGGGCCGTCAGGCAGACTCCGTCGCCCTATAATCTGGGCGGGGGGGGCAGCTTTGTTCTGATTTGCGGGGTGTCTTGCCGAGATGCATTAATTCTCACTGAAATGTGACATTAGACCGTCGCTCACAGCAGCTTTTACCTGTACTTGTGCCGTCTGTCGGCGTTAGGGAGCTAAGGGAACAGCAGGAAGGAAGGCTATTGGCTGCATGGTTTCTTATCCCCGCCCCCGAGCCTTTGGCCTCCCGATTAGTGCCGAGGGCCCGTTAGATCTTCATCCAGGTGCACAAAAACATGTACAGAGAGCTCGTGAGTCCACCCGTCAAACCCAGCAAAGGAGGGGTTGCTCATTTCAACCTGAAAAGGTCACCCCCAGATTTCCGGCCGAAACGTGCCGCGAGCAGTAGCACGGGATTCTGTGACAGCTGACACGCGGAGGTGTGGATGAGGCGCAGGTAGTGGGGTGGGGGGGTGGTGCAAACACAACAGCTCAGGACAGCTACAGTGTAGGTGTCATGTAGAAGTCTGAAAGAATGTGTATAAGCAGAGTCACACTTTTCATAAGGGGTGTCACAAGAGTTAAAGTTAAAGGAGGTGTCACAATGTCATATGTGTCTATGACATGTAGGGGGCAGTGTTTGGGGGGGTGAGGGGCTCATGTTATATGTGTAGGGACCAACGGCGCCCTCTTGTGTTCCTGTTCCTGCAGAGGCAGAGGAGCTCTACCAGAAGAGGGTTCTGACAATCACAGGCATCTGTGTGGCTCTGCTGGTGGTGGGCATCGTGTGCGTGGTCGCCTACTGCAAAACCAAGTAAGTCCCCCCCACCCCCTGAGGCCCCACCCCAGCTGGCGTAATGCACTCACTGCCTTTGAACGTTTCCCGTCCATGGAATCTGAGCCCTTGCCGCATTCTACTGTCCCCCCGTCCCAAAATTATACCCCTTTTCGCTGTTTGCCTTCCGTTTGGAAGCCGGGGGCTGGCAAGACCTGAACTCCATGAGTCACTTGGCTCCCCATTTCCGCGCTTCCCCCCGGTGAGCGTCCGCTTCCGGCTCCTGGAGACAGAGTGACGAGGCAGAGTCAGAGTGGCAAGGGAGGGGGAGTCAGAGCGGCGAGGGAGAGTCAGAGCGGCCGGGACCCAGGCTGCATGTTTCCACTGAGCGACATGCTAACTGTGGGACCATGAATCGATGACCCCCCCTGACCCCCCCATCCCCCCCCCCCCACAATGCATCGCTTCCAGTTCACGTGTATTAGTGTATCAGGCCAGTATCTATTAAAGAGTGAGGCTGGAGAGCAGATCCATCAACGTCGGCCACCAAACCACTGCTTTAAAAATGCAGAGTGACGGCCTCATGTAAGCAGAAGGGTCCACAGCGGACAGCCTGACAGCAGAGCCTCACTTTCATCAACTCACTGTCACATTCAGGCACTAACTAAACTCCAGACAAGTACACACGAGCGGCAAATCCGCTAAATAATGCTGCATTTCAAAAACAGGATGTTATCCTTGTTTGTCTGTGTTTCTGGAATCTTCCCTGCAGGAGACAGAGGAAGAAAATGCACAACCACGTGCGGCAGAACATGTGTGCCGACCATCCTAACCGGAACCTGGCCAATGGACCCAACCACCCGGGACCGGGCCCTGAGGAGATCCCCATGGTAGATGTGAGTTGGAGGCTGAACAAGCTGTTGTCTATTAATACACTGGTGGCCGACATGTCAGGCAGAGGTGCTGTGCCGCCTAGTGGGTCAGGACCCCTTATCTGTAATCAGAAGGTCACTGGTTCAGCTGGGTCAGCTGAGTGATTTTTCTATTGGGCCCTTGAGCAAGGCCTTTAACCAAAGTCCAGTCCAAGGACTGGCTGACCCTCATGGCTGCTTTCTCCATAACATTGCTTTGGATAAGAGCATCTGATCAATAAATAAAA
This sequence comes from Mormyrus iriodes, assembly GCA_011763525.2. Lineage (NCBI taxonomy): Eukaryota > Metazoa > Chordata > Actinopteri > Osteoglossiformes > Mormyridae > Mormyrus > Mormyrus iriodes. The sequence goes on from JAAGVU020000047.1 coordinate 2,162,022, forward strand.
TGGCAGGAGGGGCGGATGACAAAGTAGACCCGTCGTTTTAAGACAGTAGAGTGGGTCTCGAACACATAGCTATCTTCCCCTGTTCAGAATGGCAACTCCCCCCGTCAGCGAGCTTCTGTTAATCTAACGGTTTTATTTGTCCAGCAAGCTGGAGAGGGTTCAGTACTGTTGAACATACAGCTACGATTAGTCAGTGGCTCTCAGTCAATGGCTGAATCTCATTAAAAGTTAGGAGGCCCACTTGAGTGTCAGCTATGCACTCGAAGGGTCCAGTCTTCTGCAAGATGTTCTTTCTTCTGCTTTCTTAGCTTGTGATGGAAACTCCTCATCCTCATGGTGCTGTTCTCTCGTTGTGGTTTGGTTTCCATGTTGCCGGTTTCCCTGTGAGGGCAGAGGTGGGCCACAACACAGACCCATATCCTACTGATGTTCAGAGGCTAAGTGCTCAGTCCAGGAAGGCCTTCGTTTGCCCATACCATGCAGTTAGGAGCCTACAATACCCACAATGCCTCCCTCTTCCCATGCTCCCTGTGCGAGCTTCCTGTTATGTAGCCTTCTCCGTTTCAGTATATCTCGAAGAACGCCCCGGCCACCGAGCGAGTAATTCGGCACGGGGCGGAGGCGTCCTTCTCCGGCAGCCGAGCGTCTTCCAGATCCCACCACACATCAAGCCCCGCCCACTCATCCACACACAGGTGAATGCCGCCGCCCCTCTGTTGTCCCAGTACAAGGTTACCACAACTCCTCCAAAATCCCCTATGCTGTGGGTGACTTCTCCACTTTCCCCCGTTGCCACAGCAATATGGCCATCATACGACCCCTGCAGCGGATTAAACTTCTGGTCCAATTACATGCGCAGCCTGGCTGCCCCACATCTGACTGATTGAGCTGCAGATAATCCAACCCAGTCAAAACCGAGGACACATACCGGAGGGCATTGGTTTTGATGAGAGCCCACTGAGCCAGAGTTTGGATTGATTAAAGCAGTGTTTCTCAAACCGATCCTCAGGGACCCGCAGACAGTCTATGTTTTTGCTCCCTCCCAGCTCACCCTTGAGGGAGCAGAAACATGGACTGTCTGAGGGTCCCTGGGGACCGAGTTGAGAAACACTGGATTAAAGGATCAGCTTTTGCGATGATGGCACTGATAAAGAACACCATTCTTCAGCAGAAATCTTTCACAAACTCAGCCAAATGCCTGATGACTTTGGACAGGCAGCCTCCTTATACTGTGGTTCCTGGCTCCTCTGCCGAGAAACTGGCCAGCGTTTTTTCCAGTGTGACGGTCGCCACCTGGTGGCTGTAGATGTGCCTCGCTGAGTTTCTTCCTTATTGTCAGTGGAGTATCTAGTGAAAAAACAACTTTCCCTGACACTGAGAGCACAAAAACATATTATATATTTAATTTTTAGCTCCTTCTCACTTATGTCTTTCAGTTGTAGACATGAAGCAGGGTGTATTTAGTCATGTTTAAGTTAAAGCCAGTGATTCAACAAGTTAAAACACTGGCGCCATGCAAAAAGAAACTTCCAATTGATGATTCATTGTTTCACAGTGCCCAGAATGCATTGCAAGCTGTGATACAGATACCAGGGCGTATGTGTCCACACCGGACGCGGTTCTCCAGCTGAATCATGCAGCACGTCCATGTCTATTACATACACAGACAGAGAGCACATGCATGTGCACACACACACAGGTATTGTACCAACACAGAATGTTTCTGGTCGAGCATCGGGAAGATGAGTTACTCCTGTGCAAGAATCAATGCCGTCCTTTTCTCTGGCTGCAGTGAAGTGTGCCTGTTCAGTTTATATGCTTTCCAGTTGTTCTCTGCCCCGCCCCCCCCACTCTACTGCATGGATCAGCATGTACCCCTGGGCCGCTGCACTTTTGGAGGGCGGGGGGGGGAGAGAGGGGCGCTGGTGACTCTGGGGACATGAATGTGATGGCACTGTTGCTTTCCCCCTGCCTCGCCCCACCCCCACACAGACACGAGGACCACACATGGAGCTTGGACAGAACAGAGAGCGCACTGTCGGACTCCCCCTCGGGCATGGCGTCGTCTTCCGTGGGGACCAGTAAATGCAACAGTCCTGCGTGCATGGAGGCGCGGGCCAGGCGTGCGGCACACTGTGGCATTACTGAGCCCCACCACCCCGCCGCACGGTACAGGGACTCCTTCGACTCGCTGGGGGACTCTCCGCACAGCGACAGGTGGGACGCCCGCACCGTCCACTATGGCACCGTGCACATTTTAGTGTACATGTTAAAACGCCTGCTTCCATGGCGACCTCCCCCCGCGGGGATGGCCGTACCAGTTTGAAAGACTTAATGGCACATGTTTGGTTTTCAGAGGGTTCAGTGACAGTGCAGAGGCGGAATGTCACTGCAGAGGAAGTGTATCAGAGTAGAGGCCAAGTATAAGATTGACGGTAGACTGTGAAAGAGGAGAGAAAGTGTCAGAGCAAAGGGAAATCATCAGAGCATTGGAGAAGCAGAGTGTCAAGAACAGAGGCAGATTATCAGAGTAGAGACAGAGTGTCAGAGCAGAGGCAGATTATCAGAGTAGAGGCAGAATGCCATAGCATAGTAAGATTATTGAAGTAGAGGCAGAATGTCAAAGCAGAGGCAGATTATCAGAGTAGAAGCAGGGTGTCAGAACAGAGGCAGATTTTTGGAGTAGAGGCAGAGTGTCGAATAGAGGTGGATTATCAGAGTTGAGGCAGAGTGTCAGAGCAGAGGCAGATTATTGGAGTAGAAGCAGAGTTTACATATGCTTCAGCAGGATAGCTCCACAGATTAAATTGTCTTGTTTTTGGTGTGCCATTGAACCTTTCAAGCTGCATGTTTCTAATGTGTATATTAAAATCTTCCCAGTGCCATAGTAAACGTGGGGGCAGAGGAAGTGGCCTGAAGTTGGTGGTGGTGTTGGGTGGGCCCGCTTGTACCTTGGGGGACTTTGATGCAGTGCAGCCACGTAGCATGTCGCCTTATATGGGCCGAAAATGGGTTTTGCTTCCACCCTTCCACGGTGTAAGGGAACAGGATGACCGGACTCAGATGTCATTCTCCTTCATTTATCCATCTCTCCCCCCGCGTAATCCCCCCTCCTCCGCAGGTACGTGTCGGCGCTGACGACACCGGCGCGCCTCTCCCCGGTGGACTTCCATTACTCACTGCCCCCACAGGTGCCTACCTTCCAGATCACCTCCCCCAATGCCAGCCACGCCATGTCCCTCCCGCCGGCCGCCCATACCTCCTACCAGCCGGAGGATGACCAGCCGCTGCTGCGCCGCTACCAGGTGCCGCTGCACGACGTTCAGCGGCACGAGCTCTACCGGCAACAGCGCCGCACCTACCTGGATGAGAGCACCGGCAGCCTGCCGTCCAGCCCGTACCGGCTGGCGGACGACGACGAGTACGAGACCACGCAGGAGTACCTCTCCTCCCTGGAGAAACCAAAGAGAAGCGGGTCTAACGGCAGGCGCTGGCGGAGGTCCAGGCTCAACGGGCACGTGTCGCAGCGCGGCGAGATGGCGCGGGACTGCGGCTCACGGAGCTGCCTGTCGGACAGCGAGTCAGAGGAGGAGGATGGCGAGAGCACACCCTTCCTCAGTATGCAGAACATGAGCGCAGAACCCTCCACCATCTACAGGCCAGCCGAAGCGCGGACTCATCAGCCTTCGGGCAGGCAGAGTTCGCGCGGGAACGTGCCGTCCAGACTGATGCTGTCCCGGTCCAAACAAGACGGCGCTCCCCAGTAGAACCGGCCTACCGACGCAACAATACACTATAGACCTGCACCTATAAGAAATATTTTTATTTTATATAACAGACAGATATTCTAACAAATGAAATATTTATTTTCATTTTAGCAAATGTTGTCTACTAGCTAACAGCAAAGACTTTTTTATAGGGAAAACTCTATTTATATGTACATTTTGATTTACAGCATAAAGAAAAAGACGTGCCAATTTTTTCACAACTTAAAAAAAAATAGAATAATATTGTGGTGCCTTTTGCTGTATGCCCATGCCAGAGGTCCAGTTACGTTTTTTGTAGCCTTTCTTATACGGACTCCTCATTTTTATACACGTTTCTTCTTTCTGTTCTCTTCTTCATTGTCTTTGCATTTTTTCAGGGTTTGTTTTTTTGGGGGAATCATCCCTTTTTTGAACTGTGACATCCTCGTCTCACCTTACGATACAAGCCACTTCTGCCTAAGGTGTTTGTTTACACAAATATGATTCGTTGGTTTGTTGTTTTGTTTGTTCGTTTTTGTTTTCGTAACAGGAGACTGAGGGCGTGGCGGCCATCCAAATGTGTCGCCGTTCGCTGTTTGACCCGTCACGACAAACGGTTTCTTTAGAACCGTAGGTCTGGTGGGCAGTGGACATGGTATCACCTCAAGCATTTCTGTAGAACCACAGGTTCAGTAGGCAGTGGACATGGTACAAGCCGGGGTGTTTCTATAGAATTGCAGGTTCGGTGCGGTGAGAACTGGACATATTACCAACTTGAAGATTTTTATATAATCGAATGCCCGGTAGACAGTGGACAAGCACCACCCAGAGGGTGTCTGTGGAACTGCAGGTCTAGTGGGCAGTGGACTAGTACCATGCCTAGGGCTTCTGTAGAACCACTGGTCCCGCAGGTAATGGAAGTGGTGTCACTCAGTGGTTTTTCTGTAGATGGTCAGATCCAGTGGGCAAAGGATGTAGTACCATCCCAACGGTCCCTGGGGCTGAGGACAGGGTTTTAACATTATATGCTGGCTGGCCAGCCTGGCCAACATCCTCTTTCTTGTCCTGTGGGAGGGATCACATGACCAAACACTTGAACCTGGTCCTAAGGCAGCAGAGTCTGGGAAAATCAGCGGGCTGTGGGGCTAATGGTCTGAGGAGCTCCAGGTTTGAGGGATCTGGGCTTGGGCAGAACCCCCTCCACCCTCTCCTATCCCCCCAACTACATACCCCCTGCCACACACACACACACACACTACCCTCCCGACCATCACATTACTGCAGCAGCATCTATGAGCCACGTGTCAAGACTTCCGCCCCACTCCTGAAGGAATGGACCATGATTCTGCCTTCCCTGGATGAGGCCATTTCTCAGCCAGCAGTCCTGTGTAGGGGAGGAAGGTTCCAGGATGAAGGACCCCAAACACATAAACACACACACACACACACAGAAGAACATAGCTGTGAGTCGGTCAAAATGCTAAAATATGCAAACCTTGTATTTAGGTCTGTTTGATGACATCATTTTCTACAGAGTGTGATGACAGTAGTCCATTTGTGGCTAAGTAATGTCTGCGTGTGTTTGAAATTGTCCCCAGTTACCAGTCTTTGAGACAACCAAATCACTCCATGAATACTGGAACATTTATTATTATTATTATTATTATTATTATTATTATTACTGTTATTGCGAGAGGCTGAGTTTTGATACATACTTGATACAATCTTCTTAAATTTAATTATGCAGGCGTGGATTGCCTTTGCTGCATAAAAGAATACGTTTCGCATCTTCCAGCACCACCGACATCTAATTCCACAATCCCGCTATCCGGCTGCCCTGGCGCGCGTCATTTTCGGTCGCTGATCGGCGGGCGTCAGTCGCTCATCTCAACAGCAGCTCCGTCCCTTTCACACTTATCAGTTGTTTTCAGTGGTTGTCAGTGAAGAAGCGTAATGGTATCAACCGACTTATCGTGAATATCTATCCGTCTCCAATAAAAGACAGGAATATACCGAAAAGACTTAGGACATATTGAAATTAAAGGAGGAGCGATGGTTGCCATTACGTTGTTTTATATAATACCTTTAATGGAGATTTATAATGGTAAGTTAAAAAATACATATCATACCTGTTTTCAAGCAAAACAGTTACAAAAATGACACAATATATCCAAAAGAACCTAGATCATTAAATAAATACTTATTGCTTTATCAAAAGGCACAATGGTATAATTCCTAGAATGAAACGTGTTTAATTTCACTGCTCAAATTCCACTTGGTTGTTCTGTTTTTCCGTTTGATCGTTCAGGGTATCGGGTCTTATTCTGTATATTTAGACGATGCAAATGAAGGCAGAGCTTCTCTAGATAGTTTAAATGTGAAATTGCCCCCTGTTAGTATTTCTTACCGTTACGTCCAACCAGTTTCTTTCTACTTTATTTATCTTTTTGCTCGCTTGAACTTTTGAGCGCCTCCCATCTGCATGTCCTCGCGGCCCAGGTAGGATGGGTGCATGGTTAACAGCAGCAACTGAGAAGTTGTCCAGTTCGTCAAAGTGTATTTCATTTAACATTCAGCAATAAATCCTTTTCCATTTCCATTCTTGGAATATGCTAGAAAATTTTGCGAGATTGTCATAGAAACTTGTAAAATACAATAAAAATCAAACCACCTGTTCATATAAAAATAAATCTTTATTCATAGCATTTTAATACGATGCTGTGGTCTTTATGAATATTTTTTGTTCACTTTGCTGAAGTTTTATGTGTCATGTGAGTCTAGTCTAATCTGGATAAGTATATAACTGGAAGTTGAGTGGAAAATGAGTGTTAACTTCATTTGAAAATGTGTCTTTTGCTTTCTAGCGTCGAAGATGGAAGGAGTAAGGAGAAGGTATAAAACCTCTAGTTTGGCTTTTGTTTTGAGCAAGCTGAAAGCATGTGCGTGTGTCTGCATGAGGAAGAAGACACAGTTTTCTTGGTGAAAGTGTTGCAGCTTTCGAACACGGACCCTGACTCTTTTATCTCGGTTAGAGTGTACCGTAAAGCGTCAGCTCTTTAAACAACTGAAGTCCCCACGGTGACCGCGAATGCCCTGGCCACTTCGCAGCTCGTCTACGTCGGTCTTATTTACTTATTTGTTTCTTTGTTTATTCTTGATGGGTCGACAGAAAAAGACTCCAAGCACAATTTTCTGGGAATCAACAAAGCAGTTACAATGTTAGTGTCCACCTGAATTATTTTACTTATTTAACCTGGTATTTAATATAAATAGGTTGGTTAGCTGTACGAGTGATTTGAAATGAAAATCCATGTTTGTTATAACTGCAGCGATGAGGTGTTCGGTGCAATTGCGTCATGCCAATGACTTAATCCCATCGATCATTCTGTCCAACCCATTTTCCCGTCTCTTTGCTTTCTGAGTCAATGTATGAAAATGTGATTTTGGGAGAGAGAGTGTAACATGGAGAATTTGGACGCCGCGTGCTTTCGGGACCTGTGGGCGTGTCAGCAGCGCTGGGAAGAGTGCGGGTAGGTCTCGGTATGGTGACACAGCTAGTTATTAGGTAAGTTATTAAGCTAGTTATCACTGTAAGGAAAGCATCGGCGTGCAGATGGTCTTCACTTCTGAGTGATCGTCCCCTCCCAGGGTTTTGGATATGTGCATGCTTGATATTCATATTTTCAGAATGACGCTATAATGCCCATGTACTCTTTCCTGCCTTTAAGCCTCAGCCTTGTTATGTATCAGCATCTCTTGCAAGGCATGGTGGGCCGGTTCCGCATTTCAGCCCGTGTACCTTGTAACGAGGACGTATCATGGTAAAATATGCAGTATAAACGCTGCCTACCTTGGAGTCCATAACGGTCTGGGTGCCATAGCAAATTACAACAGGCTTCTTAAATTCGGTCCCCAGGTGTTTTGGAAACTGGTGCTACAGCTGCGGCGGTAGATTGCTAAATTTAGTATTAAATGTGCAACTGAGTGTTGTATAGCAGCGATCTCTTGCGATTTTGACGAAATGTGCAGGTATTTGAGCATAGGGACCTTCTGAATGATCCATTTAGGACAGGAATGGCTTGAATTGAAAAACAGACCCGTAACAGGAAGAGATGGTCCCGGTCCATTATGTCGATCAAGCCGGCATAGTGACTTGGGTGCCAGCTTTGTAATTGAGATTAACAGCGCTGTGGGCTGACTGTGTCCGCTAGGATTTATGACGTCTGTGCCGGGCACTAGTCGCTCCCCGGGGACTATAAATTTCACATGAAATATACAAACTTTCAATAAAGGTTGCTGGGGACCGGGACTTATATATATTAATGTTATCTTTTGATTACTAATGTTTCAAGGTGTCAGTAACTGTTGATGTAATTTTTGGCTAACTGCTCATCAAAAGATAATAATGAATGCTTTAACTGTTATGTTCACTGTTTATGGCCCGGAAAGCAGCGTACCGTCTTATGGAGCATCGGAGAATTTCTAGCTACGACCTGACGGTGATGGAGCGCGCTTCATACTATATTTTCCCCTATTACACGTGCACTGCGGTGCTTAATTTTACACGTTGTTCTTTTCTCTTCTTATTCTGACTGTTAAATTTAATTTGTACTTATTTTCCTTAGTCCGGTACGCTCGCTACATTTAAGCAACAATTCCAGCATTTTCAGTTAACTTACTAGTTTGGTCGCAGGAGAATAAAACTTGAAACCACTAGGTGGCTGTATTTGTTAATTATTAAAATATTGAGTGTGTAATACATACAGTGCCAGTCAAATGTTTGGACACACCCACCCATAGAAAGATTTATTTGTACTATTCTCTACATTTTAGAATAATTATAAAGACACCAAAGCTATAAAAAATATGGAATTATGCACTGACCGAAGTAATCTGTTGGGGGGGCAGCTCTGTGGGTTGCCGGTTCAAATCCCGTGGTTAGCAGAGTGATCCCACCATTGGGCCCCTGAGCAAGGCCCTTAACCCCAATTGTTGCAGGGACTGGCTGACCCTATTGTCTCCTCTTCACCAGTTTCATGAGGTGGCCTCCAGGGATGCTTTTCCAGCCGTCCTGAAGGACGTCCCACATATACGCTGAGCTCTCATTGGCCGCTTTTCCTTCACTCTCTGGTCAAACCTCTCCAAAACGCTTTCTCCTGTGTTTAGGTCAGGTGGCCAGGTCATGTGATGCGACACTGTCACTCTCCTTTGTAGGTGGCTTGGCGCATCCAAACTCTTGAGTCGTACTGTAAGTGTTACTTTTTAAAAATGTTTCATTCTTGTTAAGAAACTGAATAATTGCTATTATGTCTTCAAAAAATTTCCATAGAGCTAATCAACATTTAGAACGTCAGTGCTAAAATGTCTAAGTAGGCCTAATATAGAATCATACTTACTATTAAATCGATGAGAAAACAGTGAACATTGAAGCTAAATTATTTTTAAAAACCAATAAGCAACAACAGCTCATTTGAAATATTTTACAAAACAGTGTTACTAAATATTAGTAGTAAATAGTAAATATTTTACTAAAACAGTGTTTCCCAATCTGGTCCTTGGGGACCTGCAGACAGTGCACATTTTTGCTCCCTCCTAGGTCCCAGTAGTGAGCTGGGAGGGAGCAAAAATGTGGACTGTCTTGCAGGGAGCTGGGAGGGACCAAAAATAAATCTGGTCTAAAGTGATGCATTTAGGTTTACGAGTATCTCTAAAGCTCCCATAGACTGTGCCCTGCAATGGACTGGCATCCGATCCAGGGTGCCCCCCAGCCTTGTGCCCTATGGTTCCCCCTGCTACTCTGGAAGACGTCTTCAGTTTGCTTTGGAAAATGAATTGACTGAGTTTGAGGATTTAATCCTGAAAAACAGGGTGATCGTTGGATCTATTCAGAGCAGAACTTTTGAGAGAGGTTTAGTAAATGTGGGGTTGGTTCTTTTTTTAGGGTGGACAGAAAGCAGTTAGTGGAAAGGTGACCCTCTATGAGGGAGCTGAAAATACCAGGATATGCTGAGCTTTCGTCCGAAGTACAGACAGAGAGCAGGGTGGGCTCTGGGGAGCAGACGGGCGTACAGCAGCCTGGCGGCAGGAGGGCCACGACAGCTTCCTGATAGGGGTGTTACGTGACAGAATGCCGGCTTAGGGGGTAGGTGGTAGTTGGTGTCAATGACGCCTCCTTAAAGGAAATACCAGACTGGGCTCTGTTCTGCTCCTAATGAGATGTTTGGTGGTTCTTTGGCTGGTACTGTAGCCTCGTGGACGGCGGTTTTGGTTCTTTGGCCATGGCTTAGTGTTTGGAGGATTCATGTTGTCCCCATATTCACGTGAGTTTTTTGGGGGGCCCTGTGTGGCTCTGTGGGCTGGGACTCATGCCCATGCTCAGAATATCACTGATCCAAATCCCAAGGTTAGAAGAGTAACTTCCCCGTTGGGCCCCTTAGCAAGACCCTTAACCCCAATTCCCCCAGGGACTGGCTGACCCTACTTTCTCAATTTCACGTTACTTTAGATCAAAGTGTCTGCTAAGTAAATGCACTGAGAGGGAATGCATGGGATTTTCAGAGGTCATCTGAACACCCACTGTTTTGGTCTGTCGTTAACAGGGTTGATAAGGTGAGATGACAAGATCCATTGATGAGACACTGATCAAAGGATTGTCTCATTTTCCTCCACAGCTTTTCCCTAATGCCCGGTGCCTCATGGTGTCTGAGTGTTAGAGGATACACGTAGTTCCCTGCTGGGGTGCGCTTCCCAAAAGCTCCCATTAGCAGCTTGCATAGTTGGACTCGTTCAGTGTCATGGTTAAAACTATGTAAGTTGTTAACATAGTTAACATCTATGCTTTTAGGAAATGCATCCCTGATTGGTGTGAACCCCCTGGCTTTTCTGGCCAACAACAGAATCTGGAGCAGACCTGGTGGACGGTGGGCAGAGAGGCCGATGGAGGTGGTGAGGGTGCAGCGGTGGGGGGGGGAATGCTCCAGGAACCAAACGTGGGAAGATGAATAGGGCAAGCCGGACAAGACTTGGAAGGGAAACCGATGAGCGATCCAACACGACCAGCATAGTGCCTACAGCTAGGGCTGCTGGGAAGGTGTCCCTCCCGCCCTAAACCAGATTTAGGCCAATGAGACTGAATGGTTTTCGTCAATGTATGCTTGATACCTCAATTAGGGGAGAACCCGTAAAGGCTCAGTTCTGTAATATCTTTGCAAAACAAAAAACTTCACCATCAATCCTGCTCCTGTTCACTGTTTTCCCTCTCCAAAAACTAAAACCAGTTATTGCATTATTATTGGCATTTAGCATTACTGAGGTATATAAAAATGGCTTTGAAATGTGTAAATAACAGTTTGTATATATACAGTAATGTGAGACTCACTGCTATTGGATAGGAGCAGTAATGTGAGACTCACTGCTATTGGATAGGAGCAGTAATGTGTGACTCACTGCTATTGGATACATACAGTCACATGTTCTGTGGCTCCCTCGTGGTCAGGGAGCACTAATCACATGACACCGAGGAGGTTAAGCACACTGTCCCTGTCTTTTTATTGCTGTTGTGTAACTACAAAGGGATGTTATGATGCGGCAATTCAGGTTTTACCATCTGTACCTTGTGCCACCATGTGGGTGGCTTCAAAAGGAATGAAAAAGGCTGACGGCGAACAAAAGTCCTAGCAAGTTTAAGTTCTCACAGTTTGTAAAACCCCAGATCCGGCACATTGTTAATCCTGCATAGAGACATACATGCACTGATGGGATATGATGTTCCAGTTACAATATAACACCCTTCATCCATAGAGAACAAACATCAAGACCAAATACGGAGGAGCTCCCGCTGGCAGGCATTGTCTCACACACACACACACACACACACACACACACACACACACACACACACCTTAACCCCTACCCAGCCCTAACCTTAACCATAAGTAACCAAACAAAATACAAGACTTTTGACATTTTTAGTTTTTGATTGCAGTCACAGATTTTTATAAAATTGAGTTTCCCCTTGTGGGGACCTAAAAAAAAGGTCCCTCACAACATCAAAATAACAGGTTTATCACATTGTGGGGACATTTCATCCCCCCAATATATTATATATATAACACCCCCCCACCCCCCCCACACACACACACACACACACACACACACTCTCACACGCGTCTGTGTATTAACCATAACTAACCAAACAGAATACAAGACAAAAGATTGCTTATGCCTTTCAGACCAGTGTCAGTCTGTAAAAACACAAGTTTTCCTCTTAGCATCAAGTGAGCTTGTCTGGAAATTGAATAAATTGTGAATTGTGATTGTCACATTGTATATAGTGTTCATTAGCAATAATGAATGACAGCACACATGTTTTAAAAGAAAATGTGGGGACAACATTCGCCCATTTGAAACAAATACTTCGGTGACAAGAAAACAATCTAGATGGAACGGATCTTTAGTATATGTCGTATTTCTGCTCTCTCTCTCTCGCTCATATATATACACATGCTCACACACACACACAGCACAAATTATTTATTTATGTATGTATGTACTTGCCAACAGAGAATACAGATAATTCTCAAACAGTGTGCTGAAAATAAGGAAGTGGTTTAAGGTCGTGTGAACCTTTAACCAATATAACAGTAAAGATTCACATGACTCATAGTTTGTTGAAGGAAGAACATGGACCTTGGATTCAGGCGTCATGCATATAATAGGTGGTGTTTGACTTAGGAGACACAGTCCGCCTCTGGAAGCTGGACACCATGCTGGCCCTCCGCCTTCTCGCCCTCTGCCTGTGCCTGGTGGCTGTGACAACAGGAACTCCTCATCCTTGCAGTAAGAAACAAACAGGAGGGCGGGGGTGGTGTTTAAAGGCCTTTCAAAGGCTTGGAATTAAAACCTGAACAGGGACATGTCCTTAAAGCGTCCTGCTTGTGGTGTCTATAACAGCTATAAAAAAGACACCGTGTTTGCAGTATTTCTGACGACGCTGGTTCGGGACACAGTAATGAGTTTGTCCTCTATATCTGTATCTGGTCCAACTTTCAGAGTCACCCCCTCTATTGGTTGGAAGACTCACGGTTGTAAGTATTTTTTTCCCCGATTGATCATACACCTATACCAAAATGCCAAGATAATGACGCTGTACATAAACCGTAGAATCTGTGGGTCGTCTGAACCCTTAAAGAGTGTAAATTTTAAGGTGTGCAAATCCTGAATGTCAGCTGCAGTGAATGCGAAAAAAAATAATTACAGTGGAACGAATGAATGATAGAATGAACAAGTAAATGTCCTTGTACTAATAATGATTAAATTTTAACTGTCTTTGATTGTTTCACATTCATAACACTTTGAATCCATTAGCAAATGTGTAAGAGTTTAACATTACTATATCTAGATTTGGAAACACACATACAGTTAACTTTGTTACTGTTCTGGCTTTCGTCCTGGGATTTGAACCCATAACCCTTCTCCTGCCACACAGGTATACCCCAAAGGGAAATTCGAGGTGTATGAGCGGTTCAGCTACGACGCCCTGGGGCAGCAGATCCGTGTCAGAGCACTGATAACCGACCACAACCAGACCTCCTTTGTGGACATGCTTTTGCTCTACAGAGAGGTGACCCTCATCCCCAGGAAAACAGTGACTAATGATCTGAAGCGTAGCTGGGAAGCCCCCAGTGCTCATGCAAAAATAGTGCTGCTGTACATAAACTTTAGGAGCTGTGGGTCGTCTGAACTCTTAAAGAGCGTAAATTTGAAGTATTACTAATCCTGACTGTCGATTGCAGTGAATGCGAAAAAAAAATTACAGTGGAACGAATAAATGACAGAGTAAACAAGCAAACGCAAAATACAGTGATATACATAAAAAGATACAATGGATTGCGATGGGTTGGCGCCCCCTCCTGGGGTATTCCCTGCCTTGCGCCCGTAACTTCCCGTGATAGGCTTCCCACAGAGTAAGGAAATGAACACGCAGACTGTGTGCAGCCTTGCAGTGACTTCCTGTTTCCCTCAGGGTGTCTCCTACGAGATATCGTACCAAAACCAAACCTGCAAGAAGACGGCTCTGAAGACTCCCTTCACGCCAATAGAAATCCCCCACGATGCTCATCTGCAAGGCGAGGTCGTCCTGGGCAGTTCCTCTGCCCCTGGAACGGGGGTGCTGGTTAATGTCTGGAGGGGCGCTATACCAGAGCAAAAGGGTGAGAGAGGCATCGCCAGGAGAAACACAAGAGGGCGCTGTTTGAAGTCCCAGCACTAACTTAATAGGCTGGACCCTCAACTTACCTTTCCAAATTAATCTGTCTGTGTTTCCCTTTCACAGTAAAATACGAGCTCGTATTTACCGAATTCGGTTGCATTCCCATAAGTTCTATAAACCATGTCGAGGAAAGAGGACTGATTCTCACAAGGTAAGCAGGCGTCTGCCTGTGTTACAGCGTGCAGCATGGAGGGCCGCATGCGCATCTGACTGACAGATTCGCGGTTTTTCTTCCGCCCCCAGTTTCTACGACCTGGTGATCGGCATCGAGGACCCAGATGAGTTCATTCCTCCGCCTTTCTGCGACAAAGCAGAACTTCAGCAGACGGAGAATGAAAAGGTGAAGGACTTCCTCAGGTTCTTCATTTGAGAAGAACAATCAAAAATGCGTTGCTGTTATAGAAAATAAAGGCCTTAAATAAGTATTATTACTAAGAAAAAAAGAAGTAAAACAGATGTTTCTGGCCTTCCTGACTAAATTGTTCCACTCATCTTGAAGACACAGCATTGGAAGTAAAATACTGACTCGAAACAAGTATTAATAAAATTTTAAAAATTATAATCTGTCTATTTTTTTATGAAAAAAATAACTAAATTGATCAGGATTTAAGGATTTCTAAAGTATTATTCCCCTCGGGCCGTGTGCTCAACACACTCGGACAAACTCGGCTCAGATCTGCAAACTGGACCTGCAGTTCGCCATAAGTCCTGGGAAAGCTTTTTTTAAATTTAGTTATTAACTGTTATCTGTCATGACACAGAAGTAATATATGTACAGTTAGCTGCTGTTTGGGTTTTTGTACAGTCCTCGACCCTGTGAGGCTCTATTCAAAAGCTAATCTGGTTCAAGGTGCCCTTGAAAACAGCCCTGCACAATAAAGACCCAAAGATGCTGAATGTATCATCAAATTCTAAGAAGATGCATTTGCTTAATTTCCATCTGCATGAAGGGAGCAGCGAATAAATTAATTGATATTGAATTTGTGATTAATCACTTTTTGTCATATGCAATGTACTGTGCTGTTTGGAAGGTAAAAGGCCGGAGGGGTTTTTTCTCCTAAATTAACCCAGAGTCTTTACTTATGCTAGTGTGCGAGATTATTTATTTATCATTCTCTGTACACCCCATGCACAAAGAAAAATCCTCCTGTCTCGTCTCTATACACCACTGCCATCTAGTGGCCAAAATGGCGACTAACAACAATACGGTCCTGTTCCATAAACAGCGGACACTTTAATTTAGCAGGTTTTTTTTTTTTTTACCGAAAGTGACCCATAAACTAAGCGTCAGAGTGTGTGTGTTAAGGATCTCGATCAAGGGCATAACAAACAGATATAATTCTGACAGTCTCACAACAATCTCACAACCTTCTGGACACAGATGCCCAATCCGTTGCCACATAACTTGCCCTACAATTTTACGTTGGAGAGGCCTCTCGCGCTCAGGATCACCAATTTGATTTCTCATCCCTGGCTCTTCTCGTGTACACAAGGTTTTTCTCCCACAGTCCAAGTATAATTGGTCCGATCCCAAGACCAAACTGTGTACCTGTGAGTCTGTGCCCTGTGATGGCCAGCCATCTTATCCGGAGTGTAAACCAATGGTTCCTGGGACCGGCTGCTCACTCACCATGTGCTTGTACAGGACAAACGATAGAAAATGTATGGATGTACCCAAGAGTATGTGCCGAAGGAAAACGTGTAGAATATAGCTTTTTTTGACAAAACACATACCAGCCAGCTGCATGACACAGTTGGAGATGGAGCACGAGAGAGAAAAGTGCCAAAATGAAGCCAATCAAAGTGTGGTACTGGAACCTCAGCTGATACCAGTGATGATGCAGTTCTAAGCAAACGTGCTCCTGGCGGCATATACAGCTCACAGAAAGTACATAAACGGCACATATACAGTGCTCACAGAAAGCATATATACAGCATATACACAGTGCACACAGAAAGCATATACACAGCATATACACAGTACACACAGAAAGCATATATACAGTATATACACAGTGCACGCAGAAAGCATATATACAGTATATATACACAGTGCACACAGAAAGCATATATACAGTATATACACAGTGCACACAGAAAGCATATATACAGTATATACACACAGTGCACGCAGAAAGCATATATACAGTATATATACACAGTGCACACAGAAAGCATATACACAGCATATACGCAGTGCACACAGAAAGCATATATACAGTATATACACAGTGCACACAGAAAGCATATATACAGTATATATACAGTGCACACAGAAAGCATATATACAGTGTATATACACAGTGCACGCAGAAAGCATATATACAGTATATATACACAGTGCACACAGAAAGCATATACACAGCATATACGCAGTGCACACAGAAAGCATATATACAGTATATACGCAGTACACACAGAAAGCATATATACAGTATATATGCAGTGCACACAGAAAGCATATATACAGTATATATGCAGTGCACACAGAAAGCATATATAGGGTATATATACAGTGCACACAGAAAGCATATATAGGGTATATACACAGTGCACACAGAAAGCATATATACGGTATATATACAGTGCACACAGAAAGCATATATACGGTATATATACACAGTGCACGCAGAA
>JAAGVU020000047.1:2178771-2205875 GCA_011763525.2 Mormyrus iriodes
CGCAGAAAGCATATATACAGTATATACACAGTGCACACAGGAAGCATATATACAGTATATATATACAGTGCACACAGGAAGCATATATACAGTATATACACAGTGCACGCAGAAAGCATATATACAGTATATATACACAGTGCACACAGGAAGCATATATACAGTATATATACAGTGCTCACAGGAAGCATATATACAGTATATACACAGTGCACACAGAAAGCATATATACAGTATATACACAGTGCACACAGAAAGCATATATACAGTATATATACACAGTGCACGCAGAAAGCATATATACAGTATATATACAGTGCTCACAGAAAGTATATATATAGTATATATGCAGTGCACACAAGAAGTATATACACAGTGCATACAGAAAGCCTTAGGATGCTTGCTTAATTATGTAAAAATGCTGAAGATTAATTGGTTTCATAAAAGTCCATTGACAAGCAATATTTAGCATATCTGCACACAACTTCTGCACAGACATTTTTTATTGTCCTACTTTTTTGACTCATTCGGTTCTGTTCTTGCCATTTTGCTTTTAATCGCAATTGTAATCACTGGCTGCCAAAGGGACGCTACACATGAATGTTTGGTGTTTTTTGTTATTGCAAAGGTGTTACTGATTAAAAAGCATCCAATAAGATTGCTTGTCAATAAACTCAAACTCGGAACAGCTTTTTAAGAACTATAAATGCGTCTCAAATTATTACTACTTGAAATGAACGTTTTACTTAAAACCAGTGGTTGTTTATAATGTGAAATGTTTTTTGTAAACAAATGGACTAAGTATTTTTGTTATAAAACCAATAAGTTTTATAATAATATATTAATTATAATATTTTTATTAGATCAAGCAGGCGGCCCAGAACTCTGTGAGCAAAACAACATTATATCTTAACAAAGTGTGTTTAGAGCGTCTGGGTTTGTGTATTTTAATGTGGTGAGGTTTTACCTCACGCTTGAATAAGTAGGACTGGCATCCCAGCCTGTATGTCCTCCATCTTTTGCCTGCTGTTTCGTGGAAAGGGCCCCAAGCTCAGCGGCCTCGTACCGAATAGGGGGTTATGGAAGGTGGGCGGACAGAGGGACAGAGAGCGGGGTGAATTTTGACCCACGGAGCAACACGTATCTACCCTCAACGCAGATGACCGAAATGATTTTCAAAGTCTTACAGGGAAACTGATAAAAGCTGTGATTTGAAAAGAGACAAAAAAAGATATATCAAGCTTCAGAAATGTAACTAAATTTGGGTTTGCACCCCCCCCCAAAAGTATCTACCAGTACAGATGGTGGATGGCCCACAAAAGTAATTTCTGTCTTTATGCCTGGAAAGTGTGTGCATTAGTTAAACGAGTTTGGGAAACAGTCAGACGGACACATCAGATTTATTAAATAAGTCAAAATTAATCAGATTTCATTAAGACTGGAAAACAAATTCGGTAAAGAAAAAAAATTGTGAAAGTGTTTATAAACATCAGGAAAAGGGAGACAGAAAAACTGTACAAATGTAAAATGCTTGGAGTCGCAGCTATAAACAAACGTTTACTTCTGCGCCGGGAGGAAAAATGGCCAACCTGACTAAATAATTAACTTATATAGCATTGTTTTCCCCTGTGGTACCAAACTGGTGTTTTGTACAAATAAATACATTGTTACTGCTGATCTTATTGCCTATCCCTAATTCAGTAGCAGCACAAGACCACAAGGGGGCACTATTTGTAGAGGATGTCATAGTGGCCCGGTCTGTACAGTAGGAAGATGCGAGGTTCGCTCCCTTCTGGGAAGACATGACGGTTGACTGTGCCTCCCTCGCCCCTGTCCATATACTCCACGAGGACGGAGACGTTCAGGGCCTGAGCCAGAGCAATGATGTGGATGTGGTCGCTTTCTTTAGACATGGGCTCCACCTCCTGGGGAAAGGAAGAAAAGACACCCTCAAGCAGGGCAGGGGATGTTGTGCTGGATTGACTCTGCCCCCTTCCTTAACCACAGCCAATTAAATCCCAGGACATCCAGAGACTGGGTTGGGAGGGAAGCCTGACTGAAGGGACCCACATCATTCAGCATTTAGGGCTGTTCGTCAAGGGGGGGTGAGTCTCCAGGGCCCCGGCCACCACAGAGCATGGCCTCACCTGCTGACAAAATTCCTTGACAGAGCGCCCCCCCTCGATGAAGTGCTGGAAGAAGACATGCTCTCGCTGCAGATAGCCCGACGTCAGCAGCCGTAGGTACACCACCAAGTAGTCGGACATGCTCTGGTCGTTAAAGGAGCCCAGCAGCTCTGCCAAGCACGGCTGCTTCTCGCACTGCTCGATGAGGTCCATGAACTGCGGGGAGGGGAGGGGAGGGGGTCAATGCTCTGCCCCCTCGGCTAGGTGGAACAGGACGCACCTGGGAAACACCTTCACTCACCGTGTTGTGGAAATCCTCGATGGTGAATTCGGTAAAGCCCTGACTCACCAGCTCCCGTTTGCTCTTGGCTGCCACCACTTTGAACCTGCGCCGAGGGACGGAGACATGGGACATCTGACCTCACAACAAACCGTCCAGTCGAGCAACCTTGAGGACATTTTTCTAGTCATGTGGGGAAGTAAAGAAATCCCTGCGATAGCAAGTCCTTACAAATAAACATCTGCGTTATTCAAGGTTCCTCCGAGTTGCCAGCAAGTCATAAAAACTTGGATTAAAGGGGCTAGTGTTGCCCTCAGTCAGATACATTATCAATGACAGACATAATGGGGCTGAGGAAATTTTGAGACTTATTTCTTATATGGGGGGAGGGTAAGATGTGGAAAAAGCAGTCCCGGGGGGTAATTCTTTTCAGGATGTCATTGTTATTTATTATGTTTTTATGTCTGTTCTACAAAAAAGCACTTTATAAACTTTAATCTTAAAGGGGGTTACTATATTGTTTCACAGTAAGATCTGGATTAGTTTTTCAGCAGCATATATAAGTATCAAATATTCTGAAAGTGTGATGGAGTGTCACCCTGGATCGAACACCCTGACGATGCTAGGCATTTCCATTGGGCCTCAGTGACATGTGGGTGTGTGCTAATGATGCAATAACGAAGGGGGCGGAGACTTCAGCAGAGAAACATGCCCATGCTGCTGTTTCATTTTGTGTGTCAGGGCAGAAGATTATGTGTGAAGGCAGACTAACAAGCAGTATGGGAGCAGAGCCCCAGAGCCAAACGCTGTGCATAGCGGGCCGACGTTTCAAACCACCTGCACGTGACCTTCTCAAATATCCTCAAATCCTCACGGCTAGAAACCACGGCCTACACTTCCTTTCAATTCAATTTTATTTGTATAGCGCATTTTCACAATATTACATTGTCTCAAAGCGCTTTACATTATCCCCGCCCAAACCCCCCAGTGAGCAAGCCAGAGGCGACAGTGGCAAGAAAAAAACCAAAACCTATGCAGAACAGGGTCACCGTCCATTACTGATCCTGGCAGGGGGGTTCCCTCACTAATGGAGAGGAAATTGCTCAGCTTAGTGAATCCAAACGGTAAACTGAGCATCAACCTCTGCTTCATTCAAGAGTCCAACGGCTGTCCCCACATGTAATGATTAAACTACCAGGTTGGTCTCCCAGCCATTCAAGGATTGTCGCCCCAAACTACCATAGAACAACCATGGCTTTGGAGTTAACCCCGGTCACCATGCAGGCTCATTCCCCGGGATACAGGGCGCTAGCGATTAACATTTAACCCAGGACCCAGAATGATGTCAATCGTCCACTTACTCTCAGCGGTCAGCAGTCTGTGAAACCATGCGTGAGAGACAGCTGTAGAACCTTCAAGTATTTAACCTGAGGGGATCCAGTAAAGACCTAGATGTTACGGAAACTGGCTTAAAAATAACCTGATGTGCCAATAGTCATGTGACCACAGTCAAAATGATGCTTTTCTCTTCACCTCTGCAGCTCCTTGGCGTCATCCAGCAGGGACTCCAGATGCGAGAAGCCAAAGGCTCTGTAGAAACAATTACCGTCGGGCCGCGTCTTCCTGATGTATGAGTATTTTCTGTGCAAATCCTGAAGGAGAAGGCAGGGTAATCAGCAAACGCCATCCAGAATCTCTCAGCACCCAGCACTCTGAGGCATGCCACAGATACTCCTAACTCCACAAAAAAGCTCCTGTAGCAAACCGCACAAAATCGTGGGTGTCATGGGGGCTCCGTGGGTGACACTGTTGCTTCACACCTCTAGGGTTATGGGTTCCAAACCCACCCTTACTCTGTGTGCATTGAATCATGTGGGTTTTCTCAGAATAAACCACTGTCCTCAGAATCCAAACACATGAAGTTAGGTTAACGGGTGCAGGGTACGTGCCCTGTAATGGACTGTCCAGAATTCCCCCTGCCTCGTGCCTACTTTGCCTGGGACAGGCTCCAGTCCCCCACAACTCTGCACTGGATGTGCTTAGAAGATGGATGTACCCATTTAGCTTAACCAATATTAACCGCAACAGACATCAAATAAACAAACATTTGCTTATACTGCGCCTCCAAGGAAAAAAATTTGACAGCAACACAACTCATAGTAAAATAAACAGCGGCACTATAGACAATTTTACACTTAGGGTGACCTCGTCCTCGCTGTCCCCAAAGCCTGTGGGACTGTACAGAGGATACCAAAGAGAGACACCGGGGCCAGCGGAGGTGCACAGACGTCCTGAATTTGCAGAGTTTGAAGTGTCCCTGTGTCAACAAGGGAGGGGTTTGTGTTCACTTCTTTAACCAATCACAGCCCTCATCATATGACATCACCACACTGGTCTGTTTTTTTCTCATTTTCAAACTCAAGGCTTCCAGCCATTAAGCTGGGGGCGGGGTGTGGCTCAGTGGGCTAAGATTCTGTGCTTGTGATCAGAAGGTTGCCAGTTCAAGCCCTGTTATTATTATTATTACCATCATCATCATGAAATATGCACCTTTATTCTCCATACAGCCTTTTCGGGTAAGCGTGTTCAGGCGTTTGGCATCTATGACACGTCCTTTAACAAAAGGCATACACAATAAAACAGTTACTTGTGAAATCGTGAAATCCGTTCATCTTGCTGCTTAACAGAAAACGCTGGTGTTAATTAACGTGGTGATGTCATACAATGAAGACAGTGATTGGTTAAAGAAGTGAAACGCAAGCCCCTCCCTTGTTGAATAAGGTGAACATCGAGGTCAGGGAAATTGGGACGTGCGGAGGTGCAAAGTGCCCTTACTTGTATCTTCTGCCGGTACACGGTGTCATCCAGAGCATACTCCTGTTCCAGGACTGAGAGGGGCTGTCGCTCAGAGACCAAGGGGATGTTCGAGGCTATCTGAGGTCAGGCACGACAGCAGGCAGAGGTACAAGGGAAAGGAGAGAATTTAAAATGCAATAATGAGAAGAAAACGTGAATAAGAGCCATGCAGGGATTCTCCCCCTGACCCATACTCATTAAAAAAAAAAAAAAAAAAAAAAAAAAAAAAGTGTGCCCCAGCCTAGCCTGCAATCAGAATTAAAACATGCATCTCTCTTCATTAACATTTCTTCAATTTTCTGCAACATTAGCAGTAGCACACATACACATTTAAAATTTAAAAATAAAATTTAAAAAAGTGAGAACACAGGGCTGACATCATACACTGACCGACCCTTTCAAGACCAAATGCTGTAGTTGCACCTATCATAATTTAACTGTAGAAATGAAGGCAGTTTTTAACTCAAACGCTGAATATTCAAACTGACAGTTTTATCAAATACTGAATTACAAAAATGATTGTGGCAAGCAGAGGTGGAAAGTTCAGGTTCAGAAACTACAAAACCAGACCAAGATTTTGTTCCAACCAACCAGTTGAGTATAAAGAGTCACAGTCACAGAGTACTCAGCTGGTTCCACCTCTGGTGTCAAGTGCCTTTCAGTGATAATGACATATAGCACCATTAATAATACTGCAAATTCAAACAAACACTTTTACTACATTTAAAACAGAGTACTCTCTAGATTTATTAAGGAGCTGGATGTGTAGATTAATACCAAACCTGTCAGATATCATCATGAGATGTCACAGTGGCTGATTAATGTACTGTATTAAGTGACAATTACTGAATATTGGCTGAATGACATGGAAATGGGTCAGAGTGTAGTTATAAATGTATTCATTACCTGATGCATGAAACAGAAAAATCCATAACACAAAATGCAGAAGCGGAGAGTGTGCAGCGGGCTTACCTCCTGCTGAATGCGGTCCTGCTGCGCTATAATCGCCTCATCATACGCAAGGCAGTTCACCCCTGAGGCAGAAAGACAGGGGCAGCGGCGGATTTCTTTAAAAACGTTTAAGTGTGCATGTGCCGACTGAAGTCATATGTGCATTTATTTAAAGTACTGCTGCCAGGTCGTGCAGGAAGGGTGCTTTACAGGAATCTTTTAACAAGATTAAATTCCGTGGTAATATACAGCACTTGGCAGCACTATTAAATTCAAATATACAAAAAAATTTTTTATCTAACGTTAATTGGAAAACAACCACGTGACACTATAATCCATGGTTTTAGCGCTTAATTTATTTGCCAATTTAACCACAAGTCAAGGGAGGCAAGTGGGTTTGCTGCCACTGGAAATTAAAGAGCCAGCGTGACTGTTTTTGCTCTCTGGGGAGTTTATGGGTATTTGAGATTTGAGCGGGGGATTGCATGGACAATTGCAGATTAAAGGCAGTGATCGGCGCCACTTCAGCCTCTGACAGAAATCAAGCTCGGCAAAACGGATTAATTAGTAAAACGGAGGAGCACCGAAGCGGCCAAACTCAGCAGCTATGTTCCCGTTTTCAGCTTGGATCGTCCTGATTCCAGCTATTTCGCCTTCAACAGCCGTTGTTTTTCCGAGCCATGCCGACACTCCAATGAACTACTGAGAAAAGCCAAATGCCCTTCGAACTGCGAACTAGTTGGTAGCTGGTGCCGTTTCTGCTCACCATCAATCTCCCTCCGTGCTGTTTCCTTCAGCTCCTCATCCGCCATCTTTCTCTTGTCCAGCCATCCAATCACACGCGTCCATCCTAACACTTCCGGGTCACGTGGTCATCCTAACGCTTACAAATAATTGCAAAGCTGAAACAAGGTGTTATTTCCTGGGT
This sequence comes from Mormyrus iriodes, assembly GCA_011763525.2. Classification (NCBI taxonomy): domain Eukaryota; kingdom Metazoa; phylum Chordata; class Actinopteri; order Osteoglossiformes; family Mormyridae; genus Mormyrus; species Mormyrus iriodes. The sequence continues at coordinate 2,185,913 of JAAGVU020000047.1, forward strand.
AGGCTTGATTTTGTGCTTTAAATAAAACTCTGGGGTCTTTGTTTTGCGCTCAACATAATGCCTTACAAATACCACCTCAGCCGCACGTAGTCATATCTTTAATGAACCCTTCGGCATTCTAATATCAGTCTTGCATAAGGAGGACCAAATCATTAAGCCCAAATCTGTCGATATGAAGAATCATTAAATCCCGTCCGTTTCACATATTCGCAGAGCACCATTCCCTTAAAAACAACAAAGTGATGCCCAATTTTCTTCTTGGTTACCGCACGCTTATTTTCAGAACACATATTACTTTACTTATAGTACATACCTTGAATAGGTTCTTGAGCCACGTGTCGTATTTTTAGCTACCGAGACCATTTTAGAAATTGTTTTAATTGCTAAGAGCAGACTTACAGTTGCACGCCTATCCAGAGAATCTATATTTTAAAAAGAAATGCAGTGAACAGAAAATGCAATCTGTACAATACAACCACCTTCTGAGGTTTTAAATCATAAGCATCCAACGAGTATATTCGGTTTACTTTGACAAGGTGATTGAAGAGTTTCAAAAGGAAAACAAACATTGTAAAAGGCTTAAATATTTTATTATAACATACTCCTTACGGGGGGGGGCGTACATTAGGCCATTGTCCCCTTGGTGTCTTTACATCCACAGCAGAGGTTTGGACGATGAAGAATGGTAAACTGACGGGTGGAGAGGTAGATGGATGAAGACTGGGGGACAGGATTTGTTCCGCAAAGATTCAAGGAGCTGATCGCCGAAGGCTGGTGGTCCCGTTAAGTTTCAGAAAGGAGTGGGACGGTGAAGGATCGAGTCACTCTCAATCTCTCTTCTTGTAGGACTCAAGGTTAGACAGAACCCAGGCTGCCGGTGCCAGCATGCCGAACATGAACACCAGCATGCCGATCGCGGTCTCCTGCAGCGCAGGCACAACGACAACAAATGATTAATCTCGAAATTCGTAATGCTGGCAAATCCTTGTAAATATTACACTACATGCCGGTATCGTTCACCTCAACGACAGTTCAATTGGTTATTATGCATTACGATTTCATGGAATCGGCTCTGCCAGTCTTGGGCAGAATCATTTCATTTTTAGAATCAGAATTCACTTTCTTGCCCATGTACGACTGCGTGTACTAGAAATTTGTTTTGCCAGTATTGGTGCATATATTCACAAACAACTTAGAACCAAAGAAATATGGTATAAGTAGGAATAAAAGGATATAATAAAACAGTGCAAAGCTGTACAATCATTAGTAATAAATATAAACTTAAAGAGAAAGGAGATATACTGACTACTGAAATATAAAAATATATGATGCCTAGCAGAACAGACAGATGAAAGGGATGTGCGAAAATGCGTGAAGAGTCAGTGGGCTTGGGGATAAAGAAGCGACTTTATCAGGGCCATTAAGTTTAGTCGTAACATAACATATGGAACTTATGGATCACCCGAAAACTGCAAAAACCATTTTAATAAGAGACTAACTACAATCTAGAGGCAGGCAAAATGAAATACTAGTTACAAAGATTCCGAGCTCTGTCACCGTAATCAGTCAGACAAAAATACGCCGTGACCTTCAGAAGACTTACTTCCTAAATATAATGAAATCATTAGTTTTTTTTAAACTTTATTAGCTATACCGCTTTGAGACGCAATGTTTGACCTTCGTTTAGTACAGCAACCCTATAATAAGTAACATCAGGCTAAGGCCTAGTAAAAGCAAACGCGGCAGTCTTAGGCTAATGCACAGCTACCCCGAGCTTAGCTAAGCGGGCTGGCTACTTACAGAAGCTCCGATTGGGTCCTTAGCCGGTCTGGTGGTGATTCCGGCGCGCTGGGTGAGGACACCGCGCCTCAGCAGCGGCCGAGCGCTCAGAAATCCGCGCAGAAGTCCGGTCATCTTCGTCTCCAGGTGCGAAAAGTGCGTCTGAAGGGCGTCAGCAACAGCAAGCAGGGCGCAGAGAGAATCTCACGTGACCGGAAGTGGTGGAACATCCGCCAAAAGCTTGTAGGCAGTGAGCGCCCCCTTGCGGCTAATAGAACCGAGCTGCGCAGTGAGCGCTTGCGAGCGGTACAGTACAGACGCAGTAATTTTTACTGACTCAGTAGTCTTTTTTTACCGCAAGTAACATTTAAGTTTGTTGATATGTGGCTGATATAATGTTTAAATTTTTTTCAAGATTTTTTTTACGCTTGTTAATATATACCGATTCAAATCAGCTATTGAAATATCCATTTACGGGGTTATTTTATCTGTAGGCTTCAGTTTGAATCTCCCATCCAGATTGAATTTCTAGAATTTTCACATCAGATTATTTAATGTGTGACTGGTCTCGTAGCCCACACTGACACTGCACTCAGTCATTTTAGTGACCCAGGCTTGGGGTCCATCACCGGACTTTCACTCACACATTCCATGTAAATCCCATAGTGGACAAGGGTGAGAATATTAACTGGCACAATCATTCTGTAAGCAAAATAAGAAATTTTCTGTATGAAAATAACAATAGGCATTCGTAAATATAATCATTGAAATATAATCATTTTAATATTTACATCACTTCCAACGGCACCTTCAAAGCATTCTCATGAAATGTAATGCATTCAATTATTTTGGATTATGGGGGATCTATGATGGACACAGGGCACAAAGCGGGAGGACAGCCGGGATGGGACGCCAGTCCATCTAGGGACACACTATTTTAAAATGCATATGTGTATAATTCAATGTATGCATAACTTCCAAAATTTCAAGATGAAAACTATACAGTATCATTTGAGAATACGATAGAGACTATCAGGATGTAGAATTCAAATTTCAGTGCATAAAATCCACAACATAACTGGTATAACAGAACGTAATCTACAGCCCTGTAATCTCCCCCTGTAAAATGACCTTGGGATTGTGAAAGGCGCTATATAAATGTATAATGCCTGAGCCCCACAGTAAATGATGTGCGCTTTTCTTGGAGCTTCTGGACCTTAGGGGAGCTCACACACCAAGCTCATGTATTTGTATGGTCTTGTCACTGCAGGGGCATCCTTATACAGTAATTATTTTGTTTTAATTTCTGTTTTGATTCTTTTTGTTATTTGTTATTTGCACTCGCTGTAAAATAAAGTTGTTGTTGTTGCTGTTGTTGTTGAGACAGCAATTAATCCGTCATATGTAAAAATCAAATGTAGCAACATGATGGAAAATAAAAATAGTTCTGTATTTTCCAGGATTTGTTATCTTGTGAGGAAATGTCTGTCTCTATGGTCCGTATGAGGTGGCAAGTCCACTCCATGCAGGTCTGGTGACCCACGGGAGCGACGTGTGACGTCACTTCCTTCTAGATTGAGTCGGTTAAATCCTTCAGGGGAACCTCACACTTTTTGGAAGAGCTCTTGAAAGGCTGTTTGCCGCATTTTCTAAAAAAGGGGAAGAAATAACTCTTTGCGTTGTAAAAAGTATTTCAGCTTTCACTGTCTGCAGGTCCCTGTGCATGTTAATATTTATGCTCTGAGCCGATTCTTACTTCACTTTATAATAATCACACTCAGGGGCTTCCATTAAATCCAGTACCTTACGCCAGTGGCCACAATTGTGGAAACACTTCCAATTTTTAGAGACTGCAGAACTCTATTCAACTGTTGCACCAGTTACTTATGTAATCATCCGATGTATGATATTTGTAACATTCTTTGATTGTTTCTAAACATTACCGTGAATATCCATATAGTAATTTTGAAAGCATAATGCCAAAACTGTAGGTGTTTCCACAATTTTGGCCACTATTGTATAACTGCTAATAGTATGAGTTCATATTCAGTAAAAACATACATTTTATTGGTGCAATGAACTTTTAACTCTTCATGAGGTGAAAATATGGCATTTTCAGAATTTTTTTTTTAGAAATATACTTAATAAAATATGAATCTCCACAAAAACACAAATGACCAGAAAGAAAAAGAGTGGGATTTAGAATTTTGTAGTCCTTAGAATAGTAAATTTTAATTAGAATATTAATATTTATTCATTGCTGCATAGAATGTATACCTTCACAGTTAATGACAGCCTTCCAGTCAGACAGTTAAATGTCTGCTCTCACCTCTCCTCCATGTCCTGAATTGTGTCTGGAAGAGGCACAGCCAGTGTTTCGGGTAGGAAGATTGCGATTATCCCGGAGATAATGGGGGCCCCCCCATAGATGACACCAGGGAGCCAGGCTACAGTCTCCCCCAGAAGCAAAACCATGGGGGCCACCATCGCACCAATACGCGCCATCATGGAGACCCAGCCCATCCCGTTCTGACTGAAAGGAGAATGTCTTTGTGAAACGACATATATGGGATTATGCACAGACCAAAAAAGAAAAGAAAAAAAATAATAATAATTTGTTGGGAGGTGAGGCAGCTCTCTGGGTTGGGACTCAGAAAGTTGCCGGTTCAAATCCCTGAGTCAGTAATTCCCACCATTCGGCCCTTGAGCAAGGCCCTTAACCCCAGTTGCTCCAGGGACTGGCTGACCCTACTGTCTCCTCTACACCAGTTCCATGAGGTGGCCTCCTGGGATGCTTTTCCAGCTGTCCTGAAGGAGGTCCCACATATGCTGAGCTCTCATTGGCCGCTTTTCCTTCACTCTCTGGTCAAACTCCTCCAAAACCATCTCTACTGTGTTTTGGTCAGGTGGACAGGTCATGTGGTGCAACACTATCACCCTCTTTTGTAGGCGGCTTGGCGTGTCTAAACTTTTGGCTGGTACTGTGTGTCTGTCCATTAATGTTTTTCCTCATCTTATGTCCACTTATGGGCCCGCATATAACTGCTTGGAGTTGATTGTTTATTTTTTGACTATCTGACCAGATAAGAAGAAAGTAGATCAAACAGCTTAAAACCTTCACCAATATGTGAATAAACTGGATGAGTAGGGGGGTGTTTTGAGTGTGGCTGTCCTACCGGATGACCGTGGGGTAAAGCTCTCCAGAGTACAAGTAGCAACAGTTGAAGGAGGCGGCCAAGCATCCTTTGCCCAGGACCGCCAGGCTAGTCCGCAGGATCTGCTTTTCTGCACGGGTGACAAAGAGAAGAACCAGGGTATGATGGGGGTGGCGCAAAGAAACGGCAGGGAGAATCAGCCAAAGGCCTGCCGGAGCTCGGCGTACCATGCGACACCATCAGGTTGACGAGGATGGTAACCCCGGCCAGGATGAGGGCACCACACTGGGATGGCCGCCTGCCGATCTTACTCATGCACACGACGACAATGATCTTGGCGGGGATGTCCACCATCCCGAAGATCACCTGGATCAGGTAGATGTCCACTCCGAACTTTTGGAGGTCCATGGATAAGCCGTAGTAGGCGAAACTTGTGGAGAACCTGAAAGGAGATGGTTTCACTCTTGTTTCCAAAAGGCTCTGCTTGACGAGTTTGACGAGTGCCTTCGTTCATTTTTGGCTTGAGATAAAACAAGAGAAATGGAGACTGGCAGCCATAAACAGACAGAGAGACACGCAGGAGATGGTCTATTGAGAGACGGAAGCCACACACCAGACAGAGAGATACGCAGGAAATGGTCTATCGAGAGACAGGAGTCACACACCAGACTGGGCTGAGGCAGATGGTGATGACTCTTATGACAGATGTGCGGAACAGGTCCATGGCAGAGTGTGATCCTTGACAGCTGGACATCTCCTTCATCATCGACTCCTGCAGTATCTACAGAGGAAAGACATCAGTCCAGCTTCGTATCATGTCCTCATGGCTGATATGTTGCTGTAATTTTGTTTTAGCCCTCCCTGTTCCAACCACTTAACCTGAGCAGGGATCCTGGGGGCCTGGGTCATGTGGGGTTCTGGGGGCCTGGGTCATTTGGGGTCCCAAAGGCCTGGGTCATGTGGGGTCCTGGGGACTTGGGTCACGTGAGACCTTCAGGTCCTGGGTCATGTGGGGCCCTGGGGGCCTGGGTCATGTAGGACCCTGGGATCCTGAGTCATATGGGGTCCTGGGGGCCTGGGTCGCATGGGATCCTGGGATCCTGGGTCCTGTGGGGTCCTTGGGGCTTGGGTCATGTGGGGTCCTGGGTGCTAATCCCTCTCAATGCACACACATTCATACACTAATTTAGAAATGCTAATTAACCTAGCTGCATGTCTCTGGACTGTGGAAGGAAGTCTCAGTAGCCCGACTAAATCCGTGTCACACTGGGAGAGCATGTCATTCAGTTTTACCTTTTATCAAATCATGTTGGTGTTTTTACAACAAACGTGTAATGTGAGTGTTATTGGTGACACTATGGCATAACAAGTAATCAAAAAGTCAAAATATGTACAAGACTTTAAGGACAAAATTATAATACATCAGTGCAGGCATTCTCAACTGGTTTAGTCTCGGGGGGTGGCAATGATAAAATTAGTTGACCCACAGTGGCAATAATTTTTTTTCCATCATTTACCCCATAAGCCCACTGAAAATCGACTTACAACCCACCAGTTGAGAAACAATGCTTTAGCATAATCTGATTCAAGTTAGACTTGACTAGTTACTAGGTGAATTCAGTTGAAAGGAAGCTAAAACAGAGATAAACCCGACCACGAATAGCCACGCCAACCTCGATATTGATTTTGCGTCCTTCTTCCTTGCGTCCGTTGAGGTGGGCTACGGCACGCAGGTTTTTCACAGCTTGCTCCGGCTTCCTGTTCAGCACGAGCCAGCGCGCCGACTCCAGAAGCCACCTGTAGGGTGTCGACATGCCAGCATGCTCGTAACGCAGTCGGGGCTAACTCAACCGGCAATCATTCAACAACAGCTGTTACACAGCGCTTCTCATGACATATAAAGACATTTCTGAGGCTTCTTCAAAATCAAACTATTAAAAATTCTAATAAGAATGTTAATATGTCCAAGAAAAATAGACTGGCTTTTCTGATATTTTAAAGGGGTGTGAGTGGCATTCATCCTGTGGTGGTTAAAACGCCAATGGTAGAAAATTCAACAGCAATGTCTCTTAGCAGAAATCATGACCCGGTTACTGAAAATAATCCACAGACTTTGCAGTGAGCGAAATATTTTCTTCTACCAAAGTCCACACACCGATCGTATCACTGCGCAGAAGAGAGCACCAAGGCACTGATGATTTCTGGTAAGAGATGTTGCTGTTGAATTTTTCTAATTTCTAAATTTTCTAGTATTTCCCTTGTGCTTTGACCACCACAGAAAGAACGCCATTCACTCCCAATATATTCAAGAGAAGCACAACATTTCTATGGCCGATATCTCCAAAACTAGGCAATTCCCAGCAGAACAACATAGACGGATAGATAGCACTAAAGCTCCTCTAAAACATATATTTTTTTTTAGTTTTGTGGTGAACTGCCCCTTTAATTTCCAATAATTACATAATTAGAGAGTGCACTGGCTGGAGGAGACCAGCTTCTCTGAAATCTCACCAGGAGTAGAGGAAAGAGATGTAGAATGGCATGGAGACAGCCAGGGTGAGCCAGCGCCAGTCCCGGACTAAGTAAGCCACCCCAGCCAGAATCAGCTGTCCCGTGGTGTAGCAGTATCCCGTGGCAGTGCCCACGACGGTGCGTACTTTCGTAGGGATCCACTCTATGACTGCCATGTCATTGGAAGGACAAAAACAGTAAGATTGAAGCTTTAATCAAACACACCCGAGCCATCTCCTACCCGGGGAAGGGGCCAGACTCCCAGCATAGCCAGTGACCTGTCCCACTGTAACTCTATCCGCTGCCTAATCACGGAACGCTAGTTAGGGAGAGGGACTGGTTGGGTTAGGGTTAGGGACTGGGGGGGTAGCTGAGTTAGGGTTAGAGACTGGGGGGCTGTGGTTGGGTTATGGTAAGGGATTGGGGGATAGCTGGGTTAGGGTTAGAGACTGGGGGGCTGTGGTTGGGTTAGGGTTAGCGACTAGTGGGGTAGCTGGGTTAGGGTTAGAGACTGGGGGGCTGTGGTTAGGTTATGGTAAGGGATTGGGGGGTAGCTGGGTTAGGGTTAGAGACTGGGGGGCTGTGGTTGGGTTAGGGTTAGCGACTAGTGGGGTAGCTGGGTTAGGGTTAGAGACTGGGGGGCTGTGGTTAGGTTATGGTAAGGGATTGGGGGGTAGCTGGGTTAGGGTTAGAGACTGGGGGGCTGTGGTTGGGTTAGGGTTAGCGACTAGTGGGGTAGCTGGATTAGGGTTAGGGGTACCTGGCACCCAAAGGCAGGCGGGGACTCACTGAGGGAGAAGGAGTTGAGCACCAAGCCGGACAGCGCCATGCCGCAAAGGAAGCGGAAGAGACAGAAGAGGGAGAAAGAGGGAGCGAAGGCGGCGCAAGTCCCAGAGACAGCCATCAGCAGGTGGGACAGTAGCAGCAGCATCCGGCGACCAAACCTGGGGGGGGAGAGCGCAACGGAGTGTGGGGGACAGGGCCTCGTGCTTATACCTCACAGCGCGGCCTGAATGGGGCTTTTAAAGTCATCCTCTACAGAGGCTAAAATGCTCCTGTAGTTCCATAAGTAACATGGTTGTGGGGTGTGAGTTTGAATCCCACGGAGTACGCAGATAAATGAGCGTGTATTTACTTTGAAGTGTATTTAGGATAAAACAGTATAGTGCCGTAAGAAGTGAATGCACATGAAATCTGGACTGATAAGAATCACAGAGGGTAAAAGGCATGAAGATTGTTGGTCCAAGTCCCAGGGGGCCCATCTGTTATACACTTTCACAAAGGTGAACTTTGCCCAGCAAAATACGCAGCTTTTATAAACGGGATTAAATTGTCATTTGCTTTGGCTAAAACTGTCAGCGGCCATGTGATAGTAAATGATTCAAGTCTGAACTCCCAGCATGACGAAGGTGCCAGGACAAGCACAGACGGCACAGTATATTCAGTTCAAATCCATTTGGCTTTATTTGCGTGCCGCTTCTTACCGCTGGCATCAGCAGAAGCGACCTTGAGCAAAACCAGACTGAGACTGACTGGAAGGGAGGGGGCCGTTTTGCCCGTGAACGTTAGGAATTAGGAGATATTCAGAGCACACATTACAGTATGTGTCCACCGACAGCAAGATACAGTTGATTCCCTCTGGATTTCTGTGTGTATCCACTGCGTAACAGTATCACAGTTTTGTGGAAATGTCAAAACACGCATTTGTCCTGAAATTCTTTCCTTGTGTATATTTGCCTAAGTTTCAGAATCAGGGATGGGTTTGTTGTTCCCTGTGTCCCATTAAAAAAAATCACTTTGGAATCACCCCTCCCGATGTGGCAACTGTTTGTGGCTAACCTCAGGGACACCACGCACATGTGTGGTTTGACAGTGGTAAACATTGTCTCTGGACAAATAGTTCAGAGGGGTTGATTTTACTGCAGATTACATTATACAGCCCAAAATTTAAAATTAAGCAGTGATTTTGTCACCACTCGTCCTGACCCTCCCCCTGTATGACCAGCAGAGGTCACTGCTGGTCCTCCAGAATCCTCTTGTTTCCTCCCACCTGTGTCCTGTGTGTAATCCCCAATCCTAATGTGGTAACCATCAACACCTGAATCATATCAGTCCTTTGTTAGTCCCGTATATATGTGCTTCCCAGTCCTGTGTTTCCCAGTCTGGTCATTCACATCAGTCCTCTTGTTGCCTGTGTCCTTCCCCGTGCAAAGCCTTCCCGTTTTGACCCCTTGTGATCCTGTTTTTTCCTTGCTCCTGTATTGTTCACTAAAGCCCCTTTTGTTTTCCTGACGCCTGCCCTTGGGTCCTTTGGTTTTTGGACATGACAGATTTAAGACCTTTAACCTTTAAACATTATGCGTCGTGGTGATTTATATTATAACAAATTTGTTGATTTATATAAATTAACTGCCTTTTCCTCAAACTGGGATGCAGTGGGATTTACCTGTCTGCCAGACCTCCGAATATCACTGCTCCCACTAACACCCCTCCCATGTAAACACTCTGCCCCATCTGCTTGTATGAGCGTAGGTCACACACCAAATCCCACTAAGAAAGAAACAGAAGCAGTCATTCATAAAGTGGGTAGGAAGTTGGACATTTTTCTTTTTTATCATAAACTGTGTTAACAATAGCAAGTAGACAGCTGAGCGTTTCTGTCAGATGAGACCCCAGCCATGACCTAGATCTCAGCCTTACAAATAACAGTGTATCTGAGAACCATCAGCAATCAACAAGCTCTGAAGCAGGCTCTCTACTGCCCCCTACCTCTGATATTATAGTGGAGCTCATCTCTCTTGTATCGTACTCCCAGCCATCTTCACATCCCTGTAACTCTCTGCTGAGGGCATCTGCAGTGTCGGGGCTGGATCCAGCAGTTCTGGAGCTGGCATTGCTAGCCTGGAGGTGCCACTGAGGAGTGGCATAACGGTGGCACTTCGAAAGCTGCCCCTCAGCCTCCAGTGGCACAAAGAGCTGAATGGCCCGGCCGGGGTCCAAGTCGGGCGCTGAGAAGTTCTTTGGGGCCCGGCAGTGGTGGGGTGGCACCGAAGCCACAAAGTTCTGGAGGAGGTTGTGACTGGCCATCATGAGGATGGGCAAGGACAGCAGGGTGACGTGGATGATCTGGAAACGTCCCGTGCTGCCTACCTGCTCCAGGAGGTCGGCGAAAGTCATGGCAGCAGTGCAGCTGACAGCAACAGACTTGGGTTTGGAAAAGAACCACTACCCACCGCTACCGACGGACTTTGTGTGAGGGTGCTCTGACTGAGCTGAAGGCGAGGCTGCAGAAACACAAACAGAAATGTAAAATTAACTGCTCCTGCCAGGTCAGCCTCTCCACACCAGTTGCAGAATCAGCCTCCTGACCCAATTCTCTGGAAGATAAACAATAGTAAGTGAATATTACATTCAATTAAAGGTCATAATGTCTTTAATAAGCATCTTGGTGTACAGGTCCAGAGTCTTTACAATGTATTTAAAAATTAGCAAACTGTTCAGATACATTAGTTATACTGCACATTTGACTACAAAATATATAAACATGGTTTTTGATGGCATCTCAACCCCGGGTAGGTGGCCAGTATCCCACGCGGCCGCACAACGCTGGTGAGTTTGCGAATGGGATGCTTACTTAAACTACATATATTTAGGAGCCCCTGCTCTACGCCATGTGCGTAATTACCATAATGAACGCTTTATATTTTAGAATTCCTTATCGGATTATTTCCGGTTGTATAAGGGTTATGTAAAAAATGGTTTATAAAGATCATTTGAGAAAAATATTGATAAGTATTAGTTAATACCGATAAGTCTGTTGATGTACATCGGTTGCGTTAATGTAATTAGAAAACACTGAAGAAAAAAATGCTGACAATCTTTTTCCGAGCGTTAGGTATTTCGGCGCTGTTTCTATTGATATGATGAAACTGATATAAAATTAAGGCATAAAAACACTCATTTCTGAGTTCAACTTACAGATGGAATGATTCCTTTTTTCCGAATGAGTATTAAAGTAACTTAAATCTGCCTGGAGTCCCCGGGCGCTGTCTTATCTGTGATGGTCGGCATGGGAAAAATAACTTCCAGTCTCCGGTTTTATGTGAATCGCATCACCGGTGCAGCATGGAACCCCCAAAACACACTCGTGTTACGTAAGAAGACTTTATGGTCACTGAGTGACTACAGTTACCCCCCTCCCGCCCCCTCTTTGTAAATTAGCCTTGTTGATAGCAGGGTATTGACTCAGGCAGGAGCAGTGACAGCATTGACGGTAACACTATGGAACAAGCTAAGAGCTGAATTGCATAAGGCAATCCCAGGATAAAAATGCACTTTGAAAGTTCACAGTAAAACTATGAAGTTTTACTTAAACCTTAATTATTTATAGTTCTAATAGTTCTACTTAAAAGTTCATGGTAACCTCATCTGGCGTTTAATAATTATGACAGTGATGTTTACAGTTCAGCTATGAACATCAACATGAACCAATGAAACAAATTTGCTCAAAGCCTCGGTTGTGAATTGTCACTATTTTTTGTATTTGACTGCTTCAGATAAACTTTACTCATTGCCCTTTTTGTAGGTGCAGTAGGAAGAGCAAAGCTAGATCCGGTGTTCTAACAGTATGGCATACTTTGTCAGAATAGCATACCGGTAGTGCAAATTGATAGCTGTATCTATCGGTTTAGGCTGCTTTATCAAAATAACATACCTACGTATAGTATGACGTTCTGATAGGTACATTTACGCTGACAGAATAACATACCTATAGTTTAATACAGTGGTATAACTTTCTGAATGGGAAATAGAATTTCTCTAAACATCCTAATCATACATTATGTATAAAACATGTATTATATAGAAAATATGCTTTTTGTAGGAATATACTAGAAATAAAAGTATGCTCAATTTGAAATAGTTTATATATTTTAGTAAGTTTTAAAAGTATGAAAAGTCTTCAATGGATATGTTGACCAAATAACTGTAAAAATTCCATTTATATTGTTATAATATAACGTTTTATATTGTTAATCAATATTTATCCATATTATCAAGGGCGTAGATTTGGTCTTGACATTGGTGGGGACGTATAAATCTAACACCCACCTAAACCCCCCTGTAAGCTGTGAGTCTACATCTAAACATGAACTACTCTTAGGTACCACACAACAGCTCAATGTCCATTGCTCCTATGTGAAGGAGCCAAATACATGCTTTTCACCCACGTCGCACCTGAGTCTTGCATAGAACTGGAAAGTTCATTTCCTTGCAGTTTTGGCGCTGTTAACAACCAAACAAGCTACAGCCTGCCACGTGACAGCAGGGAAAGGCGCAGCCAATCACATTGGCCCATATGTGTTTGGGGCGGGAGGACTCGAGTAGAGAACGGGATTTAACCCGTTCTGCACGTGTAGGACGTCTGAGACGTTGAGAGAGCGTTATTATTATTTTTTTTGGAGCGGATAAAATTATTGGTGGGGACAATAAAATAATCGCTGGATATTGGTGGGGACATGTCCCCACCGTCCATGCTAATTCTACGCCCTTGCATAAAATAAGAAATACGAAAAAAACATGGCTAAGAAAAAAATACAAGCTTTAATAAAGCTTCGGTCAGCGGTTTGCTAAATTTATGGAATTACACCGAACGCGGCCTGTTTTTGTTGTACGCAGGGTATGCCATTCTGATGGTATGCTGTTATGTCGGAACACCGCCCCACAAGATGCTGCCGTTGAAAAAGCTTTGGAGAAAGGAAAACGATGTGGGAATGAGCCGCTGCTCCCTAAAGCCCACGGGCAGACATTTAAGGACTTGCGATAATGTGTGACTTAAAAAAGTAGTTTTTTTGGGACACAATGCTGCGCGGTGATGTACCCGCAAGCTCTTACGTCATAGGTATTTTATTGATTCTTATTTTATGGTATTTCCATCTTTGATACCATCTTATTTTTTGCGATGGCACACAGAAAAGCTTAAATGGTACCATTAAAAAACGTTTTGTATTTTTTAAAATAAACGATTTTAAGGGAAATTTAGTATCGTTTTTATTTACTAATTATGAAAAGTAAAATTTTAGTAATAAAACTTTAAATTAACTAAGAACAAAACATAAATCCAAGTAAAATTTAGATATTGGCCTTGAAGTGCTTCATGACCAGCTTTTGGCCGGCTGCACCTTTACCCACAATGTGCCGGTTTTTTGGGGCCAATGCTGCCTCAATGTGCAAATCCCAAGAGCGCCATTGTGGGCCGCCCATTTAGAGCCAATATTTTTGCCCGCACTGAACGCACGATGGACCAATGCCAGTTTGCTGAGCCATACAGAATGATTTATAAGAATTCCTCTTGGTGATTTTATGTGATGTTTTCTGTTCGATTTTTAGAGATCATTTAGGTTTTGTTTTAAGGCATCAAGCCCATTACCAGTACATCTATCAACTTCACTGTTACAGGGACTATTAAGTTGATAGTAAATCTGACCATAAAGTTCACAGTTAAGTTTGACTGTAAAGTAGCTCTTAGGAGAACGCTGAAGTGTGCATAGCTTAACTATAAACTGGTAAACTTCACAGTCAGAAAATGAACAGTTTAACTGCAGATTTTACAGCAGACCCATTAACAGTGTGTCAGTTCAATGTAAAAATTTATGCTTGAACTGTGGAATAGTTCATGGTCAATCTGTAAATGTTCATAGTAAAACTGTCAAACAAGCTTACAGTTTTACTGTGAATTCTTACACTGTATTTTTTCCTGGGATCTGGATGCAGGGGTCAGTGCTAATAGAGGAAGATCATAGTTAAACGTACGTAAACACCTCATGTGTAGACCACCCCCTTACAGGAAAAAAGACGCCATGCGCTTGGCACATTTTATGGTCTATTTCTTCAGATTATAAGTGGCAACCCTACACCATACAGCGCCAAACACCGTCAGGCATCAGCTTACCTGCTCATCACCCTAAACGCCCACTAAAGTCCTTCAGCTGTCTAATATGTCTTGCCCACAGTTATGTAAGACAGTGATCCTTCGTTAAGGATCAGTAATTACACCGAGTCTGAGCATTATTTAACTTCTGATCGACTGAAGAGAAAATTATTGACAGGTCTGGTGAAAGCAGGTCCCTGCATGTAAATTATACATTGGACGGGATTGTCAAACTGTCATTCTGTACATGGACAAACATGTCCTACACAGTCAGAAAAAAAGTATCACTTTGTATCTTTGAGGGTACTATTATTTGTCACTGGGGCTATAACCTAGCTGTAGGTGAATGTACCTTTTAGATGAATTTAAGGTACAGAAATGAGGAACATTTTTATACCATTGGGGTGCATTAATGCAGGGGTGCAAACTTTGATAAGCTGGCTGGAGCAAGATTTTCAATTTGATACCCACATGCACACGCATTTACATGTATGTAACAGTTTTATTACCTTGTAAATAGTCTGTAGGCTTTGCACACTACCCCAGCGTGTTTGGATGTAGCTAATTTTAGGTTTACAATGGAATAATATAAATTGCCATAAGATTTCTTGCGTAAGCCTGAGAGTTATGTCAGATGCATGAGAGTTGGTAACCGTGTTAATGTTGTTTGTGACTTGGGGAACAAAACCATTTCAGGGCTGTCAGTGTAGCAAGACCTGTCTGTGTCTGTGGAAACGTTTCGATTGAGAAACAAAGTTATGTAGGATACATTGTTAAATGCCAGGTCAGAATTCGTCAGGGTAATAACCCCTTTGCATCGGAAACACTCTTGTGTGTCCTCTCTCTCTAGTCCGGAATGCATTTTATTTGTTTTTCTTGTTAACTAGTAAAGAAATGTCTTTAACAAATAACAGCTAATCCCCCACTCTGCAAAAATCCATCTACCCTGGAACCATACTTCTTCATATTTGAAAGTACCAACCTAAACAACAGCCTGGAATTTGTACCTATCCCCCTGTACACATATATGCCGAAAACATGTACAACTAAGGACAACCGTATAATTCAAACGTATAAGTCTTTTAGTCTTTTAGTTAAGAAAAAATGTATGTATTGGCCACTTGAAACGGTTTAGAACATGACTGTTTTATAATTTCTGCATTTTTTTGTCTTATCAGGAGCAGAGTCTGAGGATCTGTTGTCATGTGTATTACTTGGTGGCAGAGGGTGCGTCCTTACCGGGCTAATGTATACCGCCACCTGATAACTTATTACCGCTGCCTCTTCTGCAATGGTTTACATTAAATCGGCGAGGTGCCGATTCCAAATCTTAAAGTCCACTTAACGGTGTCATTAATTCTTAGCAGTTGTATGTTGCTGAACACTAAACTTCTTTAACAATTTACTCAGAAGATACCGTGTGTGTGTACTACTTATGTACAAACCACCCCTGCCCCCACCTCGCCTTACTGGCAGAACTAGTAATAATTACAGTCCCCAAATCCAAAAATAACCCCTGTTCCCTCCTTTACAGTCCCTGCTCCTTCCCTCTGAATAGAGCATGGGTGAATCACATAAATCCGTTCTTTCTATAACACATATAGCGGTCCAGAAAGCTCTTGGAAAGTTGGCCACATCATCTGAATACTTTTCTTAAGAGGTGCTGTGATTTCCCAGGAATCTCATTCCTTGCAAGCGAAAGATCCATAAACTCCTTTTAGCATCCATGATCGGCCCACGGAGCCTCCTTTTTCCCCCCCATCGTTGCAGTTTCCTTGCCGATGGGGAAACTCTTTGGGAATTTGTATAAACATGTGCATAGTAAGCGGGTGCATGTTTCTTGCACGGATGGGCCTCTCCTTCGAACACGGAGGCAAAGCCTGCAGGTAGGTGTGTGTGTGTGTGTGTGTGTGTGTTTGTGTGCGTGCATGCGTGCGTGCGTGCGTGCGTGCGATGGATATATCACATTGTGGGGACCAAAACACTAAAAATGCCAAGAGCCATGCATTTTGACCCAGTTATTGCAAAAACATTCTAAATGACACTTATAATTCCAACTTATACATCTATGGTTGAGCCAGCCACTTGCATTCACAAGATGTAATACATAGCTGTAAGCTGCCAAGACAGGATCTACATAATCATACATTTCATACAAAATAACCTAAGGGGCCGTGTCATTGGTTGCTTTTTATTGTTCCTTTCTTTGACAGGAGTACAACAGGATGAAACCAGTGTCAGTTTCACACCTCATCACAACACTGACATTTGAGGCTGTAGTCACACATTAACAGACATCTGGTCTCCATGCACCAGACCTCTGGGTCTTTTAGAATTATAGTATAAGGCTTTATTCTGAACTGTCAGCAGTTTTAAAAAACCTTAACTAACCCACGAAACAATCACCGTTTCCCTCCAGCTCTTAAATTGTCAATCCTACTGTATCACAGCAGTACTCAAACATCCATTTGGGTGTAATTAATGTGAGATTTTCCCCAAACACAGGAGAGTCTGATTAAAATGTCTTTACTTAAAGGGGCTAAAAAGGAGATTAGGCAGAAAAGCAAGAACATTGATAAAATCGGATGAGGATAAGCAAGTTAGAGAAAAACAGTTTAACCATACATCCATTTCCAGTACTGACACTGACAAAGATACAAGTGCATTTGGCTAAACTTGCAGGATACATTTTGATGATTAATGGGAATCAATTTTGGGATGAAAACGGGATGTTTCAGAATGAACAACAGTGGGTCATTATGTCCTTATTAAACCTTTAGCAGAAGGGGCATCAATAGTTGAACGCTGATTTCCTTAATGTGGTGACCAGGTGACACCATGACATTGTAAAAGTTAACTAGATATTTCAACAGGAAACATATCATCTTGAAATACACATTGACTCTCGTTTTCCATTAGCAAATTCCATGTATACAACAGTGCCCTACCTAAATACAGCGGCCTATCTTGTTTTTTTTTTTGTACCAAAAGGGTGGCAGGGCTATTCAATGTCTCTCGTCCGGCCCTGGGATCTTCTCGAGGGTCGGCTCGATTCCCCAAATCTCCCGGGCGTACTGGCCGATGGTGCGGTCACTGGAAAACTTGCCACAGCCGGCAATGTTATGAATCACCTTCCTGGTCCACTCTTTAGGGTTCTGTCAGGAACAATACAAACCGCAACACAAAGACCATCAGGCTGCCAGGACAGTTTCCAGCATTTCATCAGGAGGAACAGCTTCGGTGCACCTATACTAATTGTCAAAGATCACAATCTAATATCAGGACGTCACTGTGAGATCTATGGAGCCCCTCTCATAACAAAACGATGAAAATTTCATATTTCATATTATACATACAACTCACACATATAGATACACACATATATACATTACACACATAGCAACCATGTCTTAATATATTATGGGAATGTATATTATTACATATATATAAAATATAAATAAAATGATCTTTCTGTCATGAGTGTGGTGCTCCGCAGATCTCATCCATATCGATTCTCCTGCCACCTCTTAAATGCGGGGTTCCATATACAATTCCCTATACAATGCAAACACATGCCTCTGTACCTTACGAAGGGCACATTTTACAAAGTAAATATAAAATTTTCAGTACCCCCTCTGACCCGGCTGCCACACACTAACCTTGTACAGAGCGCTGACTTTATCTTGGCACTTGATGTAGTCCTCATAATCTGCAAACACTTTAAATCTGCAAAGATCAATACAGGGTAAGTCACCATCTGAGCGTAACATGCGTAATGTGCCGGGAGCCTCGGGGTGTGGCCCAGTTGGGTGACCATCGCAAGCCAGCTCGTACCTGTCATGGTGCATCAGCAGGTCGACAATGTCCTTAAAGAGGTCGGGCTGGCTGGGACTGAAGAATCCCCCAGCAATCTGGTCAATGGCCTGCTTCAGCTCGGGAATGCGGTTGTAGAACTCCCCAGCATTATATCTGCAAGATGTAGAAATGGTTTACGAAAGGCTAAAATTTATCCATGATATTTTACAGTTACAATGCTGACTACTGTTCTTGCTTTCCAGACATTGCTTATATACCTGTGAATACTGTAAAACTTTTGGCAAAATTACGCTCTATAGCCTAATGGTAGTATTCAGGTAAGTTGCATTATATCTGCTGGTTTGAATAGCGGTCTTCTTAGCTTCTCGTGTAGCTCCTGCTCCAGTCCTGCTTATATATCTTCCTGGACAGTCACTGGAAGCTCAGCCTCGCTGCACTTATGTCTAGTTGAATGCTTGAAAGCCAGATGCTAAGAAAAGTTAATGTAGATGCATTCTAGATTTGACTAGTAAACAAAATCCGTGTTTGGTACCACATAAGCAAAACCAATGCTCATAACTGTGCTTCATTAAAGTCACCTTGCTACCCTTCCTGTGCTGGGGGAGATCCCTGCATCCACCAGGTACTGCTTTCACTTATTGTGCCTTAAGCCCAACATCTACAACCCTTTCCATTCTTCAGCACGTACCCCTTCCTATCCAAAGCTTCCACATCGTCTACTCGCATGCCGAAGATGAAGAGGTTCTCCTCTCCGGCCTCCTCTGCCATCTCCACATTGGCTCCATCCATGGTGCCGATGGTGAGGGCCCCGTTCAGCATGAACTTCATGTTTCCCGTCCCCGAGGCCTCCGTGCCGGCCGTAGAGATCTGCTCCGACAGGTCGGCCGCCGGGATTGCTGAGGACGACCGGGAGAGTTAGAACGCTTTGTGCGTCTGGGCCAGAAAAGACTCAGGTCAAAAGAAGCGAGGAAGGTGTAACAGCATGAGATGGAGGGTCGGTACCTTTTTCAGCGAGCGTCACCCTGTAGTTCTCAAGGAAGATGACTTTCAGACGATCGCCCACCACTGGGTCGTTGTTGACAATTTCCCCAATGGCGGTAATAAGCCGAATGATCATCTTAGCCGTGTGGTATCCAGGAGCAGCCTGAATGAGAGGCAGGAGAAGCTGTTAGGGACCTTTGAGAAGACATGATGGAAACCGGAATGAATTACACTCACTCTGCTCTGCTCATAACTCTTAAAATTATCCATAAATCATTGGGAAATAAGCTGTCTGTGTTGCTCATACTCTCAACAGACACCCATTGCAGGTTTTACGATGTACAGCGATCACAAAAGTTGAGAAATCAGACGTGTGGTGTCAGTTGCATGGTGTTGTGTATTGCTGCATGCATGTTCTGATCATCAAATGCTGGTAGAGAATCATTGTCCACCTGTGGATCACAAGCCTTCTTAGGAGTAAAAGGAAAGGGTCGAATCCCCATTGTCCTGGGAAGCACTTTGGCTACATGCTCTCATCGTGGCTTTGCCTTTCAATAAAAAAACAAAAAACTTTGGCTTCTCTCAATAGTGCAGTTCGTCTATACTTGCGTTGAAAGAGTATCTTGCCAGCTATTCATTATGCTTCCATAAGTAATACACTATTTAGCCAAAGTATGTGGACACTCCTATTAATCAGAGGAGTTGCCTCATTAAGTCACAGCCAGTGCTGACACTGGAATACAATTACGCACACAGCCATGCAACCCCCTTCTACAGACATCAGCAGCAGAAT
>JAAGVU020000047.1:2207402-2220895 GCA_011763525.2 Mormyrus iriodes
ACACATACACATACACATACACATACACATACACATACACATACACACAATACTAGTGTAGCTGATCTTTTCATTTCAATGCAAGGGGCTGATTTACATTATATACTAAATTTAAATTTATTTATTTATTTAGCAGATGCTTTTATCCAAAGAAATGTACAATTGAAGAAGCAGGGTCAGAGTGTCCCTGGAGCCATTAGGGTTAAGGACCTTGCTCAAGGGCCCTGATGGTGAGGTATCTAGTGTGCACACTATGGGATTTGAACTAAATCGGCTGTTGAACATAAGCACAACATCCTAATCTGCTGAGTGACACACCAAGCTGGAAAGTTTAAAAGTTGCAGGTCCACATAGTTAAAAATATTACGCCACCTAGTGCTTAATAGATGAACAGCAGTGAATTTTATTGGGTCAAAAACTGAAACAAAATATTTCCATGTGGGGTAGGGGGAGAAAGGGACCCAAATACAGGAACATGTCACGTAAAATTCTCCATTTACCTCCGCGATGACCTCAGCAAGTCCAGGGTTACACATGACCAGCCAGCGACGGGGTGTGATGCCATTGGTCTTGTTTTGGAACTTATGAGGATCCATTTCATAGAAATCCTTGAACCTGTGTGTAAACGCCCATCCATTCTTTTATTCCCACTCCAGTGAAAAATATAAAAATTCCATAACTGCTTAACCTAACCTGCCTAAACTCAAGTATTAAGCTGCCAAATGAGAATACTGTACAGTTAAACATTTTAAACTTCTAAATATATTAAACCGATAAGAGCATAAAAAAATTCACTTGGCTCCTCACACACCAGGATAGCCTGTAAAAGTCCATTTAGACATTAACCGCATGGCAAGTTGAGAACCTTGATGAAGAACCTTGAAAGAGATTCCTATGAGGCAGAACAGGAAGCTTGCGAGAGGCAAACACAGAGACACGGAATAGGATGGGGGAGACAGAACAGGACTCACACGGTGGCCTTGAGGATGTCCGAGTGGATGCGAGCCACTCCATTGACTGCATGGGACCCGACGATGCAGAGGTGGGCCATGTTGACCCGCTTCTGGTCACCTTCCTCGATCAGTGACATGCGACGCATGCGGTCGATGTCTCCGGGATACAAAGTGGAGACGCGCTGTGTGGAAGGAAGGATGTGAAAAAAGGATGGAGATGGTCACATAGAGAAAGAGAGAGAGACACACACACAAAAAAAGGGGAATTAACTTCGGTAAGTCTCAGCCATGATTCACTGAATGCCGTTTAAAATCATGAAAACAAAATACACATACAGGTCAGGTCAGGAGCCATGTTCTCAAACAGGTGATTCTCAGTTTAAACTTATTTCTAGCTCAAGCTATGGCTGCTGTCAGCCAGTATTAAAAAATTACAACCTTTGATGTTACCTGAACTTACACTTTAACCTCCTTAGAACCAGGGAAAAACCGTTTCTTTTAAGGAACAACAGGACTTAATAGAATGGTGGCATGTATAGTATTAGACAAACGAAAACAAAAGTCCTATACAGAGGACACAAAATTGCTGGATCTCGGGAATTCTTTAGTTTTGAATTCATGTGCTTGTGTCGTTTGGCTGCCAATTCATTATTGCAGTGTTTCTCAAACCGGGTCTTTGGGGACCCCCAGACAGCACAGCTGAGAGGCAGAAAAAAATGTGCAAAAACCATCTAGGGGTCCCTGAGGACCCGGGTGAAAAACGCTGCATTAGATGTCTCACAGCTCAGGTTACTGTGCACATTCTCGTCTCACCTCTAGATGGCGACGGTTGATCTCATAGATGATCTCGAGATGGCGGGGGAGCAGTCGCTGGAGCAGGTCAATGGGCCAGCGCTCCAGGGCCTCGGGCAGGACGGTGTGGTTGGTGTAGGCGCAGGTCCGCACACAGATGTCCCAGGCCTGAGATCGGTGTCAACAAACCATACGTTTGAAGTTCAGATGTGGTTTTGCAGTATAGACGGTCTTAATACATATTTTGAAAATGCAAAGCATTATTCAAATGTTGCCTACAGTTTATGGCAATTTAACGATGTCAAACAATCACGCACACAATTCATTAACGCTTTGGCTCTATATTTCACTTGTTTTCAGGGACATTTTTGTCTGAACCATTCTAATGCCCCCTATCATTCTGTACAGCAAGACGGTTTGTCTTGTATAGGATCATATTTAGGCACAAGGACACAAGGCGGACGACCACACAGCCATTGATACTGTATAGCCACAGACACACACAGAGGTGGATAGTTGAGGTTCAGAAAGTACACATCCAGATCAAGATTTTATTTCAACCAACCGGTTCAGTTCACTGTGACTCTTTATATTCAACAGGTTGGTTGAAACAAAACCTTGGTCTGGATTTGTATTTTCTGGAATCTTAACTTTCCACCTTTGGGCACATTTAATGACCTGGAATTGAGGTCAGTGTCTCCAGCACTCACCTTATCCCAGGACTGTTTCTCGTCGTCAACCAAGATGCGCATCAGCTCGGGGATAGCCATTGAGGGGTGGGTGTCATTCAGCTGGATGGCCACCTGTATAAAGGACAAAGAATGATACGATATAGAACTTCAATTCAATGCAATTTTTATATAGCAGTTTTCACAACGGAGGCGTTCCGACAGGCTTTATATGGGCGGTTTGTGGTATACTCCTGCATCATTTATACATGATGGGGAAAAACGGGACATGAGGAAAGAAAGAGAAAAAAAGGGATGACAATGGAGGAGAGGAACCAAAAACTCCCAATTAGGGAGAAAAAAAACCCTCTGGGGATTTAAGGTTAACTGGCTGCCCCCCCCCCTTCCCCGGGCACGCTAACATTATAGGGACTGAAAGAGGGGGTTTGTTTGCTAAAAGCAAAGTATAGACTGTGGTCGAGGTCAAAGCCAAAGTCCATCAGAGTCAGTTCTCCATGCCGGACTGTACAGGGTGACAGATTGAAGGCTTCACCCACGATGTTCCGGTTCACAGGTTGAACCTTCACCCTTGAACCCGAGGATTTCTGGCTGCAACAGAACTAAACTTCACACTGCTACAAACGCTGCACTGAATCCCAACTGCTCCACCCCATAGACGTTGCGAGCGGCGACCGGAGCCCCTCACTTTCTCAGGGAGGCCGCTGAGGTCCGTGCGCACTTCCTCCTTCGAACCAAACTTGGAGGTCTTGTAGCGGCGGATGATGTCTTGGAGCGTGGCCGCCACCACAAAGTACTCCTGCTTAAGGCGTAGCTCCTTGCCTTCAAAGAACTGAGCCAGATACACAGGTCAGCCCAACACTTGACATTTAACCCCATGCAGAAGGCCAATCAAATACGCACCCAGAGTTTGGACATTTTCAATGGCTAATTAGAATGTTAGCATGGATTCTCTAGAAAGGTAGACCAATCCACACGATCATAGCTAAGAGTAAGGTAGACACTTACATTATCATTGGGGTACAGCACACGGGAGATGTTCTCGGCCAAGTTTCTGTCCAGCACTGCCTGAATGTAGCCACCAACATTGACTGTAAATTTGAAAATTCATGAGTTGTAAGTAAGGCTCATTTATAAAGACTTAAATAAACAAACATTTGATCTAATTATTCTCTTCCCTTCAGCTCATTCACGGCTCAGTCTTTCCCTCCAATTCCACCCATAAACACCCTCCATGGTGTGCAACTCACAGTCTTTCAGGTTGAATTCACAGGGGGCCTTTGCAGACCACAACCTCATGGTGTTGACGATGTTGTTCCTGTATCCTGGAACAGGGGTGTCATAGGGCAAGGCCAAGACAACCTGTCAAGTAGAAGACTTGTTATAGATGAACTGGAAACATGGCCAGGTCATCAGAAAACTCCTCTCTGACATTGTCAAGCCTCCTCACTTTGATTTAGTTACGATAACTTCAGCCAACATATTTTACGCTCATAAATGCATAAGAATATTCACATCATAAATTGTCTACTGTTGAATGAATACAATGACTGATTACACTACATTTTTAAAAAGTAAGTTCAGACTACTAGAACCCATTTAATAACAAAAAAAATTGGCTCTGCATTGAACTCACAGATCTTACCATACTTGGCAACCTGGCATTGTCACCATACTTGGCAACCTGGCATTGTCTGTTCCTCAAAGTTTGATCAATTTGGATACAGTCCAAACAAAAACTCTTCGGCCACCTTTGAGGCCAGGAAGATTTACCCAGATCCTGCTCCGCAAACCTTTAAGACCAATTCTTGCTGCTCATCGCTATACGTGCTAGAGCAGCCACAGCATTTATTAAATTGCATGCAATATTTCAAGTGAAGTCTTCCTGTGCCATGGTACAAGCACAGCCTGTCCTAAATGGATGCATAAATATATAGAAGCATTGGCTTGTCTTTTTGACTATAGAGTTATGCACACATCCAGCCCAAAGAGATTTAAACAAATTGATAGCTAGAGAGCCTGCTTGTATAATCCATCCATCCATCTAATCCAGATGCAGACTGAGCTGCTGCAGATGTCACAGGGCACAAAGCAGGGAAACGCCCTGGATCGGATGCCTATTCATCACAGAACCCAGAATGCTGTGCACTTAAATTTACGAATAGATAAATGAATACTGGTATTGTCCTCCTTTCCTTCACCTCACCTGTGTATCCACCCACTTCACGCCATCCGGGTGGTGCTCTGTCCTGCCGTAGAAATGAACGGGACGCATATACTCAGGGCGGGCCTTCTCCCACGGGTTACCATAGCGCAGCCAATCATCAGCTTCCTCGACCTGTTCATCGGTAGGCACTGACGTCAAAGATTACATCAGGGTTCCCCAACAGTTTGCAGATTTACCTGCTCAAACATACCTACTAAACCTGGTAATTGGCAGATTAAGATGTGTTTGAGCAGGAAATCTGCAAACTGTGTTGGATTCTGGCCCTCCAGGACCAGAATTGGGGAATCCTGATCTACATAGTAAGCAGCATTTGGACAAAATTTGTAAAGCTACATGAGATGACACCTGCCAAATAACAGGAAAGGCGTAACCTAGGAAGTAGTTGCTTGATATAGAGAAATATATGTGCTTCAGGAAAACCATGAGTTGACTGGGGTTGGGGTTGTCTAACCAATCAACTCAAAGAATGCTGCATTAGCGGTGTCATCCCGACGCCCCCCAGTTACCTGCCAGCCGCTGACTATCTTCTGGTTGAAGATGCCAAACTCATAGCGGATACCATAGCCATAAGCAGCCAGACCCAGGGTGGCCATAGAGTCGAGAAAGCAGGCTGATCACGAGAAGAGAAAGGGCATCAATCACAGGCTGCCTCTCTACTCAGACGACCATCAGGAGATGAAGAGTGACAAACAGGAATAAGGGAGTTTCCCTATGGAGGAGTCTCACCAGCAAGGCGCCCAAGACCACCATTTCCCAAACCAGCGTCCTCTTCCATGTCCTCCAGCTCTTCCATGTCCAAACCAAGCTAGAGGAGACCGTGCGTTATATTCCCTCTGAAAGGCGTCACGGCGCCCCAGTCCAGGTCCAGCCTTAATGGTGTCTACCCAGAACCACGTGGAGTAATTCATCACACAGCATGCTAAATTAATTAGCGTTAAAATCGAGGTCCAAAGCAAATCTGTACAGGACTGGCAGTGCTTAGATTTTTAAATATATCACTCAGTTCATTTATATTTTGAAGTAATAGTCCCAGTTCTCATAACGATAATAATAATAATAATAATAATAATAATAGTCCTCATTAATAATTATTTCAGGGATTGACATAACTGGTACGCACTTGTGGTATAAAGATTAAAATTCAAAATAATTGCTTGTTATAAATCATTCAAATGTGCATTAAATAAAGCATGTATTGCAGCTGTATGACAATTTCCTCACATTTTAACATTTATACTACAAATGTGCCAGTTAAGTTGTTCCCTGATAACTGTACCGGCCTTTAAGGAACCTATCCACGAGTGCAGGGAACCCTGCTGATTGGCCAGTTACACATCTCAGCAGCCTTACCTGATAGATGGCTTCGTCACAGGCGTTCTCCAAAGCCAGGTTGACCATGGTGTTCTGCAAGGTGCGGCCCATGTAGAACTCCAGCGAGAGATAGTACACACGCTGCAATGGGAGTGCGGACCTTCAGAACCTCTACATTACTTATCGCGAGGTGCTCGGCGACTAAGGTAACCAGTATCGCCAGTTTATTCCACCCTCCAAAACTACATGAATGGCCGTCCTAGAAGTTTGTGTGTCTAGGCTAGCAAAATTCATGCAGTTTCCAGCTGGTACGTTTTGGGATCAGAGCAAAATTAAGAAGTGCCTCTTGCCACGGAATTATGGGATGCAGGGGGGAATGGAACTGGGGAAAAGCTGAGAGAGAGCTGGAATTTTATCATAACAGTAAGAGCCTACATAAACAGAGCGGGTACGGCTGTGGCAGGACATTGCTCATTATATTTACAGTGCTTTGCTTTTCACAGAGAGCAACTCAACAGCTCTGTGGGGGCCAAAGGCAGGTTGTGGTTTGCCAAGCACGATTCCTGATTAAGTGCTCTAGACAGATGTTTCTGTACTCCACACCAGGGCTGAATTTAGCTAAAGTCATTATTGGGGACCAACCTATAGCCCCCTACAGCTCAGAGCTCTGGCCAAGAGCCTAGGTCAGCCTGTCTAGCCTTGGTTCACACCACATTCACACATTACACATCTGACATTATATTCTAATTATGTCCTGTACTTCACTTATCAGTCCAGCTCATTGGAAGGAAGTTTTCGATTTTATACATGCACGTTTTGACTAAGCAGAACGCAAGCATTTGGCAGAAAACAGAGAAGCGAGAGATCAACAGAACTTCTCTAGACGGTTTCCTCCTCTGGTATTAGTGGGGTTTTTCTTATTTCTGCCAACGGGGGAACCACAACACTATAATCTGATGTAGCTCGTTGGTAGCTCATGAGGTCAGTAGATAAATATAGCACAAAATGGAAAAAAAAAAAAAAGTACAGTACAGATTCCTCCTTTGAGGAATTTTGAGAGAAGGTTAGGGTTAGCTGACGTCTCATTTCTTTGCAAAGGTCAAGGACACTACGCTGTGACCTCTGACATTTCAGGTTTTGTCCGTAGGCATTCGGACGAAGTCGGATAGAAACGGAGGGGTGGTATCGACGGGAGGGTCACAGGGATTGTGTGACTGTGCCATTTGGGCTCGGCTAAAAACAGAAGCGACAGGGGTCGTACGCAAAGGTTAGGCAGCCTGTATGAAGCGCGAGGTCTGGCCCCTTGTCTAGAAAATGGTGCAGGAATAGGCCACATGACTGAAATGGTAACCAAATCTAAGCAGAGAGCCCAGCACCAGCCCACTGTTCCCCAGTTAACACCGGCATTAACTTACCTTAGATGGCAAACATTTTCTTTCCTAAATGGGAGTTCTCTTTGCTTAGTTAGTAGAAGATATATTTCTCAGACGGAGCTCTCTTTCCTTACACAACAAATTGTTTTCAAAGCCTACCATTCAAAATGTGAACAAAATGTCATCACCAGTCTTGTATATTACAATATTTATGTTTACGAGCTCAAAATGTCTATATATAATCTAATGCAGTCATGAGGCGAATGAAGTTTATAGGTCAGTAAAGAGCTTTATGCGAAAGGACAGAAACCGATCTCACTGCATTTTTTAAATTATAAGGAGCAGAAATCTACTGGGGAAAGACGCAATGTAGATAAAGAATAGCTATTACCTATAGACCTGTTGGAACAGAAATTCATTTACAGGTACTTAAACTGATATCTAAATATCATTCAAGAAATTCTATAAACGTAAAAAAAAGGGGAAAAAAAGTTTTTTGGATCAATTTATGCACATTTAATAATGGGTCGCAAGTCACGCTCCTGAACAACTCCAACAGCTGCAGTAAGACGACAGGAGCCAAAAATATGCTTCAGTCCTGGAGATTTATAGAGTGATATTAGGGAGCAAAAATCTGCAGGGGACCGGGAGATCTGCTCCACCATAAAATATAAAAGCAGAGCAGGACACAGGGGCAATTCCTCACAGAGCCAAAGCGTCAAAGGTTGATGTAGAGGTGTCCTCATTAACCGCAAGCCATACATCAGTGTCCTGACCGCTCACACCGAGCTCAAAGGCAGGAGAATCGTGCACCTCATCATCTGAGCGGCTGTGAGCAGCGCCCTGCGTCACAAGCGGAGAAATGGAAATTAAATACTAGTGTTAGTGACCGCCTAGCCAAAGATCTAGGACCCACCTATGAACTGACGTCCCGTCTGTGGCACAACCAGCATTTCCGGGGAACTGATTTATAGCCCAGAGATCACAAAGGTTTCACCAACCAATAAGATGCTACGTTATATAACAGTATTCATTTTAGGCTTCCCGAAAGTGTCTTTACCGATATATTTGTAGATATATCTTGATGCATTACTTCAATACTGAATATAGTATTTAACAGTTTGAGAAAATGTGGATGTTTATTTATACAATGTGCAATATTTATGTAAATGAAACACATTATGTAAAATAATGAACGAACATCGAGTTATGCTTCCCAGCTCCAAACACCATCAGGACTGCAGCCATAGTAACGGAATGAGATGTACTATTTATTCAGCAGATGGCTGTTCACTTTGAGCCAAGTAGTTGAAAACGGACTTATATGAAATATATAGAGAAAAGTGTAAATCTTGGCTCAGTTATTTAGCTCAGTTATAGCAAAAGAGTTATAAAAACAACTTTGCTGTGGTAGCCAGTAAAAGATTTTAAAATTATATATTTTTTTTAACAACTGTTGAAAATCTACTTTAGAATGGACTAAGATGCCATAGAAAATGCAAAAAAAAAAATGTGTGTAATTACAGCGTAATATTGCAAGAAATATATATAATTGAAGAATACATTGTGGACAGGTTAGAACATTTGCACAATACACTTAACACAAAAACTGAAGTCAGTTGTATGAATGATTACATTCTTTTGGGTTATTCAATTGGATGTATTCAAATATATACTTAACATGGGAAAGTAAACGATAACACTTTACTTGACGGGGCACAAATACTTAGTAATAACTCAGTATTCTTGTTCCTTCAGTAGTTCACAAAGGTTTACAGAATTAACAGATATAGCAAGAAATATAGTAACTGCTTGAGATAAAACATGCGTCACGTTTCATTACGATGAATTAACATGAGATCAGTATGTAACCAAGACTTAGTTTGTGGTTAATTAATACATATGTAATTATTATTTCTGCCCCGTCAACTAAAGTGTTACCAAGTAAATCGTTCCTCTGGGGATTAATCGATAGAATTTAGCATATGGACTGAGACGAACGTGAAAAGGTCAGGGGTATTTTTAAGTTTCGGTTTTACATCGACAGATCAACATCCCAACCTGATCCTGCATGAGCTCCCCAGCTGTGTGACAGAAATGACATGGTATAATATTTCATTCATACAGATGTGCAAAACTTGTGAAGACAATGTTTCAGCCTCCGCGTTAGTTCAGAATTTTGCTTCTAGACAAGAATCTCGAAAAATTTTAAAATACAGGAAATAAATCTTAAAAAGATTATTAAATAGATATTTAAGATATTAAATACATATTTTTTTTTATCACAACGCTGGTCTCTAGCATGCTTAAAAACAGGGGATACCGTATATCCCAAAATAACGGCTACTTTATGGTGTTTCATAAATAGTTACGTATTAAAAACTACATATCACGTATATCCCTTTAAGCAACTGCAAGAGACCCAACAGCTGAGAATCGCATCTAGCTAGGAAAAGAATTTCCTCATATAAATTTACAGAAAAAAAATAACTAGAAATTAATATAGTTAATTAATATCAGTTTTAATATATTCTGCAAAACAGCAACGAAGTCGTCATCTAAAAGACGCATAAAAGTGAATTACTCTCCATTCCATCGTCACTGAACCTGTTGCGCGAGCAGCAGGGCAAATATGAGGAATATAATGCCCTGTTAAAATATCATAACACCATGAGTACAAATAAAAATGGATTAGTGACTGAATTTTTGCAGTAGCGCAAACTGGTAAAGGTCAGGCTTGCACAATCAGGTGTGGAATGAATGTTACATCTCCACAACGATCATTTTAAGTACTTTGCATTACGCAGACGACTGGTCACAATGTCCAGCTGATCATAGATCGCCTCACGGTTTTTTCTGCGCTTTTTCTTACCTTGGGGTCTTTCTCATAGTAATACTGCTGCGTCCGGATCCACCTGCCCACCAAGTGGTCGCGGACCGTGTTCGCCAGGGCAAAGTAATAATCCCGCTTGGTGGCCACATTTCGGTCCTTGACCAGCGTGAAATGCAGATGCCGGTTGAAGTTGTTCTTGATCTCCGTCACGTTCTCCACGCCGGCCAGTCCTCGCACCGAGATCTGCTTCCTTTTCTCATGATCCGACAGCGGTCGTGACATTTCGGCGGCCGGCTAACGCCCAGCTCTCCGGGTTGCAGAAGAGGGTGATCGAAGCGCCGTAGCAGTCACTCCCCAGCGGGAAAAAGGCAGCCCCGGCCCCCAGCATGTCCGACTTTAAGGACTCACTCCTCCGTCACTCCTCTTGGATTCAGGGCGGGGTTTCCCCATATCTGGAGCCAATTGACGTTCAGAGAAGGTCATTCTGCACCCCGTATAAAAGACAGCCGCACGCGCTCTATTAACAACTTGGCATATTTGCGTGAAGTTTGCGGTAATATTTCCATTTGACAGGTACCCTTAAACACTTGACAGTCCATCTGACAGTGCTATAAACTAAAAGTTGAGAAGGCCCTTATAATTGATCAGATCTTGTTTCCTCAAGTATCCCAAAATTACATGCATGCAACTCTTAAATGTAAAAATTAAATTTCAATAAAGACCGTGTAGAGGTCCAACAACTACCAGCAGTCGACATTACAACTGTTTAACTGTCCCGTGTAAGGTGATCAAGTACCTATTAATAGCACCTCTGACTTTCTGCCAAAGGACATCTTCTAAATGATACCCGCTGACAGATCGGACTTCCATGCTGCCGCACTCAACAGCAAAACACGAAAATACTTTAGTCGGAATTAAAACTGCAGAAAATTGTGAACAAAAAATGAGAACTAAGCGCTTACGTGCATTGAGAACCATCCACATGAAGGCAGGCATGTATTGCCATGTACTGAAATAATTTTAAATCCATTACCGATCCCGCAGAAGCGGTAAAATGAATTCGTACGCACCTCGAAATTTCCTTCAGGGTCTTGGTTTGCAGAAGGTATCGAAGGGACGCCCCCCACCTCCCCCAGCATAATCTACAAAGACTGACCTATTGGTATGGTTGCCAGACTACCCATGAAACGTATTTGTGGCTACAGGCCTGTTTGAAATGAGAACTAATGTACATGAGAAGAACATGTGGAACTCTTATCCGCAAAGGGCTGGTGCATATGCAGGTTTTTGGAATAACCTGGAGGTCAGCTGTTCAAACCCAGGTGTGAGGACTCCTCAGCCAATCAGTCCTCTAATTAGTGATCTAATTAGGGAGCTGCAGCAAAACCCCACATAACACAATGGCCCTTTCTGGATAAGATCAGTCACCCCTCATGCAGAGGCTGTGCTGTCAAGATAACATTAAATACAAACACTTGGTTAGGGTGAAAGTAACTCGATCATTTCATCACAAGAAATTACACCCTCATATAATTTCAAACCTTGAGTAAATCTGGAGTGAATCAATTTACCCTTAAATGCTGTAAAATTCCCCCAGGAAAATGGCACAGCCACAGAAACAAGGCAGACATGTTCTACAAACGCACAGCTTACATGTGCTTGATAGCTTTTATTTTGGAAAGAAAAGAAAACCCAGGGATTAGCGACTTCACATGGAAGGTAAAGGTTAGTGTTTAAAGCGGAGCGCTTTCAGCACCTCACCTAAGGACCAGTGTATCTGCAGGCACCTAACCCTCTAGGCTGGGAACCGAATAGCATATCATAACCCAGGGATCAATTATTCCAGAAAAGTGAAGGCTAACAAAAGCAAGGACAAAAGGTAAGAATGAATGCACAAGACAAAGGAAAAACAAAAAACAGCTTCCAAAGTTTTCAACTGCAAACTGTAATTAACATTTTACAATCAAGGGCACAACATGAAGAGCATCACAGCAGGATTCATGTGAAGAGACAATACAACTTGATAAAGGACAAAATATACATGACTCTACCAAGGGAGGGAGAGTATTCAGAAATTTCTCTCTCCAGGTGTTCTAAGCATAAATCAATAGCCAGTAGAAAGGCAATCCATTTTTGTCCAGCAAATCTAAACAAAACAAAAAAAAAAAAAAACAGTGAAGTCTAAAAAACACACAATCGCCGAAACTGGTTGACTTGATGGACAGACTTTGCTAATTAAAAGTAATAAAAAGCATGACTGCAGAGACTACCAGGGTGGACGGCCTGCACAAAACGTCGGGGATCGTTCACGGTACATCCATATGAGTAGAACCGCAATCAGACAAAATATATATATGTGTGCGTTTTAACAGAGGGCTGGGTTCTGAAACAAAGTCAATTTACAACTCAGTCTTTCACAAAATAAAAAAGGGGGAGGGGCATTTCCCTGCAAAGCATTTACCGTTTTGGCATATTCTAAAACTGGTTCGGCTTAGTGCCTGCGTTAACTGGAGATTTCTATTTTTGATGTAGCATTTTAATGGAACCAGTAACGAGTTTCTTCACAGCAAATGTCAACAAGCTCAATAAATTGTAGACAAAGCGGAAGTGCACATCTGTCATTTGCAATGATGCCGTAGGTCTTCAGTATTAAAGACGCCACAGATGAGAATCCCTGCCGACTCAGATCCAGATCCATGTGCTGTACAGATCAGTCTCACTCAATCCATCGAGATGTTTAACCCAAACACTGAGGAGCCATTAGTGCAATGAAGCAGGCTGTGAACGACAGTTTTTAAAATCTCTTGCATTTTAGAATAACACTACGGGGTGTTGTAATCAAAACACTTGAGCTACAATTTCAAAGCAAATAACTTCCTGGTGGCCAGAAGGTGGAAAAAAAAAACAAAAAAAAAAAAACACAGATCTGGGAAACACTTCCACTTTGCGAAGAATGAAGGGTCAGAGACCAAGCTGGACCAATATGAAGTCACTGAGGAATCTACGTTAACTGCAGGCTCTAAGCTCCCAAATTCATTTCAGTATTTTTAAATGGTGTTGCACTTTAATTTAAACTCTGTAAATGACATGTACATAAAACCAAGAACTATAAACCTATGAAAGACTTGTGAAATTATATAGTCCCTCGGTCTGTGTACAGACTATACAAGACTAACGAGGAAATTCATATGCCTCGTATGGTGTGTGGAATCAAGTTTGGGGGGGCGGTGGAGGGGGGGCCGGGGGCATGCCGAATGGGGGCATGCCTGGCACCCCCATCCCCATCATGTTGACAAAGTTGGAGGGATCCATGGGAGG
>JAAGVU020000047.1:2220934-2244614 GCA_011763525.2 Mormyrus iriodes
CTGGTGGGGGGGGCGGCGGGGGAGGCGGCGGAGCGCCGGGCGGTAATGGGGGGTTGACCCCAGGTGGAGGGGGCACTAAAGATGAGCTTCCCATGGGGGGCGGGGGCTGGGCAGATGCCCCCGCTGCAGACTGCTGCTGTTGCCATGGAGGCAGGTTGCCAGAGCCAGGACTGGATGTCGTGGTGGTATCTGCAGGATACAGGGACGGAGTCAGGACACATTCCAAACGTTGTGCGTACACACACACACACACACACATATATATACGAGTGTAAGCTTTAACGTACACTGCATTAACCACAGAAGGGAAGATGCTGAATGCCCCCTCCATTCTGCTGTAACTGGCCACACAGTCCGCAAATTCATGTACCGAAACGGAATATTAGATTCAATTTGGAAGAACGATTGTGGGAGATCAAGGTAGTATGACACTGAGCTGCATACACAGACCCCAAAGCAGCCTCTGGCACTCAGATCAGCCCACCGCCCTGTACTCTTCAGTGATCACTCACATTCAGCACATGCTAACTGTGAAACAGATGGATGGTGACTGACTGCGTAAGACAGCTGGGAAGGGACACTCACTCTGCTGCCATGGCAACGGCGCACTGGTCACCATGCTGCTTGTCGGGGGAGGTGGGGGCGCCTGTGGCTGCCAGGGGGGCATGGGAGCTGACGGGGGGTGGGGGGGCTGTCCGCTGGGAGGGGGTGGGGGCGGGGGCATCATGCCCATGGGCGGAGGCATCATTCCTGTAGGTAGGCCAGAGAAAACACCTTCAGGAAATTAGAGAAATGTTTAAGAGGTAATTTCCTTCACATAGCCCACCCCCAAGGCACTTTCCGGGGGGGCGCTCCTGCAACAGCCATACGGCCAGGAAGGTGAGACATGCAGGTCTCAATAAAAGTCAGGAGAGATTTACAGACTCTCTGGACACACTTAAAAACAGCCCTCAACCACCAATGATTAAACCCAATAGCTAGCTGGCATTCAAACCCTTGTAGACACTTTTGGATTCACGTTACACTTGCACTCAACCCAGCACATTCACCTGCCATCAATTCACAAATAAGCTATAAGCAGCAACAATTCACCATTTTTGAAGAAAAAAAATGAATGAATGAGCCGTTACCGTAGTAACTCTCACCCATAGGGGGGTGTCCTTGTGGCCCAGGTCCCTGGTTCATCGGAGGTGGGGGTGGTTGCATCCAGGGCGGGGGCGGTCCATTGTGATTGGGAGGCATGGGAAGCCCCCCCATGCTGGGCATGGGAGGAGGGAAGTTGTGGTGGCCTCCATGATTGCTTGGGCCACCGTGCATGCTGGGAAAGTGCCTGCTCTCTGAAGGGCCACTGTTCATCCAGGGGGGGCGATTCTGAATAAAATAAACATACAGGGAATGTCAAACTCGACCCCCTCTTCCCCCTTTAAAAAACACTTGCCTGGGCGGGGTGGGGAGCTCACCGGAGGGGGCTGGCTGTTACTCGGCCCTGACCCCCGTGGGCCACTGGGGTTACTGCGGGAGGACCCCCCGGTGGATGAGGGGACGGGGGCCTCACCCAGCTCCGCCATGAGGGACAGATACTCTTTGTCCATTCGCGCCTTATCCTGAGCTGACTGTGGCTCCCCTGCTCTGGGGGCAAAAGAGCTGTATGGGGGGTGGGGGGGAATATATATATTTTTTTAAATCAAGCAGGTACCACCAAGAGGCTCAGGCTATCACAAAACTCACTGCACATGACACGGACTCGCAACTATGGAGAAGCTTTTCACCACAGCAGAGAAACCTGCAGTATTACCCATCTTTATGGGCACTACAAGCCTCCAGAGCGGAGCGGAGAAGGGTGGGTTGCCTGGCAACAGCCTACCTGGTGAATTTGCAGTCAGAGGAGATGTGGCCCGCCCCTCCACACTTGATGCAGACGGTGGTGTTGGTGATACTGCGTGGCTCGGAGTTCTGCCAGGGCCTCAGGACCCTGCGGGGCACAAAAGCCACAGTGAGTGCCATTGGCAGACACTGATTAACACTCCCACCCCCTCCACGAAAGGCTGCATTTTCAGCTGCAGGCAATCGCTGGCTGAATGCGCCGTTCCCCAGAGCGTGGCGGGGGCGTACCGGTTGTCGTCTTCTCGGAGCGTGCCGTTCAGCCTGGCAAGCTCCCTTAGCTGCATCTTGCGGAGGTCGTTCTGGTCCTCTGGTGTTTCGATCCCCTGCTTCAGGATGTTCCTGATCTGTGAGCACATTCCCCAAGACCACCAACAATTAGGTTTCCTGATGCAGCTCAAAAACAAAATTATTATATATATATAAATAAATATAAAAAGACAGCTCAGAGGGTGGCAAGGCACAGGCGAATTCGGCGGCTCACCTGCTCGACGGCCTTCTTCACGTTCTCCATGGTGTTGGCGGTCACCAGAGCGTGCAGAGGCTCGTCTTCACCGGCTGAGATCTGTCCGTCTTTGCGGCCCACTTTGCCCTCCTTGACAGAGCCCTTCCCACGAATCATGATCTTAGCGTTGCACTCCTTCTCGATATTTTTCAGGGTGTTACCACTGTGTCACACAGAGGAGGCAGAGTATCAGACAACAGCACTGCAACCATATCGACAGACTACCCTTTGCAAAACACTGCGGTAAGGTAGGTCACGTCACCTTAAAGAAGAGATAACATTACACTTTCCTTAAAGTGGCATCTAATAACTCCAGGTATGTTGCTCTGCATTGTTTTGATCTGAAGTGAAATAGTTCAGTGCGAGAAGGCAACAATACTGGATGCTAAGTCCACACTAAAATGCAATGAATGCAAGTCAATGAACCAAGTTCCTGTACACTGACTTCCAGTGTGCTCAAATACTTAAGCTGCCAAGGGTCATGGGAACATTCCCCATGAAAGAAAGAGGCCAGGAGGCCAGTCCAAAATGAGTTCCCTTAAGAAGAATGCAGTTATACAGCTGTCTTACCGTGGCCCAATGAGCAAGCCGACGAAGTTGATCTCAGGGTACTCATCTTGAGGAATCATTATTTTGTCGTTGACCCTGCTGGCTGGTGGCCTACAGACAAGATTCAGATACGGACATTAACCTTTGTGCCGTTGGCAACGTTGTATTACAGTCAGAAGAGGAGAGCACACTCACGCACTGCCATGCGAAGGCAAAACACTGCAGCTGCATATTTCATCAAAAGTGACAAATCAGGACTCAGTCTCGGTACGCTCTCATCACAAAATACCTTAATTCAGTTACATGTGGTTGAAAACTGCAAAAACCCTTTTTCTTAGGTTCAACGTCAGTTTTAGTCCCGCGTTTTGCCTTCGCAGGGCAGTACAGATAACTTCCATCTGATGCCTTGCTGTCTACATTAAGTCACGGAGAAAGCGAGCGTCTCATCAGAGCCTCGGGCGGCACGTACTTGTAGTCAGAAGGAGGCTTGAAATCGGGGTTGAGCCCGACCATCTCAGTGATGAGCATGTGCCGTTCCTCCTCTAGCTTCTTGCGAGTGCGGTATTCCCGTGTGTTTAGCCTCTTGCCTTCGCTGTTGTAGATTGGCTCGGGGGAAGGGGACCTGTGGCATGGGTGGGAACAGAACACAGCAAACGTCCATGAGCAAGTCCCTCCCTCCAGAGGGAACAAAAAAAACATTTATAGTTACCGCACTGAAAAAAAGCCCAACAGCAAATCCTGTGCCTCATTTTCCACAGCTCTGTGGCTTGGAACACTGCCCTGCGAATTTCTCCACGGTATCTGCAATGGTTACCACCAATAACAAGTACAGCAATGGGACTCAATCGGTGTGCTCGAGATGAGTGCTGCAAATCGAGTTAGGAGTCGGAAAGAGGCTTAAGCTCACAGCTAGCCTTTTATTAAGAGTGCCTTATCTACAGGACAACACTTAGACTACACCAGTAATTCTGTTCTGTTTAAGAGAAAGGTGCGAGAGTCTCACACGGGTTTGAAGCTAGATTAAAAATTAAGCCAGGTTCCTCTCTCACAAGGCTGCTGATGCCCTTTCGCACCTGCAGGGCTGGGTAAAAAGCTTTTGTACCTGAAGGAGGTTAGAGGGGGGGAATCGGGTTAGAGAAAAGGCCGTTTTGCTCAGCACGTCCCTCTCAAAATGAGTTTTTTTGCGGCCCGTGAAAAACATACAGAAATAAGATACAGAAGCAACCCCCGTATTTGCACAGGAAAAATATATATTCAGCGACGAGAAACCTGTAAGGTTTATGACTTTGCATCACTGACATTCCTGGAATGTCTGCCGCCTCTGTAAAATCCAGTTAGTGAGCTGTTCAGAGTCCATTAGACAAGACAAAAAAAAATGGTTGAAAACTGTAAAATTCCCATGGAGCTACAGCAGGGACACTTGCTTAGCAAACTAGCAAGCAAACAACCGATCGTGTTTTGGTGAGAAGAGATACCGGGTTATTAAAATCAGGCGGTTCTCCACTCCAGTGCAGCACACCTGCAACGCTGAGATTTAAGAGTCCCTTTACATTTTATGGAGACCCATAAATGACAATGACGGCAGCCACAGTCCAGACAACCGCTGTAAATTCTGTAACCCCATGAAAGTCAATTCATTTAGCAGTGAAGCGTACGAGAAAAACAAAACACGCAAAAGTAGCCTACAAATTAGCACATGGCTAAGTGTCGTATAGAAATGCATTAATGATTAGATGATCTGTGGTTATAGGTATAATCTATTTCCACTGCTGGAAAGAGGAAGAATTTTGACACCTTGACAATGCGGTCATTGATCTTTCATAATCGTCAAAATTAATATCGTGCATTAACATGCATCAGGAATCTGCCCTAATTTCTATAGAATAACTTATTGGCTGAACGGGGCCCTGACGATACCACTTCCATGTTAACACCATACATAGCCCAACAATCTGAACATTCAGTTCCAACAGTTTTACTTGATGTCCAGCCCAATTTAGATATTTCCAATTCTGGGTTGCCTGCAACACCCCCCACACCTGCATGGATGCCTTTAAAGCAGGTTCTGCTGACTGAATAGATTCCCCACTATCTCCCCCCCGCCTTCTACACACACTTTACGGTGCCTTGTGTGAGAGTTACAGCCAATCAGGGAAAGGATGGGCTCCTATTGCTGCAGGCACCTGACAGGCTGATAGGAGGCATTCTCGCAAGCATCAGGCAAGTCCCAGACAGCAATGCTATGCAGAATGAGCTCCACAACTCAGACTCCATAACTGCCACAGCAAAAGGGCTTTTAATATTACTATGAAGTGAAGGTGGACAGTGCATGTATACCCATCTAACTTGGTGCTAAAGCAGATTCTGCATGTTTACCACAATATTTGTGTTTTCCAACACCTTAAGTTGTTATATCAAGGTCAAGGAAATCTACAGATTCTCAGCTGATACCCTTGTTATTATTACAATGCTCTGCATATATATCAGTGGATGCAACCTAAAATCTTCAGCACGACAAGTTAACACACTGTTCAGAAGTCTCCCGGGCTTTTGAAAAATGGCGATCCTGTGGCGGGAAGGTTAGTTTGCAGTCGTGATCTAGCGACAGTCAAAATATTTTTGGGGAAGAGAGAAAAAAAAAACTCAGCAGAATGCTAAACACAGAGCATCCTTCCGTATACACCAATACTGCCAGGAATCTAAATTAGTGGCAGTATTTAATTTGTTTGAGGTAAAACCAATTTGACTTAAGTTATCACAGGAAAAACTCACAGGGCCACTATTTATTTTTATTTTAAATCGAGCAGGCAGGTGTGGAGGTGTGTTGTGATACGATAGAGCTGCAACTTGCATACTGCAGTATAAGCATCAGTGCACAAGACTGCTCTCCACACCAGGCAGGCTGCTGCTGTATCCAGTGGTGGCCGCCATTCCCGAAATCTTTCAGCTTTTCAGAAAGCCTTACGCTTTTAGGGGCTCTGGAAAAAGCGCTTCTGAACACTGGGTTTCAAGATCAACAACACGGTAAAGAGAACGTTACTGTTTGTGGGTTAAAAGCTTTGCCCAACCTTTCCTCAGGGTTAAGGGGGATTCCCAGGTCTCCTGTACGCAGTTTACGAGTCAGGTCTTCGATCTGCAGTTGGACTGGAAGAAATCAGGTTATGAAAGAAAACGAGAAGAATGGAAAAAGATATGATTAGCCGAAAAAAAAAAAACCAAAAAGAACACTTCAATGAGTACTCAATAAACAAAAAGAACACTTCAATGAGTACTCAATAAACAAAAAGAACACTTCAATGAGTACTCAATAAGTACAGCAATAAATTAGAAAGAAGTTAAGACAAGATCCAAAATAACGAAGTTGCTAGTCAATATGACATTACCCCATTATTATACTGTATACAAGGCACAAAAAAGTACAAAAAAACAATTGCACTTTGATTCACACTTACTCTAGACAATTGTAACTTGGGGAACCACACACTCAATTCTCCTTTAAGTAATACTCTAGGTCTAAGTAAATAAACACAATGAAACCACAAAAGATGAGCCATGAGCCAGGCCACCATGTCAACAGGAGAAAATGACTGGTGTCTAAGACAAGCTACACGCTTCAGTAAATTAATGCATCTAACTTGAGGTAAAAACCTACAATAGCACTACACAAATCAAAATTTACAAACTTTGGGGAAAAAATTTCTTGGTTACATTTATGCATTCATAAATCATATTTTTATAAAAATGGACTGTCCAAACTTGGATCTTAGCTAGGGATAATTGCACATTACTGAATGCTGCAATATTACTGCAATCTGAAAAATGTATAGTGTCAAACAGTAAATAGCGCCTTTTCCTCCCGGGCGGCATTACAGTCAACCAATGAAGTGTTTCCAAGATATGGAACAAAACTTAAATGCATCAGTTTTAGTCAAAGAGTCAGATTAGCTGGTCAAATTACTTATGTTTCCATAACCTTTACGGAGACATTGATGCTGAGAATTAGCACTCTGGAAACAACGTTAACATACCTGATGTAGCGGGACAATGCAGGTCTTACAAGTCAAAAGTAATAGCACAAACGCTTGGTGTGCCGGTAAATTCTTCAAATTCCTGTTTCTTTGATATGAGGCAGCCTACTTCCCAATTAACACAAACAAAAACATCTGGAGTGCTGCTAAAGGGCCTTCGATATTGAAGTACTCCAACATGACCAATTCTCTCTAAAGACGGCTTCCTAAAGAGCAGTTTGTTCTAGGGCTGGGGGTACTGCCTCTCACTCCACAGAGGAAGGTCAATCTCACCACCGCTTTCAACACAAGTTGTCAGAAGCGATATGCTACAGAACCTCTTCTAGCTAATGTAGCAATAGCTATTCTATGTGGCCTGGTCCCGGGCAGTTGGTAGCCCATGTTATAATAAGCACTGCCTCTCCCAGATGATGCAGTGAGCCCAACGACCACAAGGTGAAGAATCTGCCACTAAAGACTCTGTCCACTGTACATTCTGGCATATACAACCAAAGCGGGCACTGCAGGCTTACACCTCAGTATCTCTGACCACCATAAGCTCATCTTAAACAGCCTTGGCATAGGAAAGATACTGAATCATTTTACAGACAGGCTAACACACATTGTGAAGTTAGTTCAAAAGGCCATATTAAGACTGCCTCTAGAGGCTACATCACTAGCTTTGCGAGCTGGGTGTTCCGATCAGACTCATTCACACACAGCACGTTTGTCCACAAAACATTTACTGCTAACAATCGGAGTTAGCCAGGAACCTGTGTGAACATTTACAGAATGCAGTTACCCCAAAACAAATCACAAACCACTTTCTATAACATTTTTCAATGCTTAAGTGTACTTCAGACTAAAAAAAAAAGGCTTCCAATTCATCCGTTAGGCTTGCCTTGCATAAAATTCCAAAATTTCAGATTTAAAGTAGACGGCCCAATAAAACAAAAACATAAAATTTAGGAGAAAACTACATCTATGCTGTGTTACTTGCTGGTCAGTGTACTCAAGCATTGACAGAAAACTTCCTTTTCTTGGTTAATGCGCAGGCAATGTACAAAAACCTAATGCCATGCACTGTTGTGCTAAAGTATAGTGTAATCAGTTCCCACTAGAAATACTGAATTATGCACATGAAAACAAAACTATTCACATTATTAAAACAACTTCATTTCCCCCCAATTTCATGTTGTTCTGCACACTTTCATAGACTCATTCACACGTCAAAATCAAAATGACAATCAAAATGGTATTCCTAAAATCTGCTTATCTAACAAAAATGGAAATGCTATACATAAGATGGAAAAGGCATGTGTGTCAAGCTGCACAGAGACCAGCAGATGACACAGATTAGGTCGCTGAAAACACACAGAAGCCCTGCATACAAACAACTGGAAAGGGGGGGGATTCCAAAAAAAAAAAGGATAAATAAAACAAACAAGGTGTTAAACATCTCCCCAATGCGAAAAGAGGAAATTAAACAGGATATCAACAGAGCAAAACGCACAGATGATCAAATTATGCTGCCTTTGCCTACGGTGGAGAGACAATCTAACATCTGTAATACAAATTGAAATGCAGTGAAACACATTAAAGGTAAAAAATGGAAACAAATTTACCTATATAGGCTCTCTCCTGCTCACGGGTGAGACCAGGGGGGATGACTGTAGGCATGCCTGGGATCACCGTCTTCTGGTCAGGGGTCTCGCTACTCCAACGGCTCCTTTTACGGGCCTTTTTCTGACCAAAATCTACAAAATGAGACTCACTTCAGCCTTTATGACCAATTTCTCTATTTGTTTCCCTACACAGGGTACCGTAAACTCAAAATAGCGTCATCTATGAGCTGAACATTTAAAAATTACAACTCACACAATAGCCTTTTAACAACGGAACTGATTACACAACCAATAAATGCATTGGGGGGGAAAAAAAAACTAATGTCAGCAGATGGTGTTGTAGCTAATGATCCATATTTTGCTGTTGTACCCTCCTGAAAAGCGCTCAAAATTACTCTCGTTAAACATCCGATTGAACAGGATCACTTTAGACAAGCAAAACAGCCAACTAAATGAACCTAGCAAAGAAGTCCTTCACAGTTCCATCCATCTTCTGACCACTCATCCAGAACAGGATGGAGAAGGTGCCCCAGATGGGCAAGGCGACAAAGCAGCCCACAACCCCACGCTGCCACATGTTCCCACAGATGCCTAAATTAAAGGCAGTAAATGACATGTGCCAACCTGAAGATGATTAAACTATTTCTGCTATTTAGGCAGCCTAAGTGCTTCCAGAAAGAATCCGGCTGTGGTTTCAAAGTCTATGCTTAAATTCTCTTCCATCACCATTCCTTTATGCAATTCGCTCAAAAGTGTAAATTATTTCGTATATGCAGGGTATGTTTTATCGGCTCGTTCTGGC
The DNA here is from genome assembly GCA_011763525.2 of Mormyrus iriodes. Lineage (NCBI taxonomy): Eukaryota > Metazoa > Chordata > Actinopteri > Osteoglossiformes > Mormyridae > Mormyrus > Mormyrus iriodes. The sequence goes on from JAAGVU020000047.1 coordinate 2,230,304, forward strand.
GAGACCCACAGAACAACTAAAGACAACTGTACTTGAATATTTCGCATCATGGAAACATAACCCAAAAACAAAGCTAACCGGGCCAAACTTTACACGAACAGGTCTAATGCTGTGCACATCCACTCTCACACGGGGGGGAAAACGTGTTGATCCGGACTCCAGCCTTAATCAGCCATTTCAGACGGGCATACTGGACTTCCTGCCTTCCTAAGAAATTCGGCCACCGATTGCGTCCATCCCAGAACAAACATTTTGCTGGTCAAGACAGAGGCTACTTTAGTAGCCTAAACCTATCCACCTCGTTTTGATGCCGATCACTGACTTAAGCATATATACCTAAATCGTGATAAGTCCGATTGTTTTTTTTATGCTTTGTTTCGCTGCTTTAGGGCTCGAGCCTAGTCAAAGCGTGTAAAAATGGGGAAAAGCGGGACATAATGAGTAAGTCATTAGTTAGTTTAAGTGGTACACCACATCTGCATTGGCTATCCATAGTGGCCTATTCAGCAGCGCGCCGGAACCGCCACACTCCCAAACCACCACCGCGACTCGTCTCCCCGCTCGAACTCCACTTTTCGCAAGGCTTCCCATAACCTCGCGGAACGGCGGTCTTTTTTTACCGCAGCCCCGACTCGGCGAAAAGGAGCCGCCGGGTGCGCAAGGTTAAACGGGGCCGGATCGGCCACATGAAGGACGGGGGCGCGTGGCGGCGTCGCTCCGACCGAGGCTAACGGCTAACTGCTAACCCACCCGCGGCGAAAAAACACCCCACTTTACGTGACCAGCGCGACGTTTCCCACCGCACTGCTAACTGGGCACGGTTCATTATTAAGCTGAGCGGGGTTTGGGTGACCGCCGGATTCCCAATGCGCGGAATAACTTACGAATTAGCGGAGAGCAAGATGGCAGCCATTTAACGCAACCCCCCCCTTTCCAAACGGCCCCATTATCTTCGACGGTCTGCTTTACCTCCACCTCCCGAAGACGACTGCATCCCGACACTCGGCTGCGATTGCTGGGGCTGCGGGAACGCTCCGCCGATTAGAGAGAACTGCTGTGCCTGCGGAAAATTAACGGGTAACTGTGGAGGCTGCTGCACATTTTGAGCGGCCGAGAAAGACACCGGAGGGCTCGGTGGTGCCATTACCCCAGCGCCAGGCCCGGCTTCAAAGCCCCGCTTTGCGCCAATACTAGGGTGAAGCTTGCCCAAAGGGGTCGCATTTGCTCCTGTCGCCATTGCCGATCAGAAACGAAAAGCTTCGCAAACGGGTCCGTCCTACGTATAAGCTTAATACCCGAACGCCTCCAAGAAAGAAACTCACGACTCCTAGAACTTTCTTTAGTTCCGGTGTACTAAGTGAATTCTGCGTGTATGGCGCCCTCCAACCACGGAAAGCGCACCGACAGCCTCTATGCGCCCTCCTATTGGTGCGCGCTGCTGTCGTGTAAAAATGTCACGTTTTCATTGGCCGCATTCAAAGTACCGCCCACCGCGGCCTTTATTGCGCCAAGACGCTCTCTTGTTAGAAGCGGAACGGTTTTTTGTTCTTAATTTTAAAAAATACTAATACAAGGCGAAGTTTTGCAGTCGTTTGTTTAAAAAACGAAATCCCAACAACGGAGAACAGCGGAGTTTATACTCAACGCACATGAAAGTTATTATATTCGGTACTTCTAAGGAAGCACTGCGAAGAACAACAAAGCCCTACATCTCTCCAAATCCTCATGGTTCCCCACCCGCACGACACCGTTTATTTCAGGATTACAATGGCTCGCTAACCCTATAACGATAACCGAAGTCGAAATCGAAGTTAATGCTTGGCGCCAGTTCCTTTAATTAATATGCAAAACGAATATGCATGCCTATTTTACAAATAGTACTTGACTAATACGGTAATACCTACAATATACCATAGTTACGTCGCCACCATATTTCGTTTCATTTTAACAGCGTGATATAACATCCGGGTATTTTGATATGGATTTAAACACACCTCGCATTTTCTTGCCAATTCTAATAATGATTAATAAAAAATATGTAATAAAAATCTTCCCAAATCTCACTGCATGGTGCCAACCCCCCTCTTGAAATATTGGAAATAGTATTTCCCTGTTTTTACACACTTTCCCAGAGAAGAGCAGGCTACACTACACTGAAATCAGGCTTTTTGCAGCCAACCAAGTCTGTCAAAACACGGGAGACTGGCAGAGCCAGGTAGGCACACAACCGCACCTAAACGTCTTTAAGCAAGTGAATCAATTTTTAACCAGATTTAAAAGATCCTAGGTTTAATTACGTATAAACTGGCGGGGCGCTTGATAAAAGAGCAGATCTAACCAAAATAAAGCACAATGACCAAAAATGACAGCTAAAGAGACCGGGCGTTTCGAACCACGCACACCAAAAGTGCAGATAATATAAAGGAGACTCTTCTAAAGTGATTCTTTAACACACAGCCAAAAATGCAAACAACTCACTCTGAAATTCGTCATTCTCCAAATTATCAAAAAACCTTCATTTTGCGAAGATGAGTACACTTTGTTACCAGCAATGAAGGGTTTCCTCCCACAGCAAGTGAGTAAATCCTGCAATATCAGTAATATAGATATTGCTCGTACATCATCATTATTATTGTTCATTTTAATCATATAAATTGATACTTAACTGTTACTCCATTTTACAATGGTACTTATATCAATTTTGCTTTTTTTCACTGTAAAATACAAATTCATACTACTAGTACCCCAGCCTTGAACCCTATGATGATTGGACAGTCTGCTGCTCTCTATGAACCTGACAGGATTTAAGAAAATGGTTTTAAGAAGATGGATGGATGATTTAAGTCTAAGCTTCTGGCAAAAGGAAGGGAATGTAATGTAAATTATGTGCTTGACGGTACAAAACCTTTCAATATAACAATAATTCTAATAGTACTTAGATGTTTGTTGGCTTCAGCAGGTTTAACTATTTACTAGTAAGATATGGTAGATACCTTATCAGCTATTTACCTGAAATGAGTATCGTTCTGAAATGAAATGTTTAAAAGCATGCATTCTGAAGGGTGTCTATCCTGTCTTAGGAAAACATGAAAGCAGACATCAAAATCATTTCTGACGTTACTTTGTGATATTCCATTAGATCCTCCATGTAAGCTTTTGAACAATTAAGATTAATAACATCAATAATTTGAAATCTGTTGTGCCTTTGTCGTGTGTTCATTCACAATACCAAAGTTTCCATTTTAAAAATCAGAATAACAATCGTATAAAAAAAGTCAGGGAAACAAGAGACAACAGAAGATTAAAAGAAATCTAAGACCAGGCTGCGTAAACATCCAAAAATGAGACCTTTCATTCACAGAGGAAACTGCTTCCGGCCCACATTTTTTCTCCCTTAAGGAGTTCCTCTTACAAAAAAGAAAGAAAAAAAATGACAACCACAGGCCAGTCTTTAGCATTGTGGGTATTGTGAATTACTGATCAGTGTTAAGTGGTTGACTGGGAATCCCTGCTTTTCATTTTTTGTGCCATATAACAAAAGCTTTGATGATACAAACCTTCCAGCAGATGGTACCTTCTGGGTTGTCCAGACAGTTAAATACCCCTCATATACAGTACATAATTTTATGCATCTTTCCTGAACGCATACAGATTTGTAAATAAAAATGAAGTCTGGATTCACAAACAATATTAAATGCATTTAAATATTACAATATTTTTAAAATAGTATTTGAAATGAAGCTAAATGAAAACTGGCAAAATAACAGACAGATATGATTTAAACATGATACTTCCTGCTCACTCATTTACACGTCACCAGTGTTATTTCAGCCCCCTTGGCTGAGAATTTATACCTAAATAAATAAAATAGTTACATGCATTTTATGCTTTCATAAAGATCTGTAATAACAAAAATGCAATAAACTTTATACTGATTTTAGAACAAATAAATAGTAAAACACAGTGAGATTTTAATTACTGATGGAAGGCAGTTTCCTTTGAAAACATTGCAGCAAAATTATTTCCATAAACTATGCAAAATTCAACACAAAATTAGCAACAATAACTTCTATGCCTGGTTTTTAGCATGTTTTAAGCAGTAAATGTCTACGTTTTTCTATCATTCTCTGAAAAAAACATTAGCATTCATGAACACAAAACGTTTAAAATTAACTTCCCATCTAATCACAGATTTTGAACCTAATTTCATACAACATACTTCATAGGAACTAATAAGGCTATTTAAACAAAATCCAATAAAATATCTCATATGGAAAAAAAAAAAATCACAGGTTTGCAAATGGAATTAAATTCCAGTTCAGACTCTACCTTTGAGGGACAGAGAGTAACTTGAAGACTGAGGGTGGATACCAGTTTCTCTAGAAGTCTCAGAGCAGGAAGATGATTTGAGATCACACGCTATAAAGGGAAAAAAAGCACAACATCATATTTTTGTGTATTTGCATACCTTCCGTCTGCACAACACCCTTTGCCCTAGAGGAATCACAAAATTTTAACATTAAATTACATCTTAAATCTAGGTTGTATATTATAGTGAATGCGCATTCAGAAATGTGTAATCTTTGGTCCATGTACAAAAAAACATTTAAAGGCAAGGATTGTAGTTTTCTCATAATGACATATCGGATTCATAAATTGAATATTAAAAAAATCCTAAACTGGAGAATGCAGCAGATAATTAAAAACCAGTAGTAGCACTACTTTGCCTTTAAATGGTCAGCACCCTGAAATGTTTAATCACACAAGCACACATCACCTGTCACAGCCATCTAAATCCAATTGTTTAACTAATCGCAGGATAATGATAGATATGGGATGAATCTAGTAGTAAGCCTCTGGTATTTAATGTAGACATGGAGACAAAGTTTCAGAACCAGGGTAATTGAGTTTGAACTTTAAGCCTAGAACTGATGTTACACGTATTTACATGTCACTAGAACACCAAAATTAAAAGTAGACAAAGCTAAGGTACTACCAATTACACATATCAAAACTATCATACTGTGAGCACAACTGGATGAGATACAAAGGCCTCCATAGTAACACTACATTGTTTTTTTTAAAAAAACTGCAGGATTCTACAACTTCCTCTCTGGCATGATAAAATATCTTCAGTTGTGTTGTAAATCTGCACTTCACTATTTAAGTTTAAGTGAAACCTGGTATATAGTCGTGTAGTGAAACACTCAGAATTAAATTGTGGAAAAATTAGAACACACAAATTCAACTTTGATTTTACTTTATTTTATTGAGAAAAGTAAAGGGTTACAGAAATGACTAATTTGAACAGTTCCTCAGTTCATCTGTGACCAAAGAAAAAAGATTTTAAACAGTGACCTCACAAAGCATAATGTTGCAATGACATGAACTGTGGCCTCCTTTTAAACCAATTTAACGTCTTGCAAACAGAACGGTGTGTTTAATTCACATGTACAAACTGCAAACTGTCAGTGTTCTCTAACTGTACAATGTCACCTTTGAGGCAAATGTTAAATGATTTGCTTGAAAATCGAAAATGAAACTCAACCAACAGTGAAAATGAAAACAAAGGATGGATGTTACTTGCTTATGCAGTACATATTTCAAGACTGAATCATTTTAGACGTTTTGGCCACTTCCTACTTGCAAACACTAACACATATGAAGCTTCAGACTATTACCACAGCCCCAAAGAAAAACGTCACACTGTCTGAAAACCAAGCTAACAAAATTACAAAGATCCACAGAATACACTGCGCTATGAATAAATATCCCATGTCCCTTTCTGACTGACAGTAGTGATGGGATATTTACATGTCATTTACGGAAGGGGGACGTTAAGTAATCATGTGACTGTTCCTGCCAGTATACCAAGTAGGTAAAGTCCAGTTATTAAAGATGCCAAAACTTAATTTGAGCTTTTTTATATTGATGTCAAGGTGTATATATTTGTTTTTGAAAGGGGCCATTTACTAGTATGGAATTAGGGCGGGGAGAGGAGTACTAGACTAGCAATACTTAAGTGTTCAAGCAAGCCAACAAATGTCATTGTTTGTTAGTGATGTTTATATGGCAGTTTTATTACTGCAAGTGGAGAACAGAGATTCTCAGTCATGAACTCCATCACACCACAGTGAGCTTAAACGCAAAATAGCTTTAATGTTGCTAATAACAGCTCAAATCCTATTTACTAATATTGCCTAGTAGAACGCATACCAGACTATTTGAAGCGCTCAACCAGACCATTTAAAAAATGCAACTAAGATCTATTGACTTCCAAAACGTGACAGATCACTGTATGCAGTCTTCTGTAGGAAAAGAAATGCACATTAGACAAGAGCTAGAAAAGTTAACACTGGAAATAAAGCTCGCATCAAATTATGTGAAGCTGTTATAAGCTGTTATACACAAAAGGTTTTTGGGTAAAAGACCTAAGAGGACATATCCAAATCTTAAAAAAAAAAAAAAAGTTCAAGGAAGAGAGAAGTTTTTGGAAAAGTTGGTCAACTGATACAAGACAAACATTTAGCACGTCCCGATTTCACCGTAGTCGAACGGCACTGCGAGGCGAAACAAAGCCACGAATGAGCGCACGTCTGTGGAACCGCGGCACAGAAACACCTGAAAAAAGAGCACATGATATTACACCACAATCAATCCATTCTGCTCCACCACCATCATGTCCAATACACTGTCTGCTCTGGTCAAGCCAAAGGCCGAGCTGGGATAGAGCTGCACATTACACTCCCTATGTGCTACTTGAGTATGATCAGGCCCCAACAAAATAACCATTACCTGGAGGGGGCGAGGGGTTAACACTAGCACCCCAGAAAGTAAGTAGTCAAAATAGACTACAAAATTAAGACGGCTAGCTAAGCAGCTCGTTTTACTTACTTCAGCTCAGTAATTAGCCAAATGACTTATTTTGGCTGACGTTCAAGTTATATTTACTGAATATCGTTATTAGGTAGCCAATTTAAAAAATTCATTGAATACAAAACATTACTATAGCCGGATCACTACAAGTCAAGCTCTCACCTGGTAATATGCGGGTTAATAAGCATAGCGCGACTGGTCATAGGGGTCCCTGGCCCGCGAAACGTCGTACACGGAGCTTCTGTTGAGCGAGGACGTCGGTGAGAGTCGCGAGCGCTCATACGAGTAGCCCTCGGCCGCAGGAGGTACTCGCCGGATGGGACTTCGATCTCGTGGGAAGTAGGAAGACACGGGGGCCGTTGTAGGGAGGGGGCGCTGCTCAAAGGGATCAATGGTGTTGGTGGACATGCGATCCCTCGCGACGGCCCCCGAGGCAGGAGGGATGGGGGACGGGATGGGCAAGGCGTTGCCACGACGCTCCTCATAATAGTTGGCACCGTACGGACGGGCACGATACTTCTCGTAAAAGTCCACAACGCCATATGGATCTCTCTCTTCGTAGCCGGCGTGCCGCACGGGGTAGGCAGGCACCGCCCCATAGCTCGCGCTGTTTCCGTAAACAGCATCGCCGCCGTACGTCTGAACGGTACTACGGTCACCGCCGAAGTTGTAGCCCGCCGGCGGCCCATAACTCACGGCACCGTCGTAGCCCATGCCCCTGCCGTAGCCGGGTCCACCGCCTCCGAAGCCACCCCCTCTCGCGAAGCCTTGCGCAGGGCCATAGCCGCCACTGAAGCCAGGGTCTCCGGTGAAGCCTCGGTGGAAACCTCGGCCGCGACCGCCCCCACCGAACCGGGGAGGACCAAATCCGTTGGCACCGGGTCCCATGGGACCCTCTCCAAAGGAGCCGTTCTGGTCCATGGGGCACTCTTTGGACCAGTGGCCTTCCTGCCCGCACCGATAACAACCCGTCCGCTCTCCCATTCCCGGCGCTGTACGCAGACGGCTAGTCGATAGCTTCACGCTCATCAGTTTGCCTTAAAAAGAGAGACGCAAAACAATTTGCAACTTGCCATGCCGCTGTGACACAAACTGTGAAAGTTTAAAACTCCAAAAAACGCCACGAACACCACGCATACACACTCCGTTTGTGAATATACTGTACGAGCATTGCAGTTTGTTCAGTGTTTAAACCCAGCGCACTCGCACGCACACACACAGCTTGTTTTTATAGCTTGCCCACCAATGAAATCCAATTGCAGCTAAACGTCCGAAGTCAGCAAGCTTTGGTAAGGTAGATATAGTGGAACGCATATGGAACCAACACACCTGAACACTCACCCATCAATGTGACAATAGTGCATATGTAGACTATTACTGTATTAAAATCTTGGCACATGTATCTAATACTGGTTAATTTGTATGGTTGGACAGTATCTACATCCAAGGCATGGGCATCTTGTATGCTGAAATTAAGCAGAAGTGTGATCCTGTGAAATGTGATCCTGTAAGGACAGAATTGGGTGTGTACAGAAGCAATGGCATTCAAGGCTAAGTCCGACAAAGTCCTTAAAACTGACCAGCTGAAGTAGATGTTTCCCCTGGGTCAGCACTTAGCCAAACTTCCAAATGGCTTCTTAGCCAGTTAACACCAGGACATAAACCCAATAGGGTGCCAAGTCAAATCACACTACATACTACAGTAATTATATCTGTGCTGTCTTCCAAATGCCACAAATTCAAATTCTGCTTCTAATGCAGGTTTTAAGTAACCGAACATCTGACAGTAACTGGCAGACCCCGACAGGACTTATCAGGGCCAGGTCACGAGGTCCCAATTTCAGACGGTTCCACCTACAATGGAAACAAAAAACTGACAGCATTTGCTGAACGACCCCCTGACTGTCACACGGAGTGCCTGATCTGCAGGACACCGTCACACACAGCACCTGTCCTTTTCTTCTCAGCCTCTGTGGACTGTCTGCCTCAAGCTGTGCCACCTGAACCTTCCTGGACAGTAGCTACCCTTGGCCTGGAATGCTCGTGTTTCAGGTCAATATGCACCAACACAGTGAATGACATTGGCCTACTGCCCCCACTCAGCTTGTGGGATCACCTTGGAAGGCGGTGTTGTCTAGCCCATTGATGGCCTCCATGGCATCCTCCACCCGCTCCATGTGCACAAAGGCATAATCTTTCACAATGTCGCACTCCACCACAGGCCCGTATTCCTCAAACTTGGCCCGCAGCTCCTGGTTGGTGCAGGTGTTGTTGATGTTGCCCACGTGCAGCTTGGTGGAGGCCTTGACTTTGCCGCGACTGATCTCCACATTCATTGGCTGGCCATGAAGCTCATAATGATGCAGGTTGCGTATGGCTTCGTCCGCCTCAGTCTTCTCATCCATGTGCACAAAGCCATAGTTCTTGACAATGTCACACTCTGAGACCTTCCCGTACTGAGTAAAGAGGGCCCTCAGTTCATCTGCTGTGGTCTCCTGGGAGAGGTTTCCAACAAAGATCTTCACCATGTTGCTACTCTGTCTATAAAATATAGAAAGGAAAAGAAAAATGGTACGTAAAACACTTTACTGCGTACCGGACTTGCAACAAGGCCGGCGACCTCTGTTACAATGAATCACGGCGTACTCGTTTCTCACGATTGCCATGCGCGGAACAGCTACGAAAATATCCCTTCATTGTTACAAAATAACCGCTCACAAGTACACGTGGGACACTTGAACCATCAGAACTACCGAAATCGATCCGTGCCTTTCTAAAGTGATGAGAAACAAACGCTCACTGCAACCATCTGCATAACAAGACGCTATATCAATTCATCCACAAAATTCAAACACGCGGCGCTTAAAACTATGTTTTTGAAGCGCGGAAAAGCACAAAGACAAAATTATCAATGACATATTATAAAACGCCCAGGTTAGCAGGAAATGTACACAAGGATAATAGTTTGCATGACTGAAACAGAACAATGGGCGAGACGGCGTTACAGGCGGTCTGTAGCGTCGCTGTGAGACGCGGGCTTTGGCGGCCATGACGAGGCCTTCCAGAGCAGCAGCACCGAGGTGCCATTTTGAAAAGCGAACTGGGGGGTGCGCCTTTTTGTTTTATCGCACGACGCCGAAAATACTCTACCATTAAGAAAAAACACACTATACACTCACAGCCCAATCGAATAGCTTATCGTTATGTAGACTGTAAATGTCTATAGACTGACGACGCCGCGGACATTTTAATAGAATCCCGAATAAAAACGGAACAACCGGTGTTACGAACAACAGCTCAGAGGCACCCGAAATAAAAAAGGGCCGCGCGCAGAAAGCACACACACGGCCATAAACCCCGCCAGAATGAAAATAAAACGAAGCTGTACACTATACAAAAAGTACATGCGAGCGAAAATATATAAATAAAAGCGCTTAGTCCGCAGCGCGAAGCCGCCTAACCTTTGCGTCTCTTGTTCCGCCCGCGAGACGCGAGACGCGAGACACGCGCACGGCTAGCGAATTCGTAGCTCATCCCGTATCAAACATTACGCGCGCAGCAGTATTTACCTTCGAACTTTCGCGAAACGTGACCGATTACGTTAGCCGCCGAACACAATACCACGCAAGGCTTTATTTACTAAAAAAAAAAAAAAGCCTTAATGCAAGGACATCTTAAATACCTTCAACGTCGTTGAAAACTGGCATCCGATGAATACGAAATGGCGTCTCGATACAGGATTAAACTTCCTGCCTGTGGGAGGGACAACAAAAGTCCTGCGCGGGGATTGGATGAGAGAGCAGCCTACGTCACCGGCCCCGAAGCCGTAGGCTTTGCGGCTGCTGGATGCGCATATATGCTGCATTTGATTTCCAAGTACGGGAAGTTTTATGTTATACAGCAGAATGAGAAAGTCTCAGGATATATCGAATTTGTAGTGAAAGCCTGTATATCCACCATCAATGTTATTATTCATACATAGATGAGTGGTGGCGCAGCAAGGGTTTGAATTCTGGGAAAGGAAAATGGATTATGAAACAGGCAGTTGCCCTTACAGTAGTGTTAGATCTTTTGATAAAGTAGCTTCACTTGTTGTGAGACGAAACAACTAAACACGAGGCTTATACGCTATTTTTACTTTAACACTTAAGTGTAGCCGGCTGTTTGCTTGCACTTTGATGCATTGGCATTCAGATGATAAAGTAGAAGGTGCGCATTTGAGCCCTACACTTTTAAATGGTGGGGTTGTGTTAGCGATCATTGCATTCTCCAATACTGTTTATACAGCATTCAGATATTCTTGTCATTTACCATGTCTAATTATAGCCTTCATCAAAGGAGGTTTATAAAATGTTGATTTTGCTTACACGAGAACTGTGGTATAAATGTGGCATGACTGTAACACGAATACATTTCTACTACAATCTGTCACACAGCAATTTCTATATAAAAATAAGTACGTGGCACTATATATTGTCAGTTTTTGTCTTTTCTGTAGTTGTGTACTGTGCAGTCTGTAATCACATGCAGTTCCCTCCGGGATAATATAAGTATTCCGCTAGCATAATAAACACTTGAGAGGCACTGAGTCAGCGTTTCCAGTGTCTTTTCTGTCTTTAGTCTGACAAGTCACGCCATGTGCTTCATTAAAAAGTATTTCTCGCAGCGTATTACTCAAATCCGTGGTGTAAAACTAGTAAACCTTTATTCATTTAACAATAAGATCTACGTTTCTTACTTAATATAAGAATAATCTAGTAAGGCAGGTTTCAGAAATAGATGGACACTGATTTTTTTTTTTTAGTTGACCAAGCCTTACTGTAGCTGCCGGGTGAATACTGATCCGGGTTACACGTCAGAGAAATCGCAGACAGACTTTAAAATACTGAACTGATCTAGAGTTTGTTGCCACTTCAACAGACATAATATTTTAACTCAGGTGATATTCTTCCTAAACACGAAAGTCGATGATACAGAATATGTATGATGACGTAAACCAGGCTGACACAAAAGCCAGCTCACAAAGACCCCTAAGGCAAAAAAAAAGCATTTCCTTACAAAGATCATTTTTAATAACTGTGGCTTTTTCCAATCCAACCTCTTCTCCATTTGCCTCATGAGCACATGCAAAAAAACACCTAATGTATTTACATGTACGTGGAACATCTGATGGAAACGTCACTTAACTCTGACATCAAGACCATACACATCTTCATGCTTGCATTCTGTTCACACTGCAACCCAGCAACACACACACACACACACACACACTCACGCACTATACCATCTTCTGCCCCTATCCAAACCCAGAGAAGAGCTGCATTGCATTTGGCATGCAAAAAAAAAAAAAAAAAAAAATCAATGAACGTGCCAGAGAAGCCAGCGCAGAATACAGAATTCGATCTTGAAGACGTCCTACTACGTGTCTAATCAGTGGCTTGGCATCTTCTCAGTCCGGTGTTCAGAAAAATCACATGGTGAAGAGGAACAGGACAGAAGCCGATTCAGACGGTTTGGCATTGGTGTGTGTGTTAGGGGGTGACTGAAGAGAGGTCAAGTGGGGACACTCTCCTGACAGGGGTGTTATTGTTGGAGAGGGGCCCGAAGACACAGGGATGGGAGAGGTCAGCTGAGGACGCCTCCCCCTGCTCTCGGACTTGGGAGATCTGTCTCAGAAGAGCTTTGCCTTCCTCACGTGCCTGCAAGATGGTGAGAAATTAAGTCAATGCAAACGCAAGCACATGAATTCAGCTTTGGATACATGAGAATCGATTTGAAAGAAAGAGGAAGTTGACAAGGTCAGACCCAAACACAAATGGTGTCATCGTAGAGCCCTAACCATCTTCCTCAAGGACCAACAGGACTTAATAGAGTGGCATGTACAGTATGAGAGATTTCAGCAAAAAACAATGTCCTCTACAGAGGACAAACATAATCTGCTGGATCTCAGGAGGATATATGATGAAACAATAGCCTTTCATAAGCATGGGGGCTGGGGGCTGAGCACTCACGTCATTGGAGTCACAGCAGCGCTGAGCACAGAGGGCGGCCTCATCGTATCGTTTGTTTTTGAAGTAGTACTGACCCAGGTACCGGAGAGCTGTGCTCACCTCCACGTGCTCCAAGCGCTCCTAAGCAGTAGGCCAGAAAAGGTTTGCAGACTTCTGTTAGCTAACAATATGTCCTCTGCACAACAGGCACAATACACAGATGCCGGGGTGTGTGTGTGTGTGTGTGTATGCTAATCTCACCGCACAGGAATAGATGTCCTGGATGTAAATAATGTAACACTGGGCGGCCTCATCCGACTCATTGAGCTGCTCATGGAGTCTGTGGGAGTGTGAGAGGTTGGAGAATCACTGGATGCACTGGCGGAGTGCAGTGTGCGTACAGACACACCATCCTCAACGATCCCCCGTCTCCTGAGCCACAAGTGATTCACGCTGCTACTGACAAGCAGACGGTACTGCAGGGCAAGGGTCTAAGCCAGCAAGCTCTGGTTTTTATCCAGCAGAACCCTGGAATACTGAACTGGGATAATAAACCCACTAACAGCTATTATTGTATTATAACGCTTTTCCACTGCCATCAAGAGCCGAGCCGTACCCGCGCTGACATGACCCTTTACTAGCAGGGTCAAAAGCGTGACCGAACTCAGTTGATTGCGTCACCACAATCTGACTGGTTGAAATGCAGGGTGATACCGGTGTTGTGTGTCAATACGTATGGATTATCTGAAGGAAAAAAGGGCATATTCCAATATATACTAATCATTATTAGTAGCATGACACATCGCAATGTATTGATGCATTCCCAATAACTTGAAAAAAATACTATAGACCAGGGGAACAATGAATTTGCAATGCAAATTTGCACAAGCTAATGCTAATTCTGCTAGCGTTTGATGCTAAAATAAGACTGATTCTCACAGACTTGCTAGCGGAAATTAGCACATAGTAAATCAGGATGTACACGGTGTGAACAGTAAATAATCGTCTCCTCAGTTATACATCATTGTCTCTCCAAACGCCTTTACTGAGCCCTCCTGCAGTGGAAAACTGAAGTGAGCTGGAACCGTGCTGTAACTAGTCTCTCTTCGCGGCACGACTCGGTTCCTGCATGCCATTGTAAAAGCACCATTACTCTCCATTGTAGTTATTGTCTCAAAGACAAAAAAAGAAACACTATTTATTATTGCTGCGTTGTATCATACTGTGAGTACACATCCATTTGCACTGTTTGCTGCTGCTGCTGTGAGATTTGCACAGCAGCATTTCACGCATCTGCACACTAGCAAGTGATGTGACAAAGTGTTTTCGTCTGACCTACGGGGGGGGGGGGGGGGGGGGCATCTCTTTGTGCATGTGTGGCACCCCCGCCCCTGCCGCGCCCCCTACGAAAGACGCCCACCTAGAGCAACGGCACAAGAAGGGGC
>JAAGVU020000047.1:2250754-2263670 GCA_011763525.2 Mormyrus iriodes
AAGAAGAAAAAAAAACAAAAAAGCACATCCATGCAACCCGACAGGGACTAGGCCACGCGAGGCCCTGTGGGCCCGACATCCAGAGCCTGTAGGCCGCAAGGACGCAGCTAAAATATATATAAAAAAATGTCCTTCACTTTATCTAAATCATTCGAGACCAAAAGCACAATTGAAAAACATTGACTACAGTGTGTCTGTGAGCTTGAGGAAGACATTTTGTGCTGACTTGCCATGTGTCAGCCGTTTATCATCTCAGGCAGACAAAAAAAAAAAAAAAAAAAAACGACCCAATTTCACCGCCTTGGCTCACATACAGATAGAGGGCAAAGCCGTCCAGCTCTCCCGCCCGATGCTTCTTGCTTAACTCTGCCCTCAGCTCTCGCAGCGCCTCGTTCCGCACTTGTCCTTTCTCTAGGGGCCCTGCAGTCAATCACATCGCAGAGAGAGGGAAAAACAAAACAAAAAACACACATTGAATCACTCTAAAGCTCCTGACTGATGAGTATCTGCATCCACCAGGTGGCCAGGCTCATGGGAGTTTTACTTACACAAAAATGTTCTGAGGGCAGAACGAAAAACAACCAATCAGATGTCTTGGTGCCACCTACTCTAGTTGCTTGGACCCACCCAACCAATCTAATTGGTTCTCTCTCTGAAGCAATCATTTTTCTTTCTGCCCTCAGAACATTTTTGTAAAACACTCGAGCGGCGGCCAGTGCTCCAAAGGCAACAGACTTACCCAGGCTGTCCACGGTTTCGTCATCCTTCTTCTTCTCGCCAGACTTGGGGAGGGGTGTCATGAAGCAGGAAAGAGGGGGACATGTGACATGGTGAGAGGGGAGGTGGCAAAAGGATGGGTGGGCCTGCAAGAGAGTGCCACCTACCAGGTAACAGGAGTACATGTACAGAAAGTAGGCCTTTTGGCTGCGGCAGCCCCTCAGGAAGTAGGCTGCACGGTCATACTCTTTCAGGTCGAAGTAGGACTTGGCCAAACAGAGGGCATTGAAGTCTTGTACATCTTCCTGTGAAGAGAAGAGGGGCTGTAAAGAATTTACACAAAAGCATCTTTTTTCCTACAGATTCTCCATGGTGTGAGTGTGCGTGCCTTGCGATGGACTGGTGTCCCACAGCCTTGTGCTGCCTGGGATAGGCTCAAGGTCCCCTGATAACCATCCATTGGAAAAATGGGTGGTTTGTTTTCTAAACCATACTAAAGATTGTACCATCAGATAATCCACAAAGACACTAAGACAGTGTTTCTCAACCTGGGACCCCAGACAGTGGAGCAAAAACGTGGACTGTCTGGAGTCCCAAAAATGTGAACTGTCTGGCAAGGAGCAAAAACGGGGACCGCCTAGGGGTCCCCGAGGACCGGTTTGAGAAACATTGCACTAAGGCACATGCTTTACTGCGATCAGATACCTCAGTGAGAGGGGGCGGTGTCGGCAGTTCGTCCATTGGCAGCGGGCTCAAGGCAAACGCTAGCTCGGACGCCCTGGAAACAAGTAGTGACGTGAAAACAAGTCGTTAACGTGACTGATTAAACCTGCTGGTTGTTTGTCTTGCATATATACGTATTTCACCCGTTGTAATTGTTCAGTTAGCATCAGCCGACTAACAGTACTGAAAAGGTACATAAAATAAAGCAAGAGTTCAGCATAGAAACATTGTACATATTCACATACCAACCTTGTATGTGCAACACTAGCTGTGGTAAACACTGGATACTTAAATGAGGACATGTACATGTTACATAAGTAATACAAAACAAGCTTCTCACCATTTTGCACTGTGAACTAATCCTCTCTCTCTGCAAAGGCCTATGACAGATATTAGCTGCTTTTTAATTTGTACCATATCTCCAAACTCTGGACTGAGCGCCGCCATTTTTCGTATTGCCCGGCTGTACCTTCTACCTCGACTCGTCCGCGGTTAACGGTGCGTTGCCATTGGTCAAGACTCTGTGACAGTTCACCAATCGGCGCGTAAGAACCGCCCCGTGACTTAGAATATGTCATCATCGGCACGCCATTTTGATTGTGGCTAAAACCAAAACACAGTATATATCCACATGGTGTAATGTGATATATAGAACACAACATAACGTGTATGTACAGCTGCAGGTTTAGTTTACCATCAGTACTTAATATTTTACTCCACAACATCAAGTTTAGGCCGTGTTCATAATATTCTATTCTACACTATTCTATTGTAAAACATTTAAAGAGATGTTATACTTCAATACACCAAAAGATGGCAGTATTTACATTTCGACGCCAAAGGCGATGACGAATTTCATTAGTACAATAAAGTGAATGTCTTTCGCTGTAAGCTTCGTATTCTACAATGTAGCAGAAACTACATTTTGGAGATGCCTATAGCAACGCGTTCGTTTGCGGTGTTTTTTTTTTCCACTGATACTGTATTCGAGAACCATTTTTAACGGGAAAAATGAAAGCGCGAAAATGAAATGTGCCTTAGTTTGTAACCTTGGGGTTTGTCTGAAAATATTGGTTGGCTTGCTATTATGTCTTAGACAGATAAGGTAGCCGGTAGAGCAGGGATTTACAAAGGTGGTCCATAATGTGGAGACTGGAGGGCAGAAGTAGGAAATCTGCACGTAACAATGTTGCCATGCATTTATGTTGTGCTACATCGCCATCGGCGCAGACTGACATCTCGTGTACCAGCAGATAAGACTCAGTTCGTGGTGTCTTGTTATCTAGCTACAAATCCAAGAAAAACATGATGACAGTGCGGATATGTATAGCGGAGAATACTACAAAAGCACAGTTACAGGCGCTGCAGCTGTGTATTTCGTGTTTTGACACTGACAGCATAGACTGCCGGTAGGGCGACCATATATATTTAATAACCAATTTGCGATTCAGGGGTTGTCTGATTCTGATTCAATTCCCTTTAAACTGTTCCCATCAGGGAGGCATAGGCTGATCCCTGGTGTCAAGCAGTGAGTAAGTGAGACGGTTTTAGGAGTTTAGCTTCATACGCAGAAAGCGTCAGACAGTCAGTTGCACATCAGTAATCGGGTGCAGTTCATTCCCATCTACTAATCTTCATTCTGATCACGATTAGCTATCATCATCAGAGAGAATATGAAGAAGGTGAAGATACTTTTATACCTGTACTGGAGGTCATTTTACTTGTTATTTATAAATTTCTAGTTGAACCAGTGACCCTAGGCATGTATGACCTACCTCACCTCTTATTTGAAACCCCTAGTGACCCTCCTCCCTCACCCCACCACGCTGTCTTTGATTTTAAGTCCTACAAGCCAATTCTCAACACTGTCCATTAAATCAAGCATAATGGTTGCCATGATTACAAGGTTGTTACATTTTGCATTAGAACCAATAAGAGCTGCTAGTGAATGGTAAACAAGCATAAACACAGCTTAGTTAATATTATCAGGTATAACACCTTTCAATATGAGGGAAACCTCTGAACCTAGTTGGCAAGATAAAAATTTTACTGGGCCAGCAATGTGTGCATGGGAAAAGATTCAGATAATGTGTGACGGCAGAATGCATCCAAAATATGATGAAATGCTTACAAAAACAGTGTGAGTGTCTAGTCCCTTGGCAGTGGGTATCATTCCGGTTCTGTACACTCAGTGTGAGCAGGTTTTAAATACACCCAAGGATATCATGTACGCAGTTGAACAAAATGTTTTCATGTTCAAACCAATTTGCTCCTCAAGCCTGGAAATTTGTATAAGCTTATAATATTTTTGATAGCAGCAACTGTCCTTTTAAACAAATTGTGTTGAATAGTTAAAATAAACATTTAAAAATGTTTCTGCTTGCAGTACATAAAAAAGCTAAAATTACAGTTTGATGTCAAGATGGAAGATTGTTCAGTATGTGTATGTGTGTGTTTGTGCATGTTTTTTGTGGGGACATTTTTCAGGTACGCCATATAAACCTAGATTTTTTTAAAATAAAAATCAGTGAAAGCACTCGGAAAAGCAAATTAGCCAAAAGTCTTGAATTTCCCCACAGGTTTCATTAAAGTGAGATCATTGTTGTTGTTGTTACTATTATTATTATTATTATTATTATTATTATTATTATGTTTGGTTACTCTTGGTTAAGGTTCAGAAAGGGTTATGGTTATGATATTTAAGATTATTGTTATAGAAGGTTATTAACGGAGAGTCCCCACACTGACAGACATATATGAATATATATATGAAATATGATAAATATTGGGGGAGTGTGTTTGTAATCCATCCATCCATAAATCCATCCATCCATCCATCCATCTAACCATCCATCCATCCATCCATCCATCTATCCATCCATCCATCCACCTATCTTATAACCACTTCAGATTATATATAGAAAATATGTCTTATTTTCCATCTACCTTTCATACTGTGTATGTAGTGTGGGGTTACACCGAGCCTGTAGGAGAACCCAGAGATCACAAGATGTCAGTCCATTGCAGAGCACACACTTGATACACGTAACTCGTGCTTTTGAACTGCAGCAGAGAAAGAGAGTTCCCGCAGGAAACCTGCAAAGACGCAGAGAGAGCAGCAAACTGCACACACTCAGAGCTGGGCTAGGATTCACCTCCCCGGCCCAGGAGGGGTTAGCTGTCAGTGCGGCTGAGCCACTTTTCCGGCCAGTGTAAATCAAGGTGTATATTTTCTTTTTTAACTGGCAAAGTGCAGACATGGTGTTCCTGAAGAATTGTTAAGAGTGGCTGCATATGCCTGCTCCTCTCTTAGCTTTTTGCTCCATTGTTTTCTCTGGTTTAAAAAACAGAGTGGAGTGGTTTCTCATTCTGGCAGATTTGATTGTGCTCTACCACGCCACGTGCATGCCTTTCAGCAAGAACACTTGTGTATTACTCATCTTGTGCTACGTTGTTGTTCCGCTGAATTCTGCGCGCCCTTGTATCTCTCATTTATGTCACGTGCCCGCAGTTCGCTGGCCGGCGAGTGCGCGGGGCTCTCACCGGCCTGCACTGAGCACGCTCACATGGGCCGTCGTTCGCACAGACAATTGGGCACCTGGCCTGAATCCTGCCAGAGTGGCAGCGCACGGCTAATGGACGTGGCAAGTCTCTAATGTCTCGGAGACAGAGTGCACTGTGGGGCGGGCAGGGGTGGGGGGTGGCTCAGTGTATCTCTTGGGAAGGCCTGTAATGGGAGATTGTAAATAGTGACTCTGAGAGGCATTACATCATATATACATACTCTTAGTGTGGGAGTTTAATGCTGAGTGGCAGAACGGCAGAAAAATGAATTAAACGAGTCAGGTTTTTAGCATAATAAACAAAGTGCTAAACGGTTTTAATCAGGCTTCCCACTGTGAGTAAAATCTACAGAAACGGCCACTTTGGTGAGAGGCGGGAAGCACAGTCTGTTTCTGTTTACAGAGAGACGGAGAGGAGGTAGGGGGTGCAGATGCCCAACCCAGTGACCGATGCGGGGGGGGCTCGGGTGGAATTGGGGGCAGGTCAAAGACAAAATGACAGAGGGGGTCACAGCAGCCACTGGGCAAAGCTGATGAGGAGCCTGGAATGGCCATGGTGGCTTGTAAACCTCAGATTCATCTCAGTCAGACGTGTGGTCTGCTTCTCGTGGAGAGACCACCAGGAAAGGCAGTGTATTCAGAGGACAAGGTGCCCTGGCCTCTGAGTAACCAGCAGCCACTGAGATATTGTTGTTCCAGGTCTTTTGTTATCAACGACGGAAAACGATCCAGGGAGAATTACTTCGGAGGGAAATTAAACTTGACATTTGAGTTTTTTTTGCCTTGGTAATCATAAGCCTCGATGAAACTGAAATGATGAAAAACAAGACGCCCTTTTTTGCCAAAATTTAAATTTTAGATTTAAATTACAAGCATGTTAAATGATTGGGTTGCTGTGGTAAACCCAGGTAGGCCATCTGAGGACCTCTTAATTACAGCACTGAGGTAGTTCTTTGGATAGTGTGTCACTGAGGTTTCAGATGTGAATTCAGTGCTAATTTAAATGTATTTTAGAAAACACTCAGTCTTCAGAGACTGTAAGCTTTCCCTGGTCAAATTCTATCTGGATTGGCACTGAAATCAAAGTTAACTGAAAGTCGGTGCATATAGGCCAATTTTATGTATAGTGATGAAGTAGCTGTAGAGTGTGGGGTAACTGCAGCACAAAGAAAGATAGTGATTTTAATTATATCACCAAGTCCTGCTCTTTAAACATCAGTCAGATTGAAATTGCAGTGATGAAACAGTGAATCTGAAATACAAGCACAGTATCTCCTAGTAAATTCCCCGAGAAAGTCAGGAATGGTCAAACGGCGTCCTTGAGAACTGAAGGGTGTGCTGATTTCCACTTTAGTTCAGATCTGCATTACTGACATGGTTATTTTTAACTGGACATCACTCCTGCTTGTTTGAGGGGGCATGCAGGACCCATGGCTCTGCAGACTAGGGTTGGCCACCCAGCGTCTTGGCAGACCAGTAAAGCAACTGACAGAATCCATCCATTATCCATCCATCACAGAGTGCACAGACACACATACACACACACACACACACACACACACACAGACACAGACACACGCGCGCACACACACACACACACACACACACACACACACACACACAGACACACGCACACACACACACACGCACACACACAGTATGGGCGTTGTACAGATACCGATTTACATAACTGCCTGTCTTTGGACTGCGGGAAGAATCAGGACCAGCACGCTGTTGCGCCCACAGCCCTGGAGGCAGGTGACAGCAATGCCACCCACTATGCCACCCTGTGGGCAAAACAGGAACATACGTATAATCCTGGCCATACGTATTCAGTGGCAGAGTGAAGGGCTCCTCCACGGACTGGCAGGCAAAGGTGACTGCGGCAATGAAATGTCAATAGACAAAGGAGCCTCCAGGGGGCGCCGTTAGGGAGGCGGCTGTCCTCTACTCTGCATCTGGAGCAGTCTGATAATGGGCTGAATAAATGTGAACCCAAGGACACATGGCTGGGGACGATTAAAATGTCCTGTTGCCTCCGGACATTTAATAAAAAGCAGATCGTGAGAGACGCTGCTAGTTGATAGAGAAACCGAGTGCTTTAACACGAATCACACACTTTCGGTTGCAAAGTCGTGGCCTCCGGGCCCGGCGGCGGCGAGCCGGTCCCCACAGCCGAAAGAGTGATCCGGAAGCATCCGGCACCCTGATCGCCGAAGAGCTTAAGCCAAACCGGGCTGCCAGCCAGCCAATGATAATGCACCAAGACGGATGGCTCGCAGAGCCCTGAGGTCCAAACCTCTTATGATGAATTCCTGAAATACATATCAGAAAAGATGCTTTTATGGATACACTTCCATAATGGCACATATTAAAAGTTATTGCGGTTTTGGGGGGGGGGGTCGGATCCTGCAGAGGATAGTTCTAAAAAAAAAAATTGTAATTTTCTGCAGCAAAAGATGCTTGTGAAGTGAAGTGTCACAAAGGGGGAGGGGATTGGCAGCGTGAGGAGGCAGATTAACCCACCATAGTGACCCTGATTTAATGGTAATATTTTGAAATCGGCGATCTATTACTGGTAATCAGTGTCATTATGTTGAAACGGTTCGAACCTTTGTGTCTCGGTTTTAGCAAAAAGTCAAAAATAATGAACTGTGATTTGTGCCGATGTTGCTGTTGCCATAGTAGTGCTACCTTTGGGGGGTGGCGGGGGGGTAGTTGTTGCTCTTAACAATGAACTGCACATCAAGAGCCCGCCAATGACTGGCAGGGGCCTCTCACCTCTCACTGATGGCCCGTCCTGCAGGTGTAATCAGCCTGGAGCTCTCTGCCAAACCCAGCACAGCTTCATGATTGCCCAAAACATTGCACCCATGTTTACATAGTCACGAAAAAGCAGTGTATCTATGCCAGGTTGTTTTCCCTGCTCAATGGGAGTCTTGTTCGGTCCGTTCCCCGAATCGTACACACATATCCCGCCCATTGGACAGTCTATCCACATGGCGTGCCAATGTCATGAAAGCAATTCGCATCAAAGGTAGCCTGGGGGCTAAATACTCGCGCCCGTTCTGAATTCAGTCTCCAGCCAGCCTGATGCAAATGGGCCACCAGGGGTGAGAATTTTCATTCCAGGCTGAATCCTGCTCTGGGGAATCGAAGCTCAACATTAAAAACAAGCAGGTGGAAGGGCAGTCTCCACCTTTAAGGATGTGCAACGTTCCTCCTCTAGCTTAAACAGGGGTTACAAAGTAGGTTACAGAGTCTGTGTGCCATGCTGGACTAGCATTTTGGCTCCACCCCTCTAGATTTGGTTGGCATCCCTGGCTGTGTATGTGGAGTTTGTAAATATTCTCAGTGTTTATGTGTTGTTTGTCTCCAAATGTCAAGGTACTCCAATTTCCTCCCACAGTCCAAAAACAATTAAATAGTGCATCAGAAAATGCTCTGTGATGGACTGGCATCCCACGCAGGGTGTCTCCAGGGATAGGCTCCAGGCTTACCGCCACCCTCTACTGGGTAAGTGGGAAAATGGATGGATGAGATGAATCCTAGATCCTCTCCAGGTTTGCAGCCCCTCCATGGAGCGGATAAAATTGCGGAAAGCCGGGCTCACACGATTGAACGAGTAGCCCCTCGGTAATCGCCAGCATTACCCGCGATTTTGTGCATTAGGGGTATTATGGTTGCCCACCCATGTCTGTGATTCGGGCCCCCAGGGGTGGGAGAGCATGCCTATTACTGTCAACCTGGCTCCTGTCTAATTGCCGCAGATGTGAGTTTACCGCTGGCAAAAAAACCCTGTGCCTGCGATCCAATTTCGGTGCAGTGAACCCGCCCTGATGAGTCCTGGTGAGCACCGGCGTCCAATGACGACTAAGTATCTCTTTGGATGAACGGGCCCCGGCATCCAATGAGAAACAATGCGAATGCGCAAGGTGCAGTGACTTTCTGCTTCCGCAGTGACTTTCTGCTTCAACGCCCCCAGGCTGCTCTCTCACTCTGCCCGGGGGGGTCCTGTCAGGCCTCTGGGCCACCCTGCCTGGCCTCCGCGTGGGATTTCTCTCGCGTTCTGTTCACCCCCCCCCGGGAATTCCCCATTGAGGCCTGCCTGCCTGTCGGGGGTGGGGTGGGGTGGGGTGGGGTGGGGGGGGGGGGGGGGGGGGCAGGGTTCACACAGAGTGTGGCAGCCTTGATTTCAGGGCTTCATGAACCCCCCCCCCCCCCCACCCCAAACCCCTACATTCGAATTCACACTGTGTCATGGGCATACAACTTTTGGCATACACATCAGTGAGAAGGAGTGGTGAAAAATGAATTTAAAATCATGTCAGAATACTGCAATTTTAAGGTATTCTTTTATTTAATCTAGAATTTATAATTGAGGATTCTGCCTGAATGTGCTTTTGTCTGGAGAGTATAGCAGCACCACACTACGCGCCAAATGCCCCTTGTGATTGGATGATGTTATTCGTTCCTCCCCGTAGTTTTGTTGGCCTTCTGCCGGTGCAGTACGCCCCTGTAGGCCCAGACCCCCTACATCGCTGCCTTTTCAGGTCGTTGTGTCTCCTTCGCTATCCCAAGTGCCCAGAGTCCTCCCAACCCTGTGGACAGATCGCACACATGTGTCAGCTTTCCAGTCACCACCTGGTGTCATTTAAAGCCACTGGGAAAGAGAGAAATTCACAGTAATGGTGGGAGTGGAGGCCTAGCTTAAATTGAGGGTGACATCGTGTGTATGAATAGAGATAACCAGTAGATTATATTGGGATTTTTGAACCAGTGGGACAAATGAAGGGCAAAGAGCAGGTTTGTTAGGCTGAATTCTGGTAGATAAGCATGATGCTGTAGGGTGGGGAGTTGTGGGGGTGTGAGGTCAAAAGGTAACCCCACCCCCCCAAGCGCACTGGAATACAGATGGTTTGTTTTTTGTCATACGAGAACAGAGCAGTTTGTCAGCCCAGTCTGTGTGACGTTAGCCGTAAGTGTGTGTGTGTGTGTGTGTGTGTGGGGGTGGGGGTGGTCCGTGCCGTCTCAGACACCCAAGCCTCACGCAGACTCGTGTTATTAAAATCGGCGTCTCCGCGCCCGTCCCTCTACCACATACACGCCTATTAATACCCATGATTACTGCCCCCCCGCCCCAGCTAGTGTGACCCGGCCCTCTGATTTATCATCCTCCTCCTTGTTTATTAAGTTTTGCGGTCCGGACTCTCGCTCGCTTCCACGCCCCCTCATTTGTTTGTTTACGACATCGTCGTAAATTATTAGCGGGTCCGATTGAGTAAGCGGTGCCAGTAATAGGGGTGATGTGCAGGCTATTAGCTTGTTGACACATTGGGGTCAGCTTGACGGCAGGCTAATGCCGACTGTGACAGAGCGGAACCCCTGTATTATTTCACCATAATGTTCTCATCTCCCAGTGCCGGGCCGCCCCTTTAGTCTCCCTTCTTCAGTCTCCGTCTCCCCGCTCCCCATCCCTCTCTCCATCCCTTTCCCATCTGCTGCACGGACCTGACAGCAGCCCTCCTTCATCTTCCCTCTCTTCCTCCTCCCTCAGTCCTTCCCATCCATTCATCTTTCGCTTTCTTCCTGGCACCGTCCGCATTGTCTCTCTCCCTCGGTTCAGCTCCTTAATGATGGACCCTCTCTCCCTTCCACTTTAAGCTGAGAATGTTTCTGTCGTGGTTTTGGTCGGGGAAAAAGGGAATATTAATCTGTTTTCATCTCATTCATTATCTCCACATTTGGCTGTTTGATTCTTCGCATCCAGCTCACTCCTCCATTTGTCTTGGTCATTTTCTATACTCCCCCCGAACATCCCCAGAATCCCGTTCTGTTCCTGCTACATTTCTTCTAATTTTGTTCTTTTTACTCCTTGTCTACTTGGCTGCCTGCCCCTTCTATCTTTCTTTGAATACCAAGCCTTTTTCACAGAAGGATAGTGCAAGAATCGGAGGGTGGGGGGGAATTTTATTCCTAAATGGCTCAGAAATGCAGCCCCTCCCCCTGTTGGTCCTCCGACTTTTTGCTCTCACTCGGGGTAAAATGCAAAATACTTCAACCTCAATTGCAAGCGTAATTGCAGCCGTACGGTTGACACACTGCAAAAAGTAAACACAAGGCACGCTTCAGGCTGAATAAAACATGAGTGAAGGCTGATTGCTGGCAAGTCTCTCTGTCTCTGCCCCCCTCAGTAACACAGCTGGCCCTGCGTATGACTCACTAAGAGAGTCTTCTATGACTCACTAAGAGTCCATTCTTTGTCTTTGGGTTCTATCAGTAGTGGGCAGGTTTCTACTACTCTACTAACCGCTAATTAGCGAAGCTAACTTTTACGTTAGCAGAATAGAAGTCCTAATTATCCCCTGGTAATCACTCTTGTATTGTACAGATGGGACTTCTGTTTTAAACAGGTTCAAATTTTAGCTCTCTAGGTGTGTTTTTAAGGGTTACAGAGTTAAAAACCAAACCAATGCTAAACTCATATAATAAAAGAGGGGCGACGAGAAGGTGGAAAATGTAAAAAGATAGGAACTTAACATGTAGCTGAAGTGGACACAGATCGTTATGGTGTCACAATTCAGAAAGTATCAATTTGCCTCAGAGGATTAGAAAAGTCTGTCTATCTGTCTGTCTGTCCACAATTTACGCCAATAAATTCAATTCAATTTCAGTTCAGTTTTATTTGTATAGCTCATTTTCACATTACATTGTCTCAAAGCGCTTTACATTATCCCCACCCAAAGCCCCCAGTGAGAAAGCCAGAGGCGACAGTGGCAAGGAAAAACTCCTTAGTAGGAAGAAACCTTGGGAGGAACCAGACTCAAAGGGGGAGCCCATCCTCCAGGGGCCGGCAGAGGAGGTCAAATGAACAAGATGATGAAGTTCCGATTCACACTGTCCAAATTTTAAGGTTTGAGTCTCACAGCAGAGGGCAGGCAGGTGATGGCACAGCTTCTGATGGCAGGATAAACAGTGGTACAGCAGCCGGGCAGGCAGGAGAGACGAAGAAATAAAAAGTGTAATTAGCCAAAGTACGGGAGACTAGAGGCACTGCAAACAGTTAGCTACAGCTAGAGGTAGAGTCCCTATAAGCTAGACTGAACAAGTGTGTTTTTAGTCTAGCCTTGAATATTGAAAGTGAGCCTGAATCTCATACATCCGCTGGAAGACTATTCCACAGCTGTGGAGCTCTGTAAAAGACCGTTCTGCAGCCTGCTGTAGTTCTTTCTACTCTAGGTACTGATAGATATCCTGCTCCTTGAGATCGAAGCAGGCGCGGGAGGTTGTTAGAGAACAGTAGGCTTCTAAGATATTCTGGTGCAAGGCCAATTAATGCTTTACAAGTTAAACCATCAGTTTGGTCCCAAGTCACATGGTTCCCCCTCCTAGATGGACATTGTACCAGAGTCACTTCAGAGCATACAGGTCCTGGTCTGGCACTGGGGTGGATCCTGCTAAGTCCATGTGTCCATGTTTCAGAAATGCAGCCCCCCCCCCCGCCCCACCCTCCCTCCCAGAGTGGTAGTCAGCTCTCCTAAAGCTGGAGTTTGCCTGCCCCCGCTGGCTCGCTATATATGCCGTTATCGATCACGACAAGGCCTTCATCTTTGGGCTTATTAAAATATTGATCAGGGGCATATGCTGGAAGATAAGTAAAATACATCATGCCACAGCTGGGAGACCCGGTGCCGGTGAAGGGGACACATCCAGGCCGGGACGTGTCGGTAAAAATCGACAGGCAGGTGTGCAGGCGACAAGCAGGCACAGAGATGGACCCCCCCCCCCCCCCCCCCCCCCCCGCGGGTTGGGGGGCCGGCGGGGGGGGGTGGGGGCAGGGGGCGCCTCGGCCGGGCAAATTAAACGTTTTGGGTCAATGTGGGGGACGAGGGTCTGGGTTTGGGCGGGGGCGC
>JAAGVU020000047.1:2263770-2298657 GCA_011763525.2 Mormyrus iriodes
CGGGGCCGGCAGGGAAAAAATCAAACGCGGGGTGTGCAGGCCAAAACCGGCCAAAGACATGGCCCCCCCCCCCCCCCGCCCAAACCGCTGTGGTTTGGTCTGCATAAGCAGCAGCGGGAGTGAAGCTTGCCGAGAAGTGGTACAGCCCCATACCGCCGGTCCAGGAGGGATTACCGCCCGCTCATTCACACTCTCCCTCTCCATCTCTCCAGACCGAGGCGAATCAGGAGAAAGCAGTTCCCCTAAACAGCCTCCCCCTGAGGATGACCTCAATTACAGCGGCAGGGAGATTAGGGCCCTACATTAATACCGCTCTCTTAATCTTTACACTGCGCTCAGTCATCTCCCTCCGCCTCTTTTGCATCTTTTCCCACTTTTCCTAATTTTGTGTCAGTTCGATCCTGGTTTCTCAAAAGAGGGAGGACTGACCCTGGCTGTTGCCCCTGTTCTTGTCCTCCTTCTTTATCCCTCTTTCCATTAGTCACACTTCTTTACTGTCTTCATCTGTTCCTCCCAAACGCCACCGGCAGGTCATGTCATCGGGGGCCAGCACTAGAGATTTTGGGCCCTGTGAAAGCATATCATATCGGGCCCCCAACCCAGACCAATCCAATTATGATTCAAAATTTTTAGGGCCCCTGTCACTCAGGGACCCTTGGAATCATCCTAATCCCCCCCTCCTCCTCCCCAACAGGCCCCTGCTTGTCATCACAATGTCTATAGCAAAAAAACACACACACACACACACACACACACACACACACACACACACACACACACACAACCCAGCCCTAACTTTAACCATAAGTAACCAAACAAATTACATGAATTTTGGCATTTTTAGTTTTTTGATTGTAGTCACAGATTTTTATAAAATTGAGTTTCCTGTTGTGGGGACTGAAAAAATGGTCCCCACAATGCCAAAATTACAGGTTTGTATCAAATTGTGGGGACATCTGGTCCCAACAATGTAATATATACATAACACACACACACACCGAAGCCAGCGGGGGCTTCTGCCAGTGCCTGGATCAAGTGCAGCGACTACAATCCCCATCATTAAAACCACACCCACGTCTCTCAGAGCCCCGACGTGTCCCGTATGCTGGGCTTATCTCCCCAGCTTCACATCTCCCTGTATCCACGCCAAGAGGACCATCAGCGATGGGTGAAGGCTGGGCAGAGGAGGGATTTCAGAGAGAAAGATACCGGGGAAATACGGAAGAGAGCGGGGAGACGAGGGGTGGGAAGTGGGACCCAGAGGAAGATAGGGAGTGCTGGGGGAGACCGATTTGTTTTAAGCACCTCAGTGCTCACTTGGGATTGGCTGTGCTGTGAGCACTCTTAAAGGGCCTACTTCCGCCTGTCCCTTGCCATAAAACAACAGGGACATGCTCATAGACAAGTTATAATTCAGAATTATTTATTATTATCATCATTATTTATCGTGTAGTTTTAGGTATTCAATCCTCTCTTGGGATGAAGTGTAACACTTAAGGGATGGGCAGCAGCCACAGGGGCAAGCCCATAATTTGGAAATAAAGCTCCTACATGCTAACATCTACTAAATCTGTCCAGCTGACCCTCTTTAAACCCTAAAAAGCTAATTAGGGCCAGCTGGTCTTAATTATCCCAAAGGGCTGGTCACCCCCCCCCCAGGTTAGCAATCAATCGTCACAGAGACATAGATCCTTATTGCTCCTGTCAGCTAAGCAAAGTAACATTCCTTGTGGTATTTAACTACACTTCTCTGGCCTCACAGCAAATATTATTACTTACAGAGATACGACAGTCAAACATTTGGGCTGGGAATGAAGAGGGAGTGAGTTGTAAGAGACACACCAAGACTGTGCCGTTAATGTGACTGTGGGAAAGACACACCAAGACTGCAAATGATTAGCACACGCAAGAATTACAAGGCCAAAAATGAAGTTTTAATTATTGTGAAATCAAGGTAGCCGATTCAAATCCTGAGAGAGAATGTGCTCTTACACCTTTTCGCAAGACACTTACCTTAAAATCGCTTCCATATTCAACTGGAAAAGAGCGTTAAAGTCTCAAATTACAGATGCTGAGTCAGTAAATGCATAAATGAATGTCTTGGAGCGCTCAGATATGGCGCTGTGATACCTGTTTTCCTGTTTTTAGAAGTATCCGGGGTGGGAGGGTACATCTGTGTCGATTTTGGTTAATGGGCTCTTTAGTGTTGATGATTAAGCTAATTGTGCGAAAGCAGCCTGCATCAGGTTGCTAAGCTGTTGCCGATGGCAGTCAGATTGCTACATCACCACTAATACTAAGCTGTTTAAGCTTATTAGGTGAGTCGGTGATTACCTCTCGCCCATCCTCGTCAACCAATCCAACGTCCTTACACATTTTCCTTACCCATAATGCTCAGCCATTAGCCTTACCCATGTTTACTAATGGGGAAATGGCACATATGTATAATGTTTCAGTAACAGGGACGCGGCGGCTAACGTCAGGGTACAATCATCGTGCAGGATGCCTCTGGTCTGAGTCCACACCTGGTAAATCTGAACCTGGGCTCATATCAGGTTTCCTGTTGAAATCCGAGTGTGTGTCGCACATCATACATCATGCATCACACTCGAATCAGGGCCGTCAGGAAAACGGCGCTTTGGAAGCCTACGCTGTCATTTCTCCTCGTGCTTGGAAGCCAAGATGGGGAGGTCATTGTTTTTCTCAATTTCCCACGTTATTATTGCCTTTTTTCCATCTGGGGTGGAATGAAAAACAGCAATTTCCAAGTGCTGGCATGTTTATTTCATTATTCGGAGGCAAGATCACTTTGGGGATGGGTGGCCCCATCAGACTATGAATATGGTTGAATGTGTGCGTGTGTGTGTGTGTGTGTGTGTGTGTGGACTGCTGTATAGCTTAGGACCAGGCCTCTTTGGCCTTTGTTTATAGTTTCTGGGGTCTCACTCATAAAATCACTTCAGGCCAGCCCCAAGTGTAGTGACTGTTTGTGACCAGCAGGTGGCCAAACCTCAGGGCCCCAAGCAAATGCGTGGTTTCAGTTGTGGTAAACACCACCGCTGGCTGTGGGAGCAGAATATGCCTCCATATGCCGATGGCTAAGCAATGCTGATCTCGTTCAGCGATACACAACCTGGAAACCGGACGGATTCTAGGATTTTTTTTATGTGGAGGGGGGGGGGCATATGAGGGGCCATAATTTATACAGAGGGGCCAAGCTGATCGCAAGTCAATGATATGTCTTGAATTTGTAAATGACAGGAGAGGGAGCACTCCGAGGGCCAATCAGCTTTCAGCTACCCCTGAGGCCCCGCCCCCCTCTTTATATGCCTCCTGCTGGAAACCCTTATGCAACACAGGTTCCCCTCAGGCGGGAGAACATGGGAACAGAAGCCTTGTAGGGGTTACCAGTGTAGTTAAGTGCATCAGAAACTCCCTGTGTGATCAGCCGTTCGTGACCTGCGATCCCATTCATACACGTTTTTGATGTCAACCAACAAGTCAAAACTAAATCTGTTATTTTGTTACCAAAAAAAAGCCTGCATTCAAGTTTACGTCAACAGATCTCAAGTGAATTAAGAATTCTATTAAACAGCATGGAGTCAGTGTGTCTGATACAATGTAAAAATCCTAATATGCCCTGGATTTCATACGCGGGCTGAACAACAGGTTACGACGAAACAATTATGCAACCTTTACGATTATTATAATTGCTTCGGACATATGGCCTAAACTTTATTGCTGCGTCTGCTATCAGCTAAATGAAGGGATTCATAGCTGGAACATGGGCTGGAAGCTATTTGCTGTTTGCTGTTGACAGGCCGATGGTTCTGCAAATGCCACCTGGAGGTATGAAGGCTGGTTCATGCTTCTCCACACAAGCGCACACTCACATATCCACAGTGCGTATGTATACACAGAAACGTTCATAGTTCTCCGGTCATGGACTTTACACATGCACACAATGCATTGTATTTATATCATCATTATTATTATTAATAATAATGTAAATTATTATTCTGATATTCCCTGCACACATACCACAGCAGTGAGGTTTGTGTCTGTTTCTCTGTGTTTTACAAATTCAGAGAGCCAGCTCACAAGGTTGGTCAGTTGGCTGACGTGAGATTTTCAGATGAGGCATGGGTGGGGGGGGGCAGGGGTTCCTTTGCCTGGCTAGCTGGGTCTCCTAGCTATCCTGTGTCTCTTCATCTTTCATGTGGCGTACAGCAAAACATGATGTCCGAACACATAAGGAGGCTGATAATTGAAAGTGGATGAAAGAATATGAATATCAAGAGGATGGAGGAAAACCAAGAGGATAGAGGAAGACCAAGAAGATGGAGGAAGAGCTTGTCCAAAATGAAAAATTAAGGGTTTATGCTTTTAGGCCTTGAGATTTGCCCCTCTGCCCCCAAGTAACCATTGACACCTGCTTTATTCCTTTCCCCACATCAAGTAAGCAGAGTCAGAAAGTCATAGCTAGTTAGCTGGTTAGCAGAACATATGACTTCAGCATCTCCTAGATCGCTAGGAACATGTTTATTTAATATTTAGTGCAGTGACTGTCTGTGGCCAACAGGGGGCCCCATGCAAATGGTGGTAAACACTTTTATTTGTTTGTTGAGGCTTGTAGCATCGTACCTTCAGGGTTGGAGGCTTAAATTGTCCTCCTGTGTGTGTTAGTGTGCATGTTCTCTCCATCTCTCTATGGATCTCCTTCAGGTTTCCTCCCATAGTCCAAAAATATGAGTTTTGGTGTCTAATTTGCTCATTGCGTGTGTCCCCTGCCTTGTGCGCTGTGCTTCCTAGGACAGGATTTAAGATCACCGTTAGTTTATACTGCATAAGTGTTATGAGATGAATGGATGGACAGATGAATGGGAAAAGCAATGAGGTGTTCTGAAAGGAGTGGTACAATATCAACAGCATTACTTTACACATTCAGGCTTTTCAAAATTGGCGTTAAAGTACCAAAGAAAACTAGTGAAAGATGCCTGACGACATCCCACCTTCAAACCTTCGAGCCTTTCGGCACTTCGAGCGGTGTAAACTTTTTCATTGGGAGGCGTATTCATAATCACTCGTGATGATGACTCGTGACTGAGCGACTCCGTTTAAAACGCACAGGTGCTGGAAACGTGTCATTGTGTTGGTGTTCCTGCAAGAAAATGGGAGGCGGTGAAATATAAATGATTTGCTGGGCCGTCGGCCAAATGATTTCTGGCCCTTTTTGCATGTGCTTAAAGCCGTCTATCTATGTGCTTGGCTGCTTGCGAGCGGGTCAGGATTAGCCGCAAGCTAACAGACGACTAGCGCACACAGAGGAAAAACCAGTTCAGTTGTATCTTCTATGTGGGGTGACAGCCTCGGTCCCAATCTCCCTCCTCGTACCTCCGTGGGGTGGGGTGGGGGTACTGCTCATCCATCATGCAATAGAGAAGCCAAGACCTCCTGGAAATAACACAAAAGTCTGACGTGCAGTAAGGGAGGTTTATTTATTTGCGCTTGTTTCATTTTCTTCTCATTGTCCTGTTTGTTTTTAAGATGCATTGTTTGTCTCGGGGTTTGATGTAGTGTCTGCTGCCGGTTTTTTTTTACCTCTTTGTGAGAAGCAGAGGAGTTGGGGGGGGGGGTCCTGTCATGACAACAAAGCCCACTTTAGCCAAAGCGAACCTCCGGCCAGTGCCGGAACGAAAACAACTTTCCTGGAACGGTCCCATCTCTGGGCATGCGTGCGTGTGTGCGCCTGAGATAAGGTGACTGAAAAAATTCACAAAAGCCACCTAGAGCAGTTTATGTGGCAATTAAAAAAATCTGTATTTACATGGCTAGAGGTGAGCACCCTTATCAAACTTAACAGCTCGTCTTTTTGTCTGTATAGGCTGATAGGAATTTTTCTTTATTAATAATGTAATCAGTTCCATTGATATTTTTGTTACATATTTAATTGCTTTCTGGTACTATAACCATAAAATGTACCTTTTCATTTATTTAGCAGATGCTTTTATCCAAAGCAATAGGAGTCAAGGGCCCAATGGTGACATTACTCTGCCGACCATGGGATTTGAACCAATGCCCTTCCAATCACAGGCACGACCTGCAGAACCACACAATACCCCAAAGTTAACAGGCATTATAATGCCTAGGATAGGCTCCAGGCCACATGACCCTCTTCTGGATAAGAGATTGGAAAACGGATGAATGGAATAATCATAAATGTAGATCTCAGAATATGAAATAATAATTGTTAATGAATCTGGAGACTGATGCTTTACATCCACCTTACACAACTGGAGAGGTAAGCGGGGGCAAAAGGAAACAGGTTTGTTTTCAGGCAAAAGGAAGGGATGAAGGAATATGACAAACGGAGAATTACTGCACTCCGCACTGCTGTTCCGTGTCACAACACTGACAAACATGTCACGCGTATCACCGGAGCGGGCTAGCAGAGGAAGAGTGGAAGGTAAAGGGAGATAAGGCGCCAGATGGGAAAATAAAAAGCCTGGAGGAAAGAGGAGATCCACCAGAGAGAAAGAGGTAGGGAGGGAGGGAGGAAGGGAGGAAGAGAGGGATAGCAAGAGCAGAAGAGTGCATGCTGTGAGATTGCTTGGCATGGATGATGGAAGTACAAACGCAAAGGTGCAGGAGGATCTGCAGATAGACCTGAGACCCAAAGGAGGAAGAGATTTAGGAGAAGCCGGCCGAGAGGCGAGATATGGAAGTACATATGGATGAGTGGTACTTACCGGAGGTTGGTATATCAAAGCCAACAACAGCCCTAGCAGAGAAAGGGCCAGAAAATCACCAATAGCTGAGTGTATATGGTGCAGCAGTCAGTCCAAACGGCATGGCCACGTGCCGGTCCTGCCCTCACCGACCCGCCTTCTCTGGAGTGAGGAGGAACACCAGATAAGGGGAATAAACGAAAGCTGAGCAAGGTGAGCAAGGGACCTCTTCCGGCCAGAATGGGCCTGCCCTAGACCTCGAGTGTCACCTTTGAGCTTCAGGATGTTAACAGAAGTCAAAAGTGGGGTGTGAGCAGCACAGAGATAGAGGATAAAAGCTGGGGAAAAAGGTTCCAGACGATAGTGAAGAACATTCTGTAAAAATGTTCTTTACTTAAGCATTGTAGTCATATACACATACAAGAAATGACCTGATACTATAATTTTAGCAATGGCAACAAGATACAGAGAATAATACCCAAAAGCACACAGTAATGAATGCTATATAAAGTTATTACACTGTGTTATGCTTTATTCAGGTGCAGTACATGCATGATGGATCTTAGAAAATAGTGTTCCATTTACTACGTCACCAACAGCACCACGTAATACGCCAAACCAGTGCTTCTCTCTGCCCAGAATTCGTAAAAAAAGGCCGGCATCGTAAACCAGCCGGGTAATAGCTTTCCCGCTAATTATGTGCGATGAGGGCCATTCCAGTACCGTGATGACAAAATCTGCAATCAATCAAAGAATTCACCCCCTAATTTCACAACCAACCCTACAGCAACCTTTTGTGAGAGATTTATCACTTAGCATATAAACGGACTTCACCTAAAACTTCCATTTCTATGCCGTTAAGTGGAAGAAAATGGTCAGCGCAGAGAGACATAGACGGCAGCCTCAATTTGAATGCTAACGGTTTCCGTATGAAATAAATATGTTAGGCTATATCTTCAAAATAGGACTGCGATTTTAACTTTAATGTTTGCACGTTGCAGTGGGGGCCATCTATTTTTCCAGTTAAGTGTACAGCCATGACAACCAGACAGGAAGTGGTCTTATCTCATCTAATTTTAAGCACGCAAAGGAGGCATGCTATTAATTCCTTTTCAGTTTTATATCTTTATGTGTATGTCTCATAAGAGAGGAGGTTTCACTCCCAGAGCTGCGCATGGAGATAACGAGCCGTTCCACTCAAGCTCACCGGCGGGAGGGGCTTCCTCGCCGAGCCCCGACTGGAACTGTGGCCCTGAGTGATGGCCTCCCCACGGTCCGCTTCCAATCTCACAAGCAGCACGTCAGCAAAAGCACGGCAAATCTTCCCTTTGATGGAGGCAACGGTCTGACTAAACCTTACCGGGAACCGGCTGATATATATTTCTTTGTCCCCCCCCCCCCCCCGTCTCAGTCCAGATGGTGCAAATCTTATTTCTGTGTCCCTGTCAGCGGTGATGTGTAATGTGCAAAGTGGGACTGACGATATGCTGCAGTGCCCCGTCTGTGAGAGGTATGTCTGCATGTCTGCAACATCGCTCTGTAAGGTTAATAATATGCTACTAATTTTACTAAGGTTTTTGGGTAATATAGGGAGTAGAGGAGAACCCTTAGGGGTGAGCCCTGTGCGATGGCAACCAGATTCATGGGATATGGGCAAGGCTGGGCTTATGCGCAGACTAACTGCCCCAAATTTTCTTTCTGATTGTTACCACAGCATTTTATGCTAGGGCCACAACAATGACTTTAGCCCCGGGGCCCCCACTCCTTTAGATTCGGCCCCAAATTAAGGGATGGCAGGACAGAATGGGGCTCTATTTTGGATGCTGTCATTTAGGCATCAGTGCAAGGGAATAATACAGGGCTGGGGGGGGTCAGGAGGCGGGGTCCGGGGGTATGGCCTGGGGCTCATAGGCGAATCGCAAGGCTCCTTCTTAACTAACTAACTACAGGTGACCTAATGTGCTCGTCACCTGTTTCACACAATCTTTCTTTATTTTAAGGCACGGCTTTTGTTTCTTTGTATCTTTCAATGCTCCAGCTTCTTGCTGTGAAAAGACTCTGGCACCATGAGCCAAATAAGGCGAGTATGGACCCCTGGTTGGTTCTGTACCCATCAGGCTCCTGTCCTCTCCTCATATGGCATGGGTAGCATTTCACCACAATGCTGAGGTCAGCTCCAGGCCGCTGGCATAGGGCCCTGCCCTGTTAGATATCTGGAGGAAAACCTCCATTACTGGGATTATTGCTTATTGTCTGCTTTCTCGTTATCGTTAATATTTAAGCAGGTAATGTGAGCCAGACGTACACATGGCGACTTCCAGGGCGCTATGCCTGCCTGCCATGATGCTCCATTAACAGATTAAAAGGCATAAAATTGGTCTGTTCGTGTTATCCTCTTAAATGGGGGGGGGGGCATTCCTGATTCTTGCCACGAGGAGTGGCTTTGAAAAGGCGCTTCCTGCCAGGTCTGGGGGCTCTGGTTGCCCCCCCTGCTGTGATCAGGCCCCTGGCAGTGTGTGTGTGATGCATGTGGATGACGGGGGTGCGGAACGTAGAACACACCAGCTCCTGGTTCCCACGCGCAAGCAGGGACCGAATGCTCCAAAGGCAGGCTAGGACCTGCTTTTCTGCACAGTTCTGGCTCCATTGGAAACGTGTTGATATGCCCCCCCCCACCCTCCCCAGGGAGATAAACAGTGGGGCTTGTATTTATTGAAGGTGCTGATTAGAATCCCTAAAAAGAAAAGCCTGACATACTAGCTTGTGAGATGATAGTGTCTCATTCCAATGTTTTTATCATCTATCCATTCATACATAGACACATACATGCATACATCTTCCATTCTTGCGTTACCACTACAGGGGACACCGTGGATGGGCGATCACCAATACTTTTGGATTATTATTATTATGCATTATCATTATCGTTGGTGGATGGATAATCATATGGCACTGATTCATTTGTATGGTGTGTGTGTGTGTGTGTGTGTGTATGTGTGTGTGTGTGTGTGTGTGTGTGTGTACACGTGCGTGCATACAAGAAGGCCGCAAATCAAGGCCACGTGTGCTAATGCAAAACACAAAAACACATTAGGATTTAATCACAGCAGCAGAAAAACAAGCCAATTTCGCTCCAGGTTCTTCCATGTCTTCCCGCTCACGTACGCTTTACCTGCTTGCTCCGAGTCACTTCCCATTTCGGCTCTAAGTGCAATCCGAGTGGGCCGCTCTCGCCGTTTGTTTGCTGTCCTCGCCACCACAGGCGTTACCGATTCTTCGGGCTCCGGCTGAGAGATCAGAGATTTAATTTATTAGCTGTCTGTGATGCGGCTGCAGAATACCCCTAACTGATGAAGTGCCCGGCGATTTCATGCACATGTTCCCCCCTCCCAGCGAGAAACAATTCTGCTACGGTGATTAAACAGACCTTAACCCAGAACCACGGGTCCAGTGCTTTGAGCAAATGAAATTATTTATGGGTTTCCGTGACTCTGTAACATCATGGGCTTTCACAGTGTCCGTCAGGCCGTCCGTCCATCCATCCATCCATCCATCCATAACTGTTTATCCAGAACAGTATGAGCCTGGAGTCTATCCCTGGGAAGCACAGGGATCGTAGGGGACACCATGGATGGGATGCAAGTCTATGCATTTCATTTTAAAAATGAAAAAACAGATACACACACACACACACACACACACACGGAGGCAAACCAAAGTACCTGGAGGAATCCCAAAAAAAGGAGAGGAGGGGAATTCCTAAGGGTGGGATTCAAACCCCAGACCCTGAAGGTGTGAGCCACCACAACCCCAACATACATGTTATACTCAAAATGACATGAGTGAAGTTTTCAGAACACAGTAGGGGCAGAGTCTTGCTCAATGTGCCAAAAAAAAAAAAATCACAGGAAATCCACTGACATGAAACCTAAGCTGCTTTATTATACGTGTCTTTTACACTAGAGCCCCTCCCCCCGCCACGTCAGGGTGCAGTCAGGCATCGCAACACAGCACAGACTTCATGGAGACATGACGGGAACATGAAGTCAGACAGGTGGGGAGCGACCTGGATTCCCGGAAGAGCAGCCAGCATCCGCTCACAGTCACTCGGGTCTGGGAAGATCGGCGCTTGCACGTGTGAAGGGATCGGTGTCGCGCTCACCCTTCAGATCGGAGAGCAGTCTGATCACTGCTTAAAGTCACGGCACGTGGGGCGAGGACATGGAGCTGTGACAGGACCACTGCACGTTCATACGTGACAAAAACATGAAAAATATACTGCTAGGAAAAAGCTGCAGGCAGCAACACAGGGGCTCTCCCACGGAAACTCTCCCATGGCCCGCTGACACAGACAAACAGATACCCGGAACCAAGCATGAAAGCTGGAGTCACATGACAGAACAGGAAGCTCAACTCTGGCCTTATAAATGGATAAACTGCTGGGGCATTGCGTGGACCCCCCCCGGCAGACACCACCCTCTCCATTACTCCATCCTCCCCTTGCCCATTTCCACTCCCTGTCTGAGATAAGATATCAACAGGAGAGCTGCCACGTGGACATTAGATCAGCGCTCCGGAGAGGCTTTTGCATTATAGGAGCCCCAGCTGGACTGCTTCTCATGTTCACGTAAAAATATCCACAGTTAGTTAAAGCACGGGGGTGCCTGTAACTTACGTTTGACTTACATTTCATTTATCTTACAGGCGCTTTTATCTAAAGTAATGTTTTGTTAAAGATTGGAGGGCCAGCCAGGTTGATGTTAAGGGTCAGAATGGAGAAATGACTCTGCTGATGCTCGGATTCAAACCAACAACCATCCGGTTACAGGCAAAGCACCTAACCTGCTGTTGCACACACCTCCGCATAAGATCAAGCCTTCTCTGTTGTGTCTTTAGTCACTACACTAACAGTAATAACTGAATTCGTGACCACGCACACTCAGACCTAACAGGGGTGTTAAATTATCGCGTTGACCTGTGAATCTGACACCAGAGGTTCTATGGCCTCGGAAACCAACTGTCTGCTCTCCATGGGTTAAAATGCTGTGGAAATACACAGCACAATACTCGTACCATGTAAATCCTGACAGATTAAGACAAAGAGACGGGCAGACAATTCCACAATTGCATACAAGTACCCCCCCCCCACCCCCACCGACTTCCTGTTTCCATAATCCTGCCCACCCCTGCAGAAGAAAGTCGCAAGTAAAAAAGAAAATGAAAAACTTTTGCATCAGCAAGGCAGAGGGAGGAAAAAAAAGATTTATCAGCAAGGGGTCAAACCGGGACAGAGTAATGCTTCATGGTCAGTATGTGCTGAAAAGCTGCCTTACGTCTTCTCTCTCTCAGCTTCTCTACCTTAAAACGTATTTAAAACAGCAGCTGTACTCATTGCCACGGCGACTACCTGGAACCAGAGTGAAACGGAAAAATACGCCGGCCCCAGAAACCAGTAAATTGCCTCTCCTCCCCCCTGTGAGTTTAAACTGCACTGCTGCTGTACCTGCGCCTCTGCTCATAAGAAGGAAGGGGGGGGGGGGTTGCTGTTATATTATTTCTGTTTTTTTTTCCATCATGTATGCCAGTGGTGAAATTCAGAGCCCCGATTCGGCAGGAAGGGAGCCTTCCATGCTTGGATAGCTGTTTAACGGCCGACATAAGGGTCACGCTTTTGGGGAGCAGGGGAACGAGAACGTGAAGTGGGGAGAAACAGCCGGGGGGTGCGATTTCTCCCCGCCTGGGCCTCCTCCATCGCTGATTTCCGCTCCCAGTCAAAGGAGCTAAGCATTAAAAATTTGTTACATTGGTCAGAAGTCGGTCATTCCACCGGGGACTTCAATACAGAACTTGTAAAGGAAATGGGCCCTTGTTTTTCAGAATGATACTGAGCGTCAGGTCACCTCGCTAACCAGCACTGACGAGGTATGAAATACAGCCACAGCCGAAATTAAAAAGTAATCCAAGCATTAAATTCGGTCTGTTTATCATTGCTGCTATTATCATCCCTCATATACCCCCCCGCCCCTCCACCCAGGGAGGCCAGTTCTCAGTTATCTCAGCAAGTACTCAGCCAGCATGTTGATCCGCCACTTATTAATTCAACAAGCAACTTGGTTATCCGCACCAGTTACCCCGTGCTTGTTTATTTGCAGTTATATGTACGGTTGGTAATCAGTCTCCAGCCTCGTCTTCACCGAGGCGTTCCGATCGGCTCGGATAATGACATGTCCGGGAGTCGGAGGGAACGGCGTCGAGACCACAGGAGGGCAGGCGGAGCACCCCCCTTTCTTCTTCCTGCTCTATCTCTCCACCTCCCGTCCCCCTGGCCCCACCTTCCTTATCTCCTCCCTCAATGTTACTGAGAGAATAAGCGTGTTTGTTGCTTGTTTGTTCTATGGATGAACGATCTGTGGGGGTGGAGGGTGGGGGTGGGGGAGTCCTCTATCCCTGGCACCCCCAGGTCAGAGCCGTGCCAGCCAGCAGCAGAGTCAGCAGGGATGGACCCCAAAGGCCCCCCTGGGTCCCGGAGCCCACGTTTGACTCCTTGGAGTACGGTGGTATCACGTTGAAGTCTTGGTGCTCCCGCTCGGCCTCCTCGGCCTCCTCCTCCTCCTCCTCCTCCTCCTCACTCTCTTCCACCTGTGAAGACAGGAGATGAGAAAGTGAGGGAGAGACGAGGAGGATGGCAGGGAACGAGCGGAGGATGGATGGACAGAGAGTCACAGACCCCAAAACAGGAGGTGGCAAAGGGCAAGGTTACAGGAGATGGAGGTGTGATTCAGGGGTGTGGGAAAAGGTGGAGAGAGTGGTGGAGGGATCAGGATAGAGGGAGCGTGGCTAAGAGAAGGAGACAGATGGGCATGAATAAATGAATATTAATATTGATGTGTACCTCCTGCAAACACCTCGGGCTAATCCTCT
Source organism: Mormyrus iriodes (assembly GCA_011763525.2). Classification (NCBI taxonomy): domain Eukaryota; kingdom Metazoa; phylum Chordata; class Actinopteri; order Osteoglossiformes; family Mormyridae; genus Mormyrus; species Mormyrus iriodes. The sequence continues at coordinate 2,277,420 of JAAGVU020000047.1, forward strand.
CAAACAGAGGCAGAGCAGGAGCGGCGGGCCAGGGAGGCGACTGAGCCAGAGATGCAGCGCCTGCTGCCATATGCGTCGCACCGCCCCCTGACGGGCCTGTATACCGCCCACCATCCATAACAGACAGGCCGCTTTATACCGCCCACCATCCACAACTGACAGCCGCTTTATACCGCCCACCATCCACAACTGACAGCCGCTTTATACCGCCCACCATCCATAACTGACAGCCGCTTTATACCGCCCACCATCCACAACTGACAGCCACTTTATACCACCCACCATCCACAACTGACAGCCACTTTATACCGCCCACCAACCATAACCGACAGGGCGCTTTATACCGCCCACCATCCATAACCGACAGGTACTTTATACCGCCCACCATCCATAACTGACAGGCCGCTTTATACCGCCTGCAATCAGCCCTCTATAAACGACAGGCCACTTTATAGCACCCTGATCTGCTCTTTATAACGAAGTTAAGGTACTTTCTTAAGATACAACTGGAATATCCCCCTGGGGAAGCAAGTTTTTTTTAATGATTTCTATAGCACCCCCCATCCTGTACTTCAGTTTGACTTAAATTTAGATTTCCTCAGAACGAATCACTTTAGTAACAGCAGTTTGGACTGAAAAGCAATTAATGTTATGTAATTTTAAAAATCATTTTGGGAATGGTACTGGTGGGGGGGCTGTCCAGCCAGCTGCATGATATTCCATCCCCCGCATATGGCGAGAGGTCGCTCAGTGCTGGGCACGGATCCGAGCGTGGAGGTACTCACAGTGTTGAGGTCAGGCAGAGCATTGGCGATGATGATGTCACGCTGGATGGTGGGGACAGGCCTGAGGGTGGGGCGTGGGGGCTGCGGCGAGGTCCTCTCCACCGGACGGGGCGGCGAGCCTCCCAGGGCACCGATGGCGTCGCCTGACCAGAGAAGCCGTGAGACCGGGTGGTGAGCGGTTGGTGGTGATGGTGCAAAGCGGGCGGATGCCTGTGGGCACAGGGTTGTGTGGCTGGCAGACACTCACGAAGGCAGCTGTTGCCATTGAACATGTGCAGCACGCGCAGGCAGTCCTGCCACCGGTTGCCACTGCCCTCGCAGTTGCACCACTGCGACACCTCTGTGCTGCTGTTGCTCACGTAGTTGGGAGTCATGATGGTGCCTGTGGAGGAGAGGTCAGTGACAGAGCCTGTCACCTTGAGTGTGGCTCTTGCCTGAAGCCCGTCTGTCACCCCCCTCCCCCCTACGTGTTTATCCGGCATCCCCCTGCCCTCACCCTCCACCTGCCCTTCCCCTGCCCCTGCCCTCCCCCTCCCTGTGCCCTTCCGCCGCTCCTGCTTACCTATCAGTCCAGCGTACGCCTTCAGGCAGACAGCTCTGCTATCGCTCAGGCACCCAGAGGGTGACTGTGAGGAGGCCTGGCAGTTATGCTGGAAATCAGCCAGTCTGGACCTGAGAGACAGACAGACAGAAATACACAGACAAGATGGCAGATGAAGAGAGAGAGAGAGGCAGAAATACAGACAGACAGACAGACAGACAGAAGGCAAATGAACACAGACAAGCAGGCAGATGAACAGACAAACAGAAACAGGCAAGCAAACAGAAGGCGGCGGACAAACAGGCAGAAAACAGGCAAACGGGCAGACAAGCAAAGAAACAAAAATCGGGTAGATAAAAAGGCAGAGACAAGTAGCAGAAACAAACATGCAGACAAAAAGGTGGACAGATAAGCAGACAGTAACAAACACACAGAGAAACACATACACCACAAAACACACACAGAGGCACAAATACACACGATGATACAGAGATACAGACAAACCGAAGGACATAAATGCAGACACATGTACAAAGAGATACACACATACAAGCACGCACGCAGCCCCACACAGAAACAGACACACATAGAAGAAACAGAAATTACAAAAATAAGGAGTAAAACGATGTAAATTATACTGATAATCTGTTGATCATTTCATAAACGACGGGAAATCGGTTTATTTTTAACACATCAGGTATCTGACGAGACCCTCCAGCACTGCCACTTCTTTTTAGCAGACTGTTTTCATCGCAAACTGCTGAGGTTTGCCGTGTTTCGAAATGACTGATAAGAGATGTCCCACGGCCAAGAGAGGAGAAGAATTAGACTGTGCCAAGTCTTCCTCAAAGCCAATGGGCAGAAAGGTTACCCGTGAAGTCGGGGTTTTGGAGCCACAGAGCAGGAGACATATGTATTCTGATTGGACGACGGGGGCCAATGACTAAGGAGCTTTGGAGGTCACAAGAACATCAATAATCATGCACAGATTATATGTATATGAGAAGATGTACCTTTGAGTAGAAGTAAAGTCCAAACACAGCAGTTGTGTTCCACGTCAGATGATCAAACAGACTAGAACTTATATATAGAATTTATATATTTTTTATTAAAAAAATCGACGCTGGTGAGAGACTTTCTGGGCATGCAGAAACACACAAGATCAAAGGCTCACTCATCATCAATTCGATCATTTCTTGCTCTGCAATCTATTAGTTTACATAATTTACACCATGGTAGTTTAGGCGTTTAGACGTTTTTAGAACAGTGTGTCACTCAGTGGCTCCAACGTGTGTGTCCCCGGGGGGTTCTGTCATCAAGCTAAAGGCAACACCCCCCCACCAGCTTGAGAGTCAGAAAGAGGAAAGCATGAAACTCATGCATGTGGGAGGGGCATCAGACAGACGCTGACGTGAATCTAACTTAGTACTTTAAACGGATTTAAACGTGTTCATATCATTCGGCTTTTCTGACCTCCATGGCAAGAACTTTCAGGGTGCAAATCGTCAGTTTCTCTCCTGGAACAATATTAATTTTGACATTTAGGAAATTTGCCAGAACAGCAAAAAAGAGATATCAGTTATTAATTCTATGAATAAGTCGCTGTTGTTTACTTTCCACGTTCCCTCGGAGTGAGTGAAAGTCAGATCTGCAACATCCCAGTTACTGGAATGTACTTAGTTCTCATGTTCAACAATTACCAATATTGTTATAATTGCATTATTGCTGTGCTACACAGTAACATTTATAGTGACAGTTTTGCACGTTGTGACTGTTTGGTGTCTTATGAGACAACACTCATATTTATTCCATATTATAAACAAAATCGCACCTGTTCTGAGCTTCTGCAAACTAGCTGCTAGCACTGGGTGGGAGTCATTTGTTTTGACCTCCGGGGGAAAAACATTTAAGGCGTTTGTTCCCCACCCAGACTTTTACTTCTGTATGACAGCAGCTGTTATGCATTTATCTGTTGTGCTTTTCTCAAATCAGGCACCTTGGGCTCACTGCAGGGAGGGGGTATTACTTACGAATAAGTTAAAAATGACATTAAATATGTTCAGAATGCAGCAGGAAAAGCGCTTCATATTATAAAGAGTATTATTCAGAGTTTTTAAAATTTGGAATAATGTGCATTTCATGTAAAATTTAGGATATTCATTCTGAAAATCTGGTATTCCTCTGCTTTGTGCCCTGTGTTTCCGAAGAAAGGCTCCAGCCCCCCCTCCGACCCTGTACTGGATAAGTATTTATGGAAGATGAATGGATGGATTATATAGATTCCCAGAATCACTTACAATCCCCCAGAATTCAATGGCTGCTGACTCGGACTGCTGTGTGATACTTGTTATGTATGAAAGTGCACTTAAACAGAGGGTGCAGCAGACCAAAACCACAGGTATACATCCTTTGATGAGCACTGTCTAGCTGTCAAGAAGCTGTAAATTCGAACCGGCGGGAGACTCCGAATGTGCCCGTTAGACAAACCCAGTGTTTATAATTCGCGTCATGCTAGAAAAACCAAAACCTGCCACCTCCTTCATGAGGCTCGCTAGCGGAATCTGAGCCCAGTGATCTGTCACACGGCAAAGTCGTCTCCCTGATCGTTTGGTACGCAGAGAGGTGTTTTTACACTCTCTGCTATCCTTTAATTTCAGTCTGGGTCACCTGACGCCCGATAACCCTAAACCCCGCCCCTTGCCCTACCCACATACCCCATAATTGTTCACGTTCTTGTTTTATAGCTTTCAGTGGTATCCTAAACATCTCCCTGTCAGCAATTAATTCCCTGTAATTCAAATAAAAACAAACCACATTAACTACTCTCCATTAGTAAATGCTCCCTCTATCGCTCTCACCCATATTGCTCTATGTGTCTCAGCTCTATGACTGTTTTCAAGGTTTGAGATTAAAGAGACAGAACCCAGGATGATGAAAGGAGACATCCATGACCTGAAGTGAAGGAATAAGGGAAGACACAGCATTCGGATAAGAGCCTGGGCTCACGACGGGCATGCATTAGCAGCTTAGGTGAGCATCTCCCACTCTGCTGGCGTATCTCATTCTCAGCGAGTGTCAAACATACAACCTACTCACACTGATACGCGCAGCCGATGCCCACTGACCAAAAAGGCCGATACCTACTGCTACACACAGCCAACACCCACTGACATGCAATGCCAATGCACACTGACACGCACAGCCTACGCCCACTGACCTGAAAGGCTGACGCCAATTGACCTGCAATGCTGACGCCCACTGAGATACACAACCGATGCCCCCTGACCTGCAAAGTCGACTCTCACTGATACGCGCAGCCGATGCCCACCGACCTGAAAGGCCAGCTCACACTGACCTTGAAAGCCAATTCTCACTGAGGTGCACAGCCGATGCCCCTTGACCCACAAAGCCGACGCTCACTGAGATATGCAAATGACTCCTACTGACCAAAAAGGCAGACACACACTCACACAAAAGGCCGACACCCACTAATCTGAAAGGCTGATGCCTACTACGACACAAAGCCAACACCCAGTGACCTGAAAGGCCAACGCCCAGTCACACAAAAGGCCAGCACCCACTGACCCGAAAGGCCGACGCCCAGTGACCTGAAAGGCCAACGCCCACTCACACAAAAGGCCAGCACCCACTGATCCGAAAGGCCGACACCCAGTGACCTGAAAGGCCAACGCCCACTCACACAAAAGGCCAGCACCCACTGATCCGAAAGGCCGACGCCCAGTGACCTGAAAGGCCAACGCCCACTCACACAAAAAGCCAACGCCCACTGACCCGAAAGGCCGACGCCCAGTGACCTGAAAGGCCAACGCCCACTCACACAAAAGGCCAACGCCCACTGACCTGCAGAGCTCATCCCTCAGGCAGTATCCCTGCAGGCTGAGGCAGCTGGGCTTGCCGTCGGGCTCTTCATAGGAGCAGGAGGGCACAATGGTCTTACGCCGGCGCTCCCCACAAAGCGTGTCGGCACAGGGGCAGAAGAGCACACCGAAGCTGTACTCCTCAGGCACGCGCTCCAGGAAGCGACGCAGCGCCCGGTGGCACTTCTGCCGATTGCAGCGGTCGGAGCCGGGTACGCGTTTGGTGCAGGCCAGCACGTATTCGGAGCGTAGTGAGCCGCACTTCTCATACAGGCCGCAGTCCTGCGCTGCCTTCAGGCAGTGGTTCTGCCCGTCCAGGGGGAGAGAAGAGGCTGGGGGAAGGATGAAGGGCAGGAACAGGGACGTGGAGGTTGTGTTTACAGGTTACCGGACTGAGTTTGAGAATAGGATGTATTAAAGCTGATTGGAGAAAGTAAATCAAACATTCTATATAAATCATGCAGGAATGTATCACAAGATAAGTGCCTTTTGGTGACTCTGTTGTGAAAGGCGTTATATAAAAATGAATCGAATCAAACTGAATTGTAGACGACAGGCACCTGCCACTATGGAGGCCATGTGTGCCACGTCGATGTGTTTCAGCATCCCAACCTGCAGGTCTTCATATGGAGAGACGTGATACTCGTCCTTACCTGGGGGTTTGGGGAGGGAGTGGGATGTGGACAAGGAATGGCAAGATGGGAACAAAAACAACCGTTTGGTTTCCCTGAACATATATTTAAAACCTTCCCAGCGTCTTTGACGAATTTTACAACAGCAGTTTCAAGGTTTTCAAAGGGAAGCTAATGTTCATTAGCATCCGTACTTCCCAAATCGTCGAGGCGTAGAATCTACCATCAAATGGCACAGAAAAGGACATTTTTTGCATTTCCTTCATTCCTTGAGTTTTGCCTATATAGATACGTGTGAGCCTGTGATAAATTAAATGCCTCAAGAAACACAGCTATTCATTAAATTAAACATCAAATAAAATAAATCTCTGCCTGTAATGGATTGGCATCATGGCCTGAGTGTGCTGTGCTTTCTAATTTAGACTCTACATTCTCCACCACCGGACTGGATAAGCTGTTATGTAGGTGTATGAAAGGATAAAATAAAATATTAACAAAACATGCTACATTTTATGAGATATAAATATTAAAAACAGGCCTCAGGTGCCGTTTTGTAGCACCTATGGCTAAACCTGCGATATGCTTCATCTGTCCTTGAACCCTAGAAATAACAGACAAAAGCAACTCACCCTCTGAGAACCTCACAGTCCAGTAGACCTTTAGACATTGCTCTTCTCTTCTCGCGCCGCGCTGGCACTTACAGGCCAGCAGGGGGCGGTACTGCAACAGGGCTCCCTGTGCCTCCAGGCACTCGTGGCGCGCCTCGGGCGCCAGGGGGGACACGGCCTCTTCGTCGGCACAGTACTCCAGCACCCGGTAGGCGGGCAAGCACTCGGGGTCTGTGACGCACCTCTGCTGCGCCTCCAGGCAGTCCGCCGCAGGCAGAGGGAGCAAGGTGGAGGCCAGGGAGCTGCCTGCAGGTGAACCGAGGTGAGAGCGGCAGGTCGGGAGAGTTAACACGCGAGCTTGAGAATTGTGGAACAGGGTTGCCAACTTTAGTAAGCTGGATAGAGTGAAATTTTCAATTCGAGACAAGTCTGCACACACATGCACACGCATTTACATGTATGTAAGAGTTTTATTACCCTGTAAATAGTCTGTAGGGTTTGCAAAGTACCCAAATGCTTTTGATGTAGCTAATTTTAGGTTTATAATGGAATAATATAGATTTGCCATAACATTTCTTGTGCGGAGGTAAGAGTCAGAAAGCGTGTGTCATGCCAGATGTGTGAGGGCTGGTAGCCCTGGTGGAACTTACTAGCATCTAAACTTGGACGGTATCACTGTAATACAGTATGTTACGATATTCATTTGGGGAGCCCCCCATTTGGCAAATTTTAATCACTATATACCGTGTTATGATATCTGGATGGCATGACGGTAAATAAAATTAGAAACCGCCCCAACCTTCCAGCTTTAAAGTCGCCTTTGTTAGCAATACACATAGTATTTTCTGATGGTGAAAAAACGTAATATTAAAGAATGTTGTCTTCTTGTAACAGACCACCGACACAGTTCGATGTAGTGACATTTCTGTCCCTCGCCACAGACTTAAATATTCAAAACGCGATACGACATTTTAATAGAGCGAGCTGCTAAACACACCTTGAATAATTATCTGGTGTCTCAATTAAGCGGGACCGCACTCTAATTAAACTCACGCTGGGTCACAGCACACATCGTGATTAACGTTAGATTCAGATGCAGCGCGGTCAGAATCACAATCACCCCGTGCAGGCTAGGTCTCACTCGCGCGGAATACATTACGGGGGACAGACACGGCTGCTTGCGGGGACGAGCGGACAGAATCCACTGGGGATGTAAAAGCAAACCACTGACTCTCACACAGCCAGCAATATCTAACAGCGACCGAGTTGAACAGATCTAGCAAAGATGCTTTGCTGGGATCAACTCATTGACTTAACTTTTCGGGAAGCTGTAGAGCGTACACCCTCATCTTTGCCTCCAGTCTTAATTCAGATCTGAGCGTCCAGATTTGAAACACTAAAGCCCTTTGGTAATACTGTTTGCAGAAGTACATTGAAATGTTTCATTCCACCTACCTCATCTTGCTGTCCTTTGAGATTATACATGTTTAAATATGTGTCAGAGTTGAGCGTGAAGCTTGAGGTCTGAGCACAGGGTCAGCTATTTTTTTTGGAACGTTTTGGGCAGGATTAAGGACTATTCCACAGAGATCAGGATTTGAACTGGTGACCTTCCGCTCACGGGCACAGCAACCCAACTCACTGAGCCACACACCAACACTCGGGACCATGGCCAAAGATGCTAAGCAAGTTTTCAGAACAGACATTTCTCTTACAGGAAACATTAATACAAGCGACATAATTATGTTAATTTGTTCCAAAATCTAAAACTTTGTTAACACTCGTAGCTGCAGAGCTACAATACTGTTTCCCTGAGAACAGGAGCAGTGCGAGTGCAATTTAGAGAGCTTATCGATTACTTGGTCATTTCAGTGATTCTAATGAGGCTGAGATTCAGGGTTATCCCTCAGTGACATTTCAGATTCAGTCTCACAAGAGTCCTCAGGGAAAATGGAGGGAAGCAACAATAATGAACACACGACATAGTGGTACATCAAGTGTTTACATCCCAAGTATGTTACATGCTCAGCTTCAAAGCAGAACAGCTACTGTCTAACTGAAAAGCGCATTTGAGAAAAATGTCATCATGGCTGAGTTAGAGAAGGTCTGGCGGATGGATTGGATACCCGTGACTGCAGTGTAATCGGGGAATATGGTTACGCAACAAGGAGCACCATTCAGGCTGAATGAGAGATCAGTGGGAAAGTGAAAAGAGCCTTATGGGTAAACGTTATGGTGATCCTGGGATTTTTTAAGGTGAAGGGGGCATTTATTCCTTGTGTATTTGTGTCCATTTTGAAAATGGACTGGGGTAATTTCGACCCCAAAAATAACACAGGGAGTTATACAGAGGGGGCAGCCAATGATATGTTTTGAATCAGTGATTGACAGGGGATGGGGGCACTCAGTGCCCCAGTGGCCCCGCCCCCATATGTCCCTGATAGGCACAGATCTGACCCAAACCTACAGTACTCAGTACTGTTCTGTGTTTTAACACAAAGTCCTGAATGGTTCACACATGGACCCTAATATCCTGATAGATGTGAGATTTCGAGGGGGAGACAGTTTGTAATAGCTTCACCTGGAAGACACAAGCTAACTGGGCGATTGTCCAAACCATGCAGTTTAGCAGTATAATTACGTACATTCAGCCAAGGACTAACAATTACTAACATGCATGCACACAAATTCACTTTGCTTTTACATTACAGCTCTCCTCATTCTTTGTAACTGATTTGTTAGAATTTTTGGTAACATTTTACTTGAGGGGGCACTAGCAACTTGCTACTCAAGGACAAATCACAAAGATATAGTAATATAGTCATTACTGGTTAATGATGAACATGAGATCAGTATGTAACTAACACTTAGTTTCTGGTTAATTAATGCATTAAGTAAGAGTGTAGTACTACATTATTTGTACCCCCTCAAGTAAAGTGTTAGCACATTGTTTAGCGTTTAGCATCATTGCCGTTTCCCTAGGTCCTTGGCTCCACACCTCTGAATCGCAAGGGGAAGATGATGAAATGGCTTACAACATCACCCCCCCCAGAAAAAGACAGCTAATAGTGTTCAATTAGGAACATCTGTAGGGGGGGGAAGCCAAAAGGCAAAAAAGGAAAGAAACTCTTATAGGAGGAGGAAAAAAAAAGAAAACTGTGGTGGGAGGGGTTCAAGGTGAATTGGCTGCCCAACCTTCTTGGAAATATCAGCTGGACAAAGTAGGAGAGGCCTGTGAGGAATGGGCGAGGGAAGTTATGAGCGATGACACAGATATCAGGCAGGATATCAGCACGGTGTCATTCAGCAACACCCCGCCCCGGGGGCTGATTCCGAAGGTTTCACTCTGTATTCATGTATCGCCTCAGCCCTTCCTAACTTTTACATTGCGAGGGAAGGGGCTGGTGTCTAGCAGCGGAATACCAACCACACTCACTCGGCCCCCGCAGCCTGTAAAGCCTTCACAACAGTTTCATCCGTTTACGAATCTGACTCCTAAAGAACGCCCAGCTGCGCTTTAAAAAGATAAAAATAAGTGAAAAAACCTAAGGAAACCTGCCAGTTAAAGCACCGTTTCTGGTATATACTGTATACATTTTCTTACAAATTACTGTGAAAACTACTGCGCATATTTTCTATACTAATAAACAATTGGCTATTCAAGTGACTGGCATGGTTGTATAGTTAGTGTTAGCTATCTTTTGCAGGTCAAAAGAGAGATTTCAGTTCTCCTATTAAATATCAGGCCCTGATTAATACTGAAATGCTATCCAAACTGACCTAAGCTTACTTTCACACATATGGTAGGATTTGTTTTCGTGGGGAAAAAATGAGTACAGGGAGTGGTGGATAAATTCTGCCAGTATTTAAAAAGAAAGAGTTACTGATTCAATATAAAGCTTGTTTATTATGCGTCGTGGTTCTAGATTAACAATCTTCTACAGTGTGTCCTTACTGAAAAACAGGAACAGCAAAGGGTGTCTTTTTGAAGCCACTGCTGGACATTTAATACATATCAGCACCAAACCTTCATGGAGCATCACCAGTACTCAAATGATTCTCAGACGGTTCGAATCAAGCAAAATGTAACGAAAAGTTTCATGTGCCTTTTCGTATATGCGGGGTAAGTAACAAGTCAAGTAGTGGATTTTTTTATTTTTTTTATCAAATTACAACATCAAGCTATATCCAAAGCTCGGTACTTTTACGAAACCCTGCTATTTTCAGCAGTCTTGTCCAGGTAGGGCTGATCTTGAACTGCTTTCAGGAAGAACAGGATGTAAAATAGGGTACATCCAGGGGATGAGGCAAGTTCCTCAGAGAGTCCTCATGCGTACCTTCTGTCACTCACATGGTCCAATTACAGCCCCCATTTCATTTGTGTCTCCGGATCGTAGGAGGACACTAGAGCATATCCCACGTGAGCTTAGGCAGCACATGCAAATTACCCACTCACACGACCTGATGCATGCAGGAGCAGACAGACATCATTACACTTAATCTTACCTAGATATGTGGGGAATCAAGACCCACAGGGGCCGGATTACCATGGTTTAGCTCAGTTTTCTTCCCAATGCCCTAAACCAGGCAGTGATTGACCACCACAAGCACATATAAGTTTAATTCCACCATAGTTCCTTTGGAATTCCTACATGCAAGCTAAACAATACCATTGCAAGTCAGCTTATAATCACTCTTTTCAGATTTATTGCGCTGCTGGTCTTAATTTCAACACTTTTTGAAATGTATATGTAGTTCACAGCAGCCAAGAAGTCATGGCAATTAGTCTATAGTAACCATAACGCTTAAATCACAGACGCCAAGATTGTGTGTGAAGCCCTGAGCTTTTATCCATCGCTAGACAAATGCATAGGGCATGTACATGTAAATCAAGTAAAGAGCAGTGCATAACATTATGGTTTTGAATAGTTATTAATCATCTTATGGGCAGACTAAATGTAGCGCTATATTACCTGGCAACAGTCTAAATATAGCGCCCTTCAAAAACACCTTTCAGGCATGTTTTGTAATGCACGCATCATTTATGTAGTACTCACGACGGCACAATGCATACATTTTTATTTATTAAGGTCGTACGCACGGAGTTTTCGAGTGTAAAATAATTAAAAAGCTGTGAGATTATACGTCAGGATGAAAAGTTTCGGATGTTGGCTTAAATGTCCAAAAGTTTTGCGTGACGATTAAATCCATTTTGGCATACTGGCTGCCAGAAAAGCGACGCATGTGTTACATTTCATAATTTACATTAGAATGTATTGACATCGTATACGGGCAATGTTTTTGTGTACAATCATACCAATTATATACCCGCCGCTAAATGCAGGTGCATCATATCGTTTTGTCACTTTAAAGCACATTTTTGCCGATATTACTAATCGCTGTTAAGTTTAAAATCACAACTAATAATCACTGGGGCGTCTTTCATGAGACCAATCGCCCGCTTATTACTGAAGGTTTGCATAAACCGTCAAACTATTTAAGAGGCGATTTACAAACATAAATGCGAGAAAATGACCAAATAGAGGGTATGGTGAGTGGGATTCAATTCAGCGGGGATATTGCTGATCATATAAAACCAATGAACGCTAAATTAAGTGTAACGCTAGACAAAATGCTTGTGGGCAAGAATAAAATCAGTAGTAAAATGATCGAAAATAAACCTCACGGCCAAATGAGTGAATTAGCGAGCGAAAGACTGCTCACCTGTCATGAAGACGTTCAGGACTCCGAGGAAGATCATGCTGTCCGAAGCGGCGCCCGGTCTCCGCTCTCCGGCCGTCACAAAGCGCTCAGTCTCCCGCTACTTTGTTAGTGTTCCACCTGGAACCATGCAGGGTACCTTCAGCTGTGAATCAATCTCAAAACCATTCCACAGTGTTAACACGTGTGCCCGAACGTTTTCATTACGTCTTGTCTGCTCTTGCCTGCGTTTAATAGAAAACTGAAAACAGTTATAAAAATGCTAAAAATTAAGACGCCCGTCCCCCAGAACGCTGCAGACAAAGATATGCATCATATTTCTACCAGTGGGAAATATAGAAGGAGATAAACCGAAATTACCCTACAAAACTTTTATTGTCCTCGAGAGGATGTGCTGGCATCACTTAGAGCCTGCTGGCCAGTATCTCTAGGCGGTAAGCGGCGCTGTCCGCGGCGCTGCCGGGGGGCCGGGAGGCTGGGGGGCTGGCCAGCTATGGTGCGCTTCGCTTTGCCGGCGCCCTGATTGGCTCCGGATCGCACGGCCGTGCGAGAAACCCGACGAGACGCAGAGATCCAGATGTCAGGTGAGATAGATGATGGGAACAAATCAGGCAGCCTATCAGGTCATGGATCGCTAGAAAGCACGCTGTTAAAAATGACTTCTTAATCACGTTTCAACTGCATTGGGGAGGGAGGGAATGAGATGGGCGTCAGTGCAAAAGTTACAGCGATCAAAACGTGAACTTCATTAGAGAAGGACGTAAGATAAGCAAGGCATCGTCACTGGTAAATTCTAGTAATAAATACTATTTAAATCGGGGGGCGTGGGCTTGCACTAATTTGTTTGAGTAAATTGGGACTCTGTAGAAAATAATTAAAAGGAGAAGAAAATGAACAATGAGTTGGAGGGTTACCGTAGTCATGTGCACTAGAATGGGAAATTAGAGACTAGAGGTTTACAATTACGGCACACACGAAGCTGCCTCGAACTCCTGGCTGCGGTAGCGCTAATTCTTCAGTCTTTGCCTATTGCTGCTGTTGCTGAAATCCAGCAGCCTCCTTCCTAACCACTGTTTAGCCCCCGTGCCGTATGCGTTTCGACATGTATACAGCCTAAAACGACTCTGTAAAATTATCAGAAAAAAATAACAAGCATCGTATGTCTTTAATATAGCTGACTTTCACTTCGAGCCGTGCTAGAATGAAGCTGAAACCAGCCAACTGGGAACTTCTGCTTAACTAAATAGGTGAAAATTTAAATATCGAAGGGCAATCGATAAAGGTCTGTTAGCGTGTCGCGCACATTATTTGTTTATTGGCAGTAGACCTATAATATTACAAAATTCTTCTTGTATTTGGATTAACGTTCATATATACAGAGCTCCGAGATTTATTTATGTACAGCGCAGCTACCTGGGGAAATACAGGAAAATGTATTTGATATATCAGCGATATAGTACGTATTTCTAAAACATGCTGAGTAAAGTTGGGTGTATATCTCAAGATTGTCTTAGAGAGTGCGGCTGTATTGCAACCTGATATTTCCTTCAGAAGGAAAAGGTTACAAATATTATTTTGGTATATCTTTCAAATTCATAACTTGTTCCAAAAACAGAACAATACACAGAGAGATTTCACTTTGGGCTTGTGTGGAATGATGGCAGGTATTGCAGTGTCTTTCAACACTGTTGCTGGTTCTTTGAAGAGCTATAGGTGTTAAGTGGTTGCTCCTGACAGCTCCAAAGATCTTAGTGAAGAACGGTCAAATTTCCGACTGTCACATTTTCCTTGCTTGAGAAGACTGACTTCATAAAACAAAGTGCGCTGCCGGCAGTCCCGTAAATCAGCGCCCCAGTTGATCTTCATGGATGTGCCATTAATCTCGGTGAGTAGCGCACAGAGACAGCAAGATATGTGGGAGGGATACATCCCCAGGTGACAGGGACCTCTCGAGGAGGGTAATTTCAGGACGTCGAAAGGAATTTGTTCCACTTGTGACAAACAGATGAGGTGAAGATAGAGCACAACAACACAGGACCCATAATCACACGGGCGCCGTCATCTCAATCTTGGAAATGGTTGCGATCATTTTATTCAATTATTAGTCCGTCTAGCGCCAAGCCCTATCTAATCCAACTCATGGCTGTCAATGGGAGCGCTTAACGTGACAGCTGTCAGTAAGTGCAGTGAAAACTAATGAAAAGGAGTACCATTGTGTTTGGTGCCATTAACAAACCCGCTGACCCCAACCCTAGTCCGCATTTCTTTGTGCGTGTTTCCAAATGCGGCTCCATTTGGCTCAGGACAGCAGGTCGGGAACCACGTCGCTCCGCCACCTGCCCCTCTGCTAACTACGTCTCCCGGCTCTTCTCTCCTTTTCCCATCACCCTAATAATATATCAACATGATTTCATCTCATGGGCGTCGTTTGGTCTGATCACACAGACCCCCGAGTATTTTATCCCCGATGCCAATCTTCCTTCAAAAACAAAAAAAGCCCCAGGTAAACTTGACTTACCCCCTGATCTTTTTAATAGTTAGAAACTCCCCTGTTTCATCCTAATAATTGCTCCACCCGTTCAATTCAAAGCCGCCTGCAATGCTGAGGATCACTTCAAAGGTCCTGACTTAGGAGGTCTCCTACAACCACTTCGCATCACTTAAATCCCGCGGGAGAAGAGCGCAAGAGAAAAGCAATTACTGATGGCCATGATAACGGGCATCTGCACGCTCCTCCGGCCCCACTTGAATAAATGAATACCCCAGCACGCATGCGCACGAAGCCGTTTTTTTCAGCGTCTTGAATGCGACTACCAAAGGCACGATTAACCCTTGTGTATTTTACTTCTTCCGTTCTAAATTCTAGAATCTATAGAATTTAACATAATTTTGAAAATGGACTGGGGTAACCCAGTCCCAAAAATAACACAGTGGTTAACAAAATACATATAACCGAAACTTTCAGCCACGCCTGCAAATCTATGCTGTATAATCATCTTACCTCCTACTCGTCGTTAGACTTAAAAACAAATGAAAACCATGTAAACACATGCAAATTAACAACGCAATACGCAACTAAAATGAAGAACGTAGAATTAGCCACGAGAACATATATATCAACTAGCTAGCGACCGGAAATAATTACCGTAGCTGTAATTAAGATACTATACATAACTTAACCTGTAGTCATCCCTTGCCACAGAGATTTTCACCTTTCCTTAATCTAGAGACTCCCAAATGTAAAAAATCCAGAGCTAGGGACCCCCTACCACTAATGCCTGACCCCATAAGCAAACAAGGAGGCTCCCCTTTATTATTTTTCAACAGCTATTCAAAGCTAGTCAAAATCAAAAGTCAGATATATAATGCATGGGTATAGAGGTGAAATAGTGTCATCGCTGGTTGGAGTGCAAATGAGGAATGTGAAATGGAAAATAATTACAGAGACTTATAAACATGACATTTTAAGGTTACGTCTTTCTTGGCCCTACTCACCAAACTGATAGACCCGGACAATAAAGTCCTTTTCATCTACACTACCAGTCAAAAGTTTTTTTATTCTTGTTAAACACTGGAAAGCTGGGTGAACAACTTTAAGTGAAAATATAAGTCAAATTAAACAAGTTTCCTTCATAACATGGAGAGAGAATGTAACAGTGCATGTCTGACATCCTATTAACTGGCTGTGCGGTGACGGCTTAGTCAGATTCTAGGCTGCCCTTTAACTTTAAACACTAGTTACCTGTTTCATCCCATGAAACAGAGCAGTATTTAATGTCCCTTGTAGGAAGAATGCCTCGGATTTGCTCTGCTGGTATAACTGCTAGAGGGGGTTACTTTGATGAATCAGAGACGTGGCATTTTCTGGCTAATAAAGGTACGCAAATGGTGAACATACTGTAAATGTATGTTAGCAAAGAATATTGAGTGTATTTTTAGTAAATGTTAAGTAAGAAATATGCACATGTAAAAAATCTCAGTGTGTGCAAATACTTTTGACTGGTAATCTAGTGAGAATCCTTCAGAAGTATGTGTGTGTGTGTGTGTGTGTGTGTGCGTGTCTATTACATGTTTGTATGTATGCGTGTCATATGTAGCACTGCTTGTGGAACATGACTGTACTATTATGACAGGCCAACCTTAAAAAAAAACACAACATAACTTTTGGCCACGTTCCCCCCTGAGGAATTCCCCATTCTTCACAAGTTCTGTTTTTTTTTTCCAGTGCCTAATAAAATCAGGAAAAGTTTAAAGACTGTTGGCTCATATCCATACAGAAGCTTATTAGCGTAATTAACTCACAAGAATCTTTAATGGCAGAAATTACATTTCCACTCTTTACCCTGGCAAGGCGCATGTTTTTGCTTTGGCTAGTACCATTAGTACCAAAGAATGATGTATACACTTGGTTTTTGACACATATACAATATTATTTCATCTTAATTTCAAGTGATAAAAATTCAGACTTAAAATATACAAAGTCTGGTACCACTTTACAATAAGGCCACTTACACAGTGCTGACAGAAAGTCTTCAGATGCTTACTTCATGCAGTAAAAATATTGCAAATTTACTGGTTTTATAACAAAAATCATTACTTTATTAATTAAAAAAATATATAACACATTAGAAACAACCCGTAGTTTTAAGTAAAACTTTCATTTCAAGCAGTAATGAATAGAAAGAATTAGAAGTTCTAAAAGAGCTGTTCTGAGTTAAAAAGTTCATTGACAAGCAGCATCATTGGGGGCTTTTTAATTAGTAACATCTTTGCTTTAACATATAACACCAAACGTTTGTGTTTAGTATCCCTTTGGCAGCCAGTGACCACAACTGCAAGTAATGGCAAAGTGGCAAGAACAGAACTGAATGTGTCAGTCAAAACAATGGCACTTAATAAGAAGAAAATATCTGTTCAGGAGATATGTGCAGATATGTTAAACATTGCTTGCCAATGGACTTTCATTCGGAAACCAATAAATTTCCAGTATTTTTACAGAATTAAGCAATTGTCCCAAAACATTCTGTGAGCACTGTAAATTGTATTTATCATTAATAAAAAACTGTTTAATAACTTGTTTATAAAATTGTCTATTAATGAGTTGCAAAGTGTTAGAGTGTAATTAATAACTTGATTATAAACCATCCATAAGCCCTTTATAAGGGTAGTCTAATTGTAAAGTGGTACCCAAAGCATTCCTCAAACTTTGTTTCTTATAAAACTGGTTAAAAGTGTGGATAAAAAGATAATTCTTTTAACTTTAGACCAGTAGTTCTTAACCCATGTCCTGGTACACCCTACAAGCACAAAGTGCTGGATAAAGTCCTGAATCATTCTGTCACTGATTTTATTTAGGTTGACATTGCGTGTTTCTAGTGATTTATTAATTTATACTGATGAGAAAATTTAAAAGAAAACAGATTTCTTTGTTTCCCCCCCCCCCAAATAAAACACCAATACATTTTGAATTTTAACTATGATGAATTATTTAATGACTTACATTATGTAATAGCTTCCATTGGGTGCAGTTATGGGAAAAGTGATTAAATAACTGACTAATGGATCCTAATTAGGCTGAATACTCATGCCTGCCGATGTTTGACATGGAAATTTACTGAATCAGGGTGAAATGTTCAACTGATTATTCCCTCAAATGTTTTAAACGCTTTTCTTAAAGGGCCTATATTCTAGGCCATCTTGACATCACGGCAGTCAGCTCAAGTATAATGAAATAAGAGGACGGTAGAACAAACTCAGAAAACCCAGTGTTACTGCAGGACAAAGGCTTACAGTCAACAATTTCTTTTTTCCTAATTAATGTAATCAGTGCAGTAATACAAGCAGCCACTGGGGGGTTACAATGCTGGGAAATCCATGAGTATGGTTTCTGGCCTCATCTTCTCTTCTGACCTCCCCCCCAATCGCCCACTCAACTAGAGAGTCACATGTTTTGCTTCAGGCATGGAGTAGACGGGATCCCACTGGGAAGCTGCTGCCCAAAATTATTTTTGCCACCGGTGGCCAACTGGCCAGCATCCAGACGGACATCTACGTTTTATTTACTGGCAGTTTTCACATAGTGCTGGCACCGTCATGGCCGGCCAGGCGGGGGAGCCCAGGAACAGAAAAAGTGGGGAAAACAACGCAAGCGGCTGCCAGACACGGCTCCATAAATCAGAGCCGGAGAAACAATCCAACCCATACCTGGAGGCAGTGAACAGGCGCCACTCGTATAGCTGTTTATGAGCCAGTGAAGCTGTGGCTTCATGGTAATTAGCCATCAGCCCCAGCGAAAAAGGATCGGATTATGCTTGCAGATTAATTATCGGCTTTGCTATTTGACAGGGACACAATTCAAAACAAGGGCATCACAGTTGAACTGCGCAGAAAAACTGTGGGAGGGCTGACATGGTAACTGAAGAGAATGTTTTGGTGGAAAGAGACTTAACAGACTGTTTTTTGGTTTATAAAGCTTTAGCGACTGTTTCCACGTAACCCTTCCGATCCACTGTCATCTTGGACAAAGGTGGCTAGTTCAGGTCCAGAGAGTAAAAGTCCAAACTAAGATTTAATTTCAAACAACCAGTTGAGTATAAAGAGTCACGGAGTACTCAACTGGTTGGTTGAAGCAAAATTTTGTTCTGGGCTTTTACTCTGGGGAGCTGAATTACTCACCTCTGGTTGTGGATGGTGAACGGGTAACGCTGTGTCTAGCGGGTCCATTTCGGCTCTGTGCTGCCCCCTCCCACGCTAAATGGTTTCATCAAACGTGAGGATCAGGCGGAAACGACCTGTCCCCTACAGCGCGCAAACCAGCCGTGCAGAGGTGAACACAAGTGGACATCACCACCATAACCCTAACGGAGAACCTGATAATCAACCTATCAGACGCCAGCTCCTGCACGCTAAGCCATTAATTTGCACCTCATTAGCATGTGCCTTACGCCAACAAGGAGGCTGTTAGCTATTGAAGTCTCATTGCCCTCTTGCTTTATTTAAATTCATGTTGGGTCACTGGTGCTAATAGCCTTGAAGTAAGTTATTAATGAGTTCCAGTATACACATTCACATGAGACCGGCAATACTGAATGCTTTTTTTGTTTGTACCAATGGTAATAAGCTAATTGGTAGAAAGTACAGGCACGCTTTTTGAACCCAGCTGCTTTATCTAGCAAATGCTTTTACCCATAGTGCCTTTCAGTTGACAAAGCAGGGTCTGCCAATCCCTGTAACAACTGGGGGTTAAGGGTCTTGCTCAAGGGCCCAACAGCAAAATCACTTCGTTGACCCTGGGATTTGAACTGGTGACTAAGGGGTACAGCATACTAATTAGCTGGACCATACACCACTCCCCAAAAGATGACTTACTGTGGTTCTCCTGGTCCAGGGGGGCTGAATGATCAGTAAGCAATGGACTCATAGCCCTGGGCAGATGCACGCAAACAGCCAACCAACCAAGCAAACACACAACAGACAAGACGATTCAAAATCCAGATCTGTTACTCGTGATCAGATATAAATGGCAAAGAAGACACAAAGTCATACGGGTAAACGATTTACTATAAAATCTTGTCAATGTGCCACGTAACTTGACTTCTTGACAACAGATTCAAAAGTTATAAGATCTTCAGCTCGACTGCGTGTCCAGCCTGAACCCCTACATCCCCCACAGGTACATAGGCAGAAGGAGGTGGCGTGGTCAGCTCTACAAAGCCGGACATGAACTTAAAAGCTGATTAGCTTATTAGTGTCCCCCCCCCACCCCCCAAACACATAAGTTTTACAATCAAGTGATTTTAAAAGTTGTGACCCCTCCTTTGCTTTACTAAAGGGTGTGGGTGTAGATCACCCTTTGTGGTACAAGTCCAGTCATTCAGGGAAACCAACTCAGTTCACCGTCAGGAGGAAAACGTCGATTTCGAAATTCCCAAACCAGAAAAACCATCACAGGTGCTCATACCACGGATCTTCCTCTTTATTCCAGCCCCCACATTATATTCCCTGGCAGCGCTTTTTGGTTTAGTTAAAGAATAAAACAGGTCCTGCGAATTTTTATAAAGGTAGGGCGCTGCAGCGTCGTGAGCCGCCCTGCTCATCGCCGTGGCGATTGGCCCGCGTAGTCACGTTAAAAACCGCACAGCTCCGTGCGTATAGAAAGTTCGACAAGAGAGGAATGAGCGGTATAAAGACAGGCGTAAAAATTGAAAAAACTCCTAAAATACAATAATAACGACATTGACGACAATAATAATTATAATAATATCAATAATAACAATAGTAATAGTAGATAGTCTCGCAGAGTGTTATTCCGTTCCGCGTAGTCCGGTTCTGCGCTGGCAGGCGCATGCGGGTTCTAGTTCTCCACAGGCGTGGGGTTCTGAGGGGGCGGCTGACTGATGATCACCTGCACCACGTAGTCCCTGGAGATCTTCAGCTCCTCCAGCTTCATTCTGTCCGTCAGCGGCCGGCCCGAGAAGAACCAGCGCTGGCTGGCTGGCGCAACGCCCTCCTCGGCCTGCAGGCGGCGCTTCATGTGCTGCACGGAGTCGGTGGAGCGCACAGCCAGCCGCAGGTCCTTGCCCGTGGAGAGGCGCAGGCGCAGCTGGCATTCCTGGCCCGAGTTGGGTGGCGGCTCAGGCACATCGGGCACCTCCAGGTCGCTCTTCTCCTCAATCATGTTGATGGGCGGGGCCAGGCAGTAGACGGGGAGCTGGTACCGATTGCCCAGCTCATCATAACACTCCGTAAGTGCACCTGGGAGGAATCACCGTTACAAAGCATCAGCATTGGGATATAATATGCAAATGTATACTGCACCAGCTTGTACGGGAATAAGCAATGTATGCTGTACCAGCTAGTACAGGACTACGCGATGTATGCTGCACCAGCTAGTACAGGACTACGCGATGTATGCTGCACCAGCTAGTACAGGACTACGCGATGTATGCTGCACCAGCTAGTACAGGACTACGCGATGTATGCTGCACCAGCTAGTACAGGACTACGCGATGTATGCTGCACCAGCTAGTACAGGACTACGCGATGTATGCTGCACCAGCTAGTACAGGACTAC
>JAAGVU020000047.1:2298757-2318166 GCA_011763525.2 Mormyrus iriodes
CAGGACTACGCGATGTATGCTGCACCAGCTAGTACAGGACTACGCGATGTATGCTGCACCAGCTAGTACAGGACTACACAATGTATACTGCACCAGATGATACCGTATTCTCTGTGTATCGACTATGTGCAGAACACAAACAAAGTCCGCTATATGATAATGTCACCTACACAAATGAAGGCAGACGATTTGCCCAGTGTGGGAATTCCAGGATTCGTTAACAGGCTAATGAAGGCGCCCATTTCCCGCTACACACTCGCTAATTTAAAACAACATTGCGGATTGTACCATTTATGATGTGGAGGGGTTTTCTTTTTAACCAAGAACAATGAACATAGAAGAAGCTGCTTACAGTCACATGATGCGGATACAGGTTGAGTAGGATGATGCACCAGCAGGGCATGAGATCCATACCGCCGGTGGGAAAAATGCCCCCCCCCCAACGGCACTGGTGACACCCAGAGTCACGTTCTCCCCTCATTATGTAGGATGTCTCCCACAGTCCACAGACATGCAAGGGAGCTTTACTGTCATACCATCCAAATGCAGGTATACAGTGGCACATAACGGCATCCACCCAGGACTCTGGTGTGACAAAACAATGACAGGGGAAGGGTTTTCACAAAGTGCAAAACACAGGACAGTGCAAAAAACAAGGGGGCTGGACACAGGGGTCTATAAGTAGTGCTATGTGTATGTATGTAAACAGGAAGTGAGACAGCAGCAGCATAACGGTGGAATAAATACAATGACTAACCAACAATTAGAGGTAGGTAATTCAGATCCAGAGAGTATAAATCCAGGCCAAGATTTTGTTTCAACCAACCAGTTCAGTACTCTGTGCCTGCAACTTTTTATTAGCAGCTGGTTGGTTGGAACAAAAAACTGGTCTAGATTTTTCATTTCTGGACCTGAACTATCAACCTCTGCCAACAATACATAGATAAGTTAAAATGAGATGGTGCCAATCTGAATATTACCAGGAACAGGGTGTGGGTGAGGTGGGCAGTAGCATAATTAATGTGTGACTGGGAGCCTCGCTGTGACCCTGCAATGGAAATCTAGACAATTATACTCAAGATAAGCAAGTTGTAATAAGCAACATTAACAACTGATTCTTACATTGGTTTGATGCTCTGGAACTGTCTCCTGTGTGCCGGTACAGGACGTAATACAGTAACACAGTACACTACCTTCACACCATGCTTCAGTTCCCCTAGAGCAATCCGGTCCTCGGGGACCCCCCCAGACAGTCCACGTTTTTGCTCCCTCCCAGCACCCTGCTAGACAGTAGACATTTTTGCTAGCTGGGAGGGAACAAAAATGTGGACTGTCTGCCGGTCCCCGAGGACCGGATTGGGGAGCACTGCTCTAGGGGATAGGGTAGTACACTCTAAATGTAGATTTGTGGAAATTAAAGTAGCTTAACGTTGAGTATGTGGGATAGTAGTGTGGGGCCTCACACCTCCAGGGGTGAGGTGTCAAATCCAGCCCCTGGCCCTGTGTATGTGACATAGGCATATTTTCTCTGGATCAGATTCTACTACTGCAACTGAGTCAGATTCTAATCCGCCCATGGTATGTGATCACATGGCCTGTTACGTCATACTGTCCAGGAAGTCCCCTATATTGTCTGCCTATGCTTCCTGTACAGATTAGGAGACTATTTCCCACTGTGATATGGTACCACCCCGGCTGTGTTTCCAATACGTACACGGCTATGAGCTAAGTACTGTATCATCCTCAGAATACCCCCCCAGTTTAATATTATTTAAATTTTACACCATAAACACTTCGGGAAGGACAGCGATAAACGTCAGCGTTGAACATGCCCCACGTTGAACAAACCCCAACAGATGTCCTTTTTTTGAAATTCTTAAATCTTGTTTAAATTCAAATTCCACCAGGTCGCCAGGTAACGCGCAAGAAACGGGCAATAAAATATAAACTCAGGATGTGGCTCGCGTCCTTTAAAGTGTCATTAACGTCAAAATATATTTAAATAACGCGAAGCATGCGTGTGTCACCATGACATCTGGTCTCTACGGAAATTTCCATCGCAGTAGAACTTATGAATAACATTTTGCTCCTGTCATGGTCAGGTTTCAATCAGATTCATAAATGCCATTTTATGGGTGGGTGGGTAATTTAACCAAAATACACTCAATTTCCTGGCCTGATGCTCCTCACGTCGTTCACAAACAACGAACAACAGACTATATTAAGCGTAACGTATGTAATAGACTTTGTTGTCTTTAAATAGTCACCTTATTTCTCTCCTTTCAACAGAATAGCACAGAGTAGCCTTCTGGCCTTCTTATAGCGCAAACTGAGCGAGCCGGCTTTTACCGGTTACTGACAGTTATACGTTGACTCAAGGACAGACTGTGACATGCACAAAAATCCACCGACTCAGCCAGCTCCCACAATCTCTCACTCCCACACCCAAAACTTGTACCATACCCCGGCAGAGTTTTGGCACTATCTTGGCCCCCAGGGGGATAAATGCCACAGGTATCATTCCGGAACATGGCGTAACGTAGCCGGTTCACCAAGGTTATGCACACAGACACTGGAACACTGTGAAGACTTCCTTTGTTTGAAATACGCACATAAGAAGCCCGTTACACAGAAGCACAAAGATATATACGCTAGGGCATCCAGCGCTAAATACTTCACCTTTCTGCCAGCATTTACATTTACATTGCAAAGGCAGAAGAGAATCAGATATACGATTTTGGACGACCCACCACAGCAGGTTCTACAAAAACAGCGACGTTTCCATACGGAGCAACATTATATTTACATTTAAAAACGTTTTCCAATAATAACGAGATGTAATATTTCCTTTGGTTTTTGCAATGCCATATGCTGCCCAGTTTTGGCTCCACCAATCATCACAATTAACAAAATGTTTTTTCGCTTGATAGCAATTCCTCATATTCACTCATAACATCTGTCCAAAAAAAAGTTCCATGCCGTAACTTCTATATCAAGTTACAAACCCTTATAATAACAGATTAGAAAGCAAAAAAATAACATTGGATCTTTCAAAAATAATCATTTAGTAAAAGTGGAGGATTTACTTATTTAAAGAGAGAATCGCCATTCTGGTGTAGCTACTTTCGTCGAAGTTAACGGTTTCCATAACCGCTACGTCCAAAGCGCCACAACTGCTACACCCTTAACTCATTACATTTTATCGTCATTGCCGAGAGGCTGAAGACGACCGCTGTGCATTTTCTCAATCGGAAAAAAAAATCTCAAGAGTCTTAAAGTGATCTTGAAGCCCCACACCCATTATTCCGAAAGGTAGCCAGTTTAATAGGAACAGGCAGATTTTATTGGGCATAAATCTAAAAACATGAAGGATGCTGGACACAAACCATAAATCACAGCCACGCTGTGGCAGGAGTCAGATTATGAGAACACAGGTGGGAACAGAGAGACCCCGAAATGAGTACAACCTATATAGGGCTGGGTGAGGGCAGCTGAAAGTCCATAAAAACAGGCCGGTTCATTAAGGACTGTCCCACGTTCAGCGTCAGAGTCTTGTGAGAGCGACTGACTAAGTGGATGAGGGAGGGCCGGCGTGCCAACGACCTGATTGTGTCAGTCACCAAGTGTGCAGGGAGCCAGGACCGCACACCTGTACAATCCCGATCGGCATTTAGTAACCATGGCAACAAATGGCCTTTGCTCTTTATGACATCATGATAGAATAATGATACTTCATTGATGCCCATGGGTAAATCGTCTTTTTAACCTACCCCATCTAGCTGGCCATGAGACACTCAGAGAGGAGAAATTGAAGGTTAAGAGCCTTACTTAGGGGCTAGATGGCAGAATCATTCTTTCAGCCCCAGGATCTGAACCAACAATCTTCTGATCATGGGCACAGGGTCCTAGTCCGCTGAGCCACGCAATGACTACTGCGAATTTATGTATATTTATATGATTATGATACTTTAAAATACCATTTGATAGCGTGGAACAGAGGTGGAGGGGGACACAAGCTTGAAAAATCACCAGCCCGTATTTTGCTACATGCCAAAGAGTATCCCTCCATCACCACGGCAACCTGTCAGGGCAAGGTCACTTTTCCAGTTTATTAAAAAAACAACCTGGACCTTTATAGATGGAAGTGTGTCATATGAATTCACTTCTGGGAAGAAGGGGGATGCACACAGGCCCGCAGACACACGCAGGCACGCAGGCGCACAGACACACGCAAGCCCGCAGACACATGCAGAGGCATGTAGACACACACAGGCCCCCTACACAGAAAGGCAGTATAAACCGCAGCCTCGCAGCCACTGCCTGCTTCACAGACTCCTATCCATCCCGCTCAGGCCTGTACCCCCCCCTCACTTTTATTTATTGCCTTCATTTCCCCCTTTCAAGGGTGCTGGCATCCTTGCGTAGCCGATCTCGTCACCCAATTTACAGCCCTGGCATCGCCGTGCGTTTATTTATGTTAAGGGTCTGTTAAGACCCTGACATCAGCTCCATTTTACATACAAACACTCCCCCCCCCCGTAAAATGGCCTCTGACTGCCACTTCCCTACCACCAAAAACAGCAATCCCCTACATCGTCCTTTAAGGCTGAAAGTATTAATAGTAACGTAGCTAAAAAACAGGGCACTCAAAAGTTTGACTTTTCAAATTTTCGTCCGTGGTAATAAGATGTGGTCTTTTCACCAGAGAATCGCCTGGATTTATTCAACATTTAATTACTTGTGGTAAATTAACCTTTAAAGAGGTTTGCTTTCCCACAGCGACTTGTCGCCTTTGGGGGGGGGGAATCTCATCTTGTGCCGATTGGTGTGAAAAGCGTCTGCTTAGCTCCAGGACTGTGGCACAGCCCTGACACCCAGAGGGCTGCCCTCAGCAGACGTGGCCTCTGACCTTTGACCTTTTTAGAGCCCCGGTGTAGATGTACAACATCACTATTTATATCCTGCCCAATGACCTTCACTCAGTATAGTTGCAGAGCCGCCACCCCCCCCCCACCTGCCGGTGACAGCAGCGCAGTGCCGGAAGGTTCCGCCAGCAGCAGACCCACAATGTATAGACACGTGAAATACACGTGTGAAATCCCGAAGGATATGAAACTACTGAGGGTTTACTATAAACTTTACGCATGCTAGAAAGGTGGTGGGTTGGGGGGAGGGGGCATTTCAGCAGGTTTTGATCAAATATTTTTCAAAACTTCCGCTGGCTTTCCAGCCCTCTCCAAACAAAGCACCACATGACAGATTGCATCATGGTTTTAATTTACAGCAACACTGCACAAACATCAGATAACGCGACGACGGTGAGACATGGTGCCCGCGGTTTACTCTCTCGCGCCATACCGACTATGATGGGTCACTTCCTGAACCTGCCAGACGAAGAGCACGACATTCCGGACCCGGTTCCACGAGCAGGAAGAAATGAGGCGAGCGACCCCCAGTGATGACAGAACATTAACGGGAATGACAGAGCCTCCGGAAAATTCAGAGAAGCCACTGAGGCAAAAAGCCTGAATCTTGCCCCCCAAAGGTGTCATAAACTAACGAGTTTATGGTGTGTAAATAGGGCCTGACAGAGAAAGGGCGTCTCCTTCATTCACACAGCCCAGCAGTGCAGATTGAATAAAGGCACTTTACTCATCCCTGTTGGGGAAGTTGGGAGGTTTTCACATATCCCATCATGCTCTCTGGGAATGACACGGACACAAGTTTATACAGGGGAGAATAATCTTGAGGTCAGGACAATTAGGGTCAACATCCAGGGCCCCGGAGCAGGTGGGGCCTTGCTTAACCCCCGTGTTATTTTTGGGGTTGAAGTGACCCCAGTCCATTTTCAAAATGAGGATGAATTCTGTAGAATCTAAAATTTTGAACGGAAGAAGTAAAATACACAAGGGTTAAGGGCCCAAAAGTGGTACAATTAGTATGTTAAGTATGGGATTCAAACTCATGACCACCCGGACAGATCTCCAACATGCTGACGTGCACCCCTCCCCCACACCTAGTATTCACACGGACCCAGCAGCTCTGCGCAAATTATGCACATCCCGCAATTCCCAGATGCAAATTCCTTGGCTAGGAGTGCTAAACGTTTCCCATCTCCAGCTTCCAGAAAATGCGATTACTTGACATTCAGTAGCTAGCCAATTCAAACAATGTCCAAGCTCTGACTCAGACACAAGCTATCTTTCTGCAAATACATTCTTAAAGACGTCATGTATTACCCTACTGTCGAGACAGTTCGAAATGGTAATCTTAATAACATTGTGTGTTTAACCTGATAAGACCTCATACTGGACAGAGTAATAGGGCTCCTATCAATGTGGAAAAAAATTATACTACTTATTTGGCATTTGTACAAGCACAGGTACAGTTAAACTCTTTCATTTTCACGTATTCCTTCTTATTCTGCTATGAGAGGGACACATATACAGGTGAGACTGAAGCTTGGTCTCTGAGAACAGGCTCCTGAGATGGACAGTTCAGGTCCAGAAAGTATAAATCCAGACCAAGTTTTTGTTTCAACCAACCAGTTGAGTATAAAGAATCACAGAGTACTCAACTGGTTGGTTGAAGCAAAATCTTGGTCTGGATTTTTACTTTCTGGACCTGAACTACCCACCTCTTACAGGCTCAGCCATTTATCTGGCAGCCCCACAGCAATTTTGGGGGTTAAGGGATTTGCTCAGGGACCCAATAGCAATGTGATTCCACCACAGACCATGGGATTTGAACCAATAACCCTTGCATTCCGTGTACTAACACACCACCTCCAAAACCTGACATTTCTCTACGTGTTCTTTGAAACAAGAAGCAGATGTAGATGAAAGCGAATGAGCCTGAATGTTATAGGGAGATGCACAGAATATCATACGCGCTTAATTCCAATCTAGTTCTACATAATTTCTGTGTCGAGCCAGTTACAGGGAACAAGAATTTTAGTCAATTTCAGCAAATGAACAAACAGAAAAATAGGCTTCATTAGAGTGGGGAGAGCAGATCATGGTTTGAAATACACTGAAAATGAATGAGTGTGAACAATTTACTGTACTTGTGTCCAACAAGGAGCCTTGGCTGAGACCTCAATCATATCTGAGTGCAATAAGGCCATAAATACAGATAATTAAACATAATGACGAACGCTGAGGGAACACCTTAATTTCTGGAGTTTAACTAGTCTAAATTGTTGTCATTTATGTGGCAGAAACATTGCTACTAGAGCTGACTGAGATGGTTAAGGATGACGTGTAATCAGAAAGGGAACTGGTGATAAAGAATGACAAGGCTGACGGCAAGTGGACGCTGACACCAGGAGGAACACTCCTGTTCCTTCTCCCGACACCAGGAGGAGCAATCCACTAATCGAGAACAGCCAAAGGGAACCTTCACAGAGACGGATACCGGAATTGGGTGATGTGGACACACTGCTTGTACCACATCATTGGGTTCTGTTGTGAGAGGAACCACAAGCGTGATATTGTCTTGCAAGTCCAATTTCACCATGATCTTTGCCAATTAAGCAGGTTTCCCCAAACAGGAACAGGTTTTAACAGTGGGAGGGTTCAGGACAGGGTCATTAAACCTGGCTGTCCTTCAAAATCAATGAGTCAAACCATTTTGAAAGATTTTAAATATCTTCTGTATCCTGCACCATACATTGGCCTAGTCAAATGGCTTGAGGAGCAGAAGAATGAAGTCATGAATGGACCACAGCACTCCACACCACCACACCAGAACCCTGTGGAGATCTATGGTCCATCTAGGTCACCAGTTTTCATGTCACCTCTGCTCTTAATCACTTTAGTAAATCATTGTTAAGATAAGGCCCAAACAAACCTGCTGGCCTTAATGTGAAAGCGCGTAGCATTTTTATTTATTTAACTCAAGCCTTTGTCCAAAGTGATATACGTTTTTGAGAACATAAGGTTAGAGAGTGCCTGGACCAATGGGGGGGTTAAGGGTCTTACCCAGGGGCCCAATGGGGAACATCATTCTGGCAAGCCTGGGATTTGAACCAGAAACCATCTGATCACAAATACAGAATCCTCCCTCAATGAGCCAAATGGCACTAGCAACAGAAGCTTAACCCAAAATTAGGCCCAAGTCAAGGCCGTACAGGAGAGGTTCTCCACACCTGCTATAGGATATGTGGGGGGGGGGGGGGACCTATAGTGGATTCATTGTCATAGGCATCCTGAACCTTGTGAAATACAAGCAATATGTAAGAGGGTAACGATTATGGTGTTCAGTTAAACATTCGGGGGGAGAGAATATCGCATCAGCCACTAGGTCTCTGATGGTTTAGCATGAAATCACAGCTACGTTTAGGAGCCAAAAACCCAACTGAAGTGACCAGCTATCGATACACTTTACGATCCTCATACAAGGAAATTATTGTTATGTACGGTAATGCAAAAAAATCTGAATCGGCCTTAATTACAGGCAAGCAAACTCAGTTTAACCACAATCATTTAAACCGCAATTTATATTTTAACAGCACCTGGCCTGCCAATTACTCAAATCAGGGTGTTTAACTTGTAGGGGACAGATACAATCAATCAATCAAATAAAACAGATCATTTGCCAACATAAACATTGTAGGTTTTTAGCTAATATATTCAAATACAGTGCTAGGTTTAGGAAAGCCTTATTAACAGCTGTAATTCCTGTAATTAACACAGTAGAGTCTATGCAGGCACCAAATATCTACGTCCTGACATGACCTTCCCAACCCCTCCCTGTTCCCCCTCAGATCCACCGTCAGGCCGGCCAGGGGCTTTGCTAATATCACAGAGGGCTTTCGCTCCCTGAAGCTCAGAACTGCCTTCGTTGGGGCTTCAGACTCCTTTCCAGGTCAGACGAGGGAACGACAGAATCAGAAACACTATTATGTGGGCCTACTGATGGTCTAACTGGCATTTTCCTGTCAGGAGTCTCCAGATAATTGAGATTCTCCCCTCAGCATGGCTGTGTGAGGCTAGTGATCACTAGGGGGCACTAAGCAGTACTGGAGAAGAAAGGTGGGGGGGGCATCAAGCAGAGGCGATGAAGAAAAGTCGTGCTCAGAAGATCGTAATCGCACCAGCTCCTCATGCCAGAGGAAGGATTCGTTCAGCGATTACTGAAATCTTCGAGGCTCGATACAAGTTTAATTAGATCCCTCAACAGCTTCTGCAGCCCCTGCTAATCCAGGGCAAACAGAGCTATATGAGTGCCCCCCCCACCAGATGACACATCATCCCCGCCTTCCCCGAGATTAAGCTCTCGGCGACCGCGTTCATTAACACATGCACACGAGCGCGTCATAAGCGACTCGGTGCCTGAGAAGTTGTCCCCTTGAAAACAGATTTAATTAACATATGCTCCCTGACAATTCATAGTATTTACCCATCAGCCCTGGGAAGCCATAACTGTGTTTCAAAGGGCTGACCGGTGAGTTTCTGTTCATCCTAGAGATTGTGAGTGTGTCAGGGGCTCTGCTAGAAATTCTAGGCCCCCCTGACAAAACGTTACCTCCCTACCCCCTGACCCTCTTACATTATATAATGAAAAGTATTCAAAGGCTCCTATAAAGCACTGTGCCCTCTGAATCTGCCAAGGTATCCATGTCTCTACCGCGGCCCCTTTGAGTGCATCAAAGAAGTACGTTTGATAGCACACTTCATTAGTGTAGCCTGTTAGTTCTGTTAGCGCTAGCGCTACATGTTAGCATTGCCTGTTAGCCTTGCCTGTTAGCAGTAACTCTCTCTGTTAGCATCAGTGCTATCCAATAGCATTGCCTGTTAGCATCATCTGTTAGGCTTATTGGAGGTTGGCCTTAGGTGCTTTTCCTTGATCTGGAAAGAGTGCGATTGTGATTTCTCCTAGCTGGGAAGGTTGAAGCGGTCAGCAGGAAAGGGGAATGGACAAGGCCTGCATGTCATACAGGAATTTGTGAAGGCCAGCACTTTCACAGAAGAATGTGGAGCTGAGACCAAAGCTCGGAGCTACGTTTCCACCTCATCTTACCCTCGTCTCTGCCTCCTTTGCAGAACAAATTCTTTCGTTATGCTGTGGCAACTGCCTGGTTATTGCAACACACCCAAAGTGGGGGAAGGGGCTAAGGAGGAAGGCAGGAGCCAAGGCCACGCATAGATGGACGAATGAAAAGAGAGACTGATGTCATGCAGTTAACCCTCAGCAATCAGTACTCATCACACCCAACTACAGCTGGGTGACTGATCTCAGCATTGGAAAGAACCAAGAAAAGCACTGTGTGAACTCCTACCACATTTCTACATAACATTAATGTCTGTACGACTGCAGAACAGTACCCCCCCTCAATCCCCTTATATTCAATTCCTGTACATCTATGGTTGTAGAAAGTCCATATCTTGGAGAAAACGTATCAGGAAAGGGGGTCACACTGACCCAGGTGTTCAAGGGCTCATCCGAGTAAAAATTTTGGTGGATTTCTGGTTGAGATACTAAGTTCTATTAACTTGCATTTCATTTATTTGGCAGTAGCTTTTATCCAAAGTGATATATTTTTTTGAGAGAGCAGGGTTAGACAGTGCCTGGAGCAATTCAGTGTTAACCCCTGTGTTATTTTTGGGGTCGAAGTTACCCCAGTCCATTTTCAAAATGAGGATAAATTCTATAGAATCTATAATTTAGAACGGAAGAAGTAAAATACACAAGGGTTAAGGGGTTAATAAAATCACTCGGCTGACCCTAGGATTTGAACCGGCAACCTTACGATGACAGACACAGCAGCTTAACCCACTGAGCCACACACCACCCCCTTAGTTGAACTATCCTAGCCATACCATGTGGAAGAGTGATACTGGCCCCGTCGACGATAGCCTGGGCCAGCTCATGGTCGTTGCTCTCGAAGGCGCCAGCAGCAGCACGCAGCGCATCCCAGATCTCCTTGCGGCCCTCGAAGGCCGGTGCCGTGTCCCAGAACTCATCGCGTTTGCTGCGCAGCTGGCCGTCCGTCATGGGGTAGTCACTCTTCCATCGAGGCTTGTCCCGCTTCAGGGGCTGGTTGCGACCCAGAGCGACTGAAGCATGGGGGGAGGGAGAGGGAGAGAGAGGATCAGGATTCATGACCACCAATCGACGCCAATTTCCTCACCAGTATTTTTACGTCACTGTACTATGTACTACTGTACTATACTCTATGCAGTTTAGCCTAATTAAAGCTCAGACTAACATCCAAAACACCCAACGCTGAAAGCTCAAAGGACTGTCACTCAGCAATACTGTTTCATTAGCACACTTCCTGTTTCTGAATCATCCCCAAAACGGCAGTGCGCAGAAATAACTACTGTTCCAGGCCGTTTCCTGTGGCAAATGCAGAGGCAGCCAGATGGACACGGTTGAATGCCGTGCTATGCATGCATCCTTTGTGGTTTTTTTGTTGAGAGGTAAAAAAAAAAGAGTCACCAACAGAGGCGTCACAAGGCTAACACTCACAAACGATTTTTTGAGTTCAGATGTTTTTACAACCATGGCCTCAGTTTGAGAGCAGGGGTCAGAAGAGCTTAGCAACACTCCAGGTCAACGGTAAGTGTAACATTGTGTCTGAGGATCTGAATGTGGGAACGAGAGAGAGGGGCCCCTCCCTAACCCCCACTAATCCCAGGCCCACACTTCTCTCTTGGGTCAGAACTGGCAGACCTAGCTACTCATTCCTCACAGAACAAGCAAATTATCCCACCCAGAGCTCAAGAGAGACTGACATGCAACAAAATCCTGAGAGAGACAGCGCCGGTATTTCTGGGGTTAATAACTCGGCCCGATAAGGCGATGGGCGTGGGGGAAACCAGCCAGTGAACCATCATAAAAATCAATACATCGAGCGAATGAGACCCGGTCAGGTTCATCTGCAAGGATCTAACTGCCAGTCTGCCTCCACCCTGGAATGATCCAAAAGAAGAAAAAAACAAAGCACGTTTTGGGGAAACATCTGGCAGCCATTAGAGAAAGCTTTTTATCTGGGACATGCTGTAACAATAGCAGGCTGGTGAGAAGCATAGAACACCCCCCCCCCACAGTTTTCTGACTCATATGGAATCTTCTAGAGAATTAAGATGAATTAGTAAGAACATCGAAATGCTACAGTGGCTGCCAGCGGCACAGAAAGACAGAGAGGGACCTCAGATTGGCTACTATGGATTAGCAGTCAGGCACACCCCCCTACCCCCACTTGTCCACGGACACCCACCCGCCCCCGAGCGGCCATTACTGTCCAGGAATGTAGCAGGTGATTAATTATTGAGAACCGCGGCGCGCTACCTGGTCAGCCACAAAGCCGCGAGATGCTCACACCAGGCCCCAGAAAGCGACTGTGCGTCCAGCGTATGTTAATAATTCAGCTCCCTGCCGGCGTATCACGGCACCTTACGCCAGCGTCCCAGCCTCGATCCATGACTGATGAGCGCATGGAGGAGAGAGGAAATAAAACATAAAACAAGAAGGTATAGTGAGGATCGCTCCGACAGCCGTTGCCGTTTTGTGCCGAGGAGAGGAAAGCGTCCATACCCCTCCCATCACACCGAAGGCCACACTCTCTATTTCCAATCACATCAAAGATTGTGACACACGCAAAAGTCTTTAGTGTGCAAAACTAACATTTATGCCCCTCTCCCCGTACATGGGAAACATGACATATAAACGTTACAAACTGCTGTCCTTCTGCCTGCTTTTGTTCAAGGGTTGAGGGATCTTAAAGTAACCACTAAGGTCACGGCAGCTGAACTGAGAAGCAATCTGATTGGTCCATGGCCTGACTTCGTAGCGCTGCCTCCAGTGGCCTTCGGGGGTATCACAGATTCCCAAAAACTAGTGCTTAATTGCATAAAAGCTTGTGGCCAATGCCAAAATTAAACTGGAAACACTTGCGCTTGGATCCGCAGTACTGGCTTGAAGGCGGTTATGTTTACCCCTCTCAGAAAGGTACAGGAACATAGCAGCGACTTTTCCAGGATCCTTAACCAGGCAGTTAATTAACCTCCTGAAACATCAGACCATCAGACAGAGCGAGTCACACTTTCCTGCCCCACATGGCCAAACTAATGAAATTCCTCCCACTCCAGGACTGAAATCGATGTTTCCCAGAATAAGATTCACTCGATGCGAGTGGTGTTGCAGACACAAAGTCACCAGCAGCCCGTCCGTGTATATTAATGGAGACAGGAGCCACACGAGGACAATTAAAAGTGCCGTGATTAAACTGACCTTCTGAGTTCCCGTAACAGGAACCCTGGCTAACAGGAGTGGCATGTTTGGGGAACAGAAAACTTTATTCATATTACACTTATTTATTAGACACTCTTAACAAATGCAATGTACAATTGGACAACCAAGCACCCAACAGAAAAATCGCCCTGCCGACAAGGGGATTTAAACCAGCGACCTTGCAATTATGGGTACAGCATGCTAACCCACAGAGCCAAGCACTAACTCCAAATGCTGTGAGACTTGCTCTGTACAAAGGGCACAGTGCCCTGATTAGGCGCAGGGTGAGATGGGACTACACCTGCAAAAAAAAATAAAAAATAGAGGAAATAGAATATAGCAGAATATTTGACATGAGCATTAACGGAAAACGTGGGCATATGAGGCATGTAACGTATAAAATGTTAAACTTCATGGTACCCCTCAAAACCCAAGCTCCTGTGCATGCGTGCGTGTCCTCAGAAACCACCCAGAGATGTTTTTGCAAGACCGAAACATGCAAATTCATTTTTTTCCCCCCCCCCAGAATCCCAAATGAGTGCCATCTGGACGGTAATTCGTCAAGGAGCCTGTCGCTTCCGTCAGCCTGGGAAACGAGGAAAATGTACTCTAACCGCGGGCATACAGTTGGAAAAGGCGTGCATTTTTTTTTTAAAAAAGGGTGACTATGGTATGAATT
Source organism: Mormyrus iriodes (assembly GCA_011763525.2). Classification (NCBI taxonomy): domain Eukaryota; kingdom Metazoa; phylum Chordata; class Actinopteri; order Osteoglossiformes; family Mormyridae; genus Mormyrus; species Mormyrus iriodes. Next base: position 2,312,676 of record JAAGVU020000047.1, read on the forward strand.
CTGCCAGCGTTCGTGCACCGTGGATAGATCTGGAAGGCAGGACAATCCCCTCCAGGCCGGTAGAAAAATATGGAGAGCGCAGCCGACTTACTGAAGGAATTTTGCTTATTTATCAACTCAAATCCCAGGACCCACAAAAAAAGGGCCGCGATCGGGGACTCGGGCAAAGGCCACAGAGGCACAGGGAATGTTTCGCACATCTGCTGTCACTTATGAGTCTGAGCGACCAGCATTTCCAGAGCCTTTTATATGAAAGCAGCCTGGTGACAGCTGGGGACGATGCTGAGCCACTCTGGCAGATGAGCGAAGCAGGGGGCAAACAGTCACTGCAGGAGACCTGGCAGCGATTGGAGCACCCCCCCACCGCACCTGAAAAGTCACAGATCCATCACTTCCTCCACCGAAGGGGGGGTTCACTTTGCGCCTCCACCATTCGTCCCAAACTCTCTCCTTCTCTCAGCATCCTGACCAGAAGCTGTAATCATTCAAAAAAACAAAAAAAGCTACCAGACGGTGCCCTGACTGTATGACTTCTCCCAATACCTCGTTCGGGCTTTTTAACACGCTCCCTAACTAGTTCCGCCATTGTGGTCAGGTCATAGTGCAAGAGGACTCTCACATAATTCTATAAACGCATGAATATACATCTAGCTAGACCAAAATAAGAAGGTGGGGGTGGGGTTCTGACTTCCTGCTTTCATTTGTGGCACAAGAAAATTCAAATCACTGTTTATACCTGAGGTGGGGAACCTGATCCATGGAGGGCTGGTGCCAGTGCTGGCTTTTGGGATGACCTCTCAATCAGCCAATAATAAAACAGTGGTTCTCAACTCCAGTCCTGGGGACCCACTGTTATTGGCTGATTGAGAGGTCACCCCAAAAACCCACACCGGCCCTCCATGGATCAGGTTCCCCACCCCTGGTTTATACTGAAGAGATCTGCGTGTGGGGGTGGAGAACAACAAACAAACAAGTACAGAAAATTATTTTTGATTAAAACACGAGCATGAGCTATACAGAGGATTTGTACCTTAAGTTTAAAATCTTTCAATTAAGTTACAGCATCCTTTACGAATAACTGATACTTGACATGTAACGTTACTGTAATGCATCTTTAGTAATGGGGAAAATGAAAGTGGAATTTCTGAAGGGAATTTCCACAAGGACTCCAAGGAGTCGCAAAGCTCCAAAGGATCTTTTCTTAAGATCTGCAGACAACACGTGACTTGCAGAAGGAAAATGCGATCTTATCAAAATGTCTTTTGGAGCAGAGTTTCTCAACCCAGTCCCCGGAGAGCCCCAGACAGTTCACATTTTTGCTCCCTCCCAGCTCCCAGCCAATCAATAACACCGAATGCCTGACACAGGTGTGCTGGGTGCTGGGAGGGAGCAAAAATGTGGCCCATCTGAGAGTCCCTGACTAGTGGGTTGTGAAACACTATTTCGAATTAAAACGTTTACATCTGGGCCAAAAAAACAAAACACAAAGCTGCCTCTTCTTCAGGACATTGATGTCTACCCGGCAGACCCCTGATCTCCACCACACTCCCGTAAAGGCTTCCCTAAGACAGGAAAACGGCGCAAAAACCACACTGCAGACTCATGGGTCAGTTGCAGAGGCGACAGTGTGCCATAGCATGACACATGAGATTTGCACAATAATTCGCTGGAGAGCAATGTGACCTTACGTCACCATGGCTGCGGGTTCGATTCTTGCCCCGACTGTGCACGTACGCGTGGGCGAATCTCCTCCCACAGTCCAAAGAGTGGTTGTTGTTTTTACATTGTCCGTAGTGAGTGCTGGTGTCTGTCAGCCCTGCAACGGATCAACATCCTGTTCGGGGCATACGCAGAGCGTGCTACAGGCTGCCATTGACCCAGCCTTAGATAACCGTTTATAAAATATGAGTGCATAAGACATGATTGCCTGACAAATGTACTAAGGCCGGAAGATAAGAATATCAGATTACTGCAGGTGACCAGCCAGCACCAAACGAACACAAACAACGCTGATCAACAGACCCAGTGTCTGATTCTTTGTTAAGCGCTTTGGGGCCCATTCAGGCAATGGAAAACACCTGGATCCATTTTAGACAACAAAGTCAGCATTTAATGCTAAATGACAGAATATTTCCTGGAGATGAAGAACAAGCAACATAAGCAGAACAGATATTCCAGCTACAGAGGATATAGTCATCTTTGATTAGTCAACATCCTTCTTGCCTACCACAAAGGAGGCCTATTTACTTTCAGCATGTCGCCTGGCTTGCCGGTAACGTGTATGGAGGTCCAGGACGTAGCACTTTAACACCAGCCCCAACGCCGAAATCCTAAGCATTCACTGAGAATAGAATCTGACTTTGAGTCTGATGCATGTGTTTTAACTCAGTGTCTTTAGTTCTGAAGGTCTGTATACAAGAACAATATTGTATAGAGGCGGCCCATGTCAGGGTAACTTTACTTTTTGTTTGGGGGGGGGGTTGCTTCCGTATCTTCCCTTGTAAAACCTGCACGACTGCAGTTTCACTATAAGACAAAGACCACTGATAAACAATAAGACATACAGAACAGAAAAAAAAAACAAGGCTGTCCCACGATACGTCCCAGTCACAGGCTCCAGAGTCCCTGCATCCAGCAACCGATCGGACTGTTTTCTTTAAGTAATAAGTCGCCATCACCTGCAGTAAATGCACACATGCACACACCCAAGCGCAGCAGCAATGCAACCCTGCAACCAGCTCCGGCAGCTGGGGTCAACTTTTCCCAGCAGTTTTCGTCCCCAGTTTGTTTGTTTAAAAAAAAAAAACGATCGCTTTTCTCTCCAGTTTTCCCGAAGCACTTTCACTTCCACTTTCAAGGAAAGACAAAACGCCGCGCAGTCGGCCAGTCAAAGCACACATCGCGGCTTTAAATAGACCTACTCAAGACTTACTTACGGCCGTGCAAAAGAGATACGATCACCCTTCCCCCCACATCCTCAGCCGTACGAACAACAAGAAGCGTTTTGCGAGAATAGCAATTAAAAAAAAAGAAAAAAGTTAGTTTACCTCCGGTCAATGTTACAGTAACAATGCGTGCATCACTTTATTTACCGATCCACCATGATCACGCGGCTTTGCATCCCCTAAACCCACCACGGTGACCCAAATTCAATGCATCCAGCAAACGGCATGGCAAACCTAATGCTTATACATTGGTGGAGGGGGGGGAAGAGAGCAAAGACGCAAAGGGATGTTAAACAGCGTGGATCGCGTGTATTTGTCTCCCCGAAGCTGTACGTCCAACATCAGGAGCAGGAGGCCCCAAGGCGAGCTGGCAGCGCAGCCTCTTCTGCCCCAGCAACTGCGATCGAGGCACGGCGCGGATAGCGACCCCGATCGCGGCAAAACACACAGGCACACACACACAAAAGCCCCGACATCCTCACTCCCGGACCCAGTTAGGGACCCGTCGGCGCACACGGCCTATTTCCTACCTCCAGTTCCGTCTGAAATCTCGTTCAGGCTTCCCGAGGAGTCATGGTGACTGCCCACGCAGCCACCCATGGGTGTTTTGACTGCGCTGCCCCGCAAACCCCTCTCCGGATTTCTGTCCCCCCCTTCCCTCCCTCCCCTTCCCTTTTTCTCAACTGTTCCTCTTATAATAGGGACTGACAGCGCTACAGCATCGCCTGGGAAGAGGCGGGGTGTGCACACATCATCACGGGGTGACCGCGTTAAAGAAAAGACGGCCGGCAGAGCCATGCAGCAGCGCTGCGCGATGGGCGATCACCGCAGTTCGGCAGGCTCGGTTCCTTATTCCTGAAGCATTAAGTATTTAGTGGGTTGGACCCATGAGCCATTTCTGTGTGACCGGCACACCCTCTTATTTTATTTTTTTTTTTGATGCAAGTTGGGGAAACCGCTGCAAAAGTTTCACTGTAACCTTCGCATCCGTCGCTCCTTTCATTGTTCCGAAAGCCTTTACTCTCGGCTGTTGCGCATAAACGGGGAAAATGGCAAGATGTCTAGGGATTAAAGTTGTTTGATGTGGGATGAGCCTTGTCTCTGCAGTGCAGTAGAACGCTTTGCTCTACGGCGCTCAGGGCGTCTGCTTTCAAAGGGAGGCACTTGGAAGGAGCCTGGAGTAATGCTGGTGTAATCAGGGCTTCCCACAGGTTTATTTCTCACCTATGAGCGCTAAATTAATCTGTCATATTTGTTAATGCGGTACATTTAAAATGAAATACGAGGGCAGTTGCTTCGTCGGAAGTACACGCCGCTTAAATGTTATGTAGCACGGTAGGCGTACTTTATTTAAAATGACATGGACCTCTGTGACAGACGCAAATTTCAGCAAAAATTTTTAAAACTGATAATATCAATTAATAATGCGTTACGTTTATTATATAGAGGTTCTTTTATAGTAAAGCCCAGAAATATGACGATAACAATAATAATGATGATAAATTAATAAATAAATACATTTTTATGACGTGGGAAATCCCCGAGACACTGGAGAAGAGGTGCCAGCTGTCTATATGCACATACTGTTTACTTGCATCGAGTCATTGTTGTGTACTGTTTTGTATTTTTTTTATTTCCAGTTTTTTTTGTTCCGTGTCTATTGTTCAGTTGTCCTTTATTCCAGCTGTCCAATGCTCCACAGAAACGCAGTTCCGTTTCACGTGTGTCAAATGACAATAAAACCGACTTGTTTTGTGCAGAAAGCTTGCCGTTGTCGGTGCTGTAGATGGGATTGGAGAGAGGGCTGGTGCCGTAGCTAGGGAACAGATGCATACACTAGAAAAAGACGACACCATGGTACGCTGTACTATACCAGCAGTAGCTCTAATTAGGGTAGATTAGGCTAAAATAATAGGTCTTCAGTGTTGATTTTAAAAGAGTACGCTCCGGCTTGCGCATGCAAATCAGTTTAGTCAGATAAGTGGGCGCCAAGCTGTTGGGTGCACTGTGATTTAGAGGGAGAAATCGGGAGCCAGTGAAGAGGCCCGCGAGCCCGTGTCCTCTTTTGAATTGTATTATTTCATGCTGTGGCCCATTTCAATCTACTGTAGAGCGCAGGGGGTGTGATTTTCCCCTTTGAAAGGTGGACTTGAACTACACTGCTCTACAATAGACGAGTATTCATTTTCTGTATGCTTCTAAGCAATAGCAAACAAGTCTTGGAAGCAAAATTCTCATGACAAGTAAAGTACAGATCCAGGCTACCTAAAGCTGATTTCCTTCATTTAAAGACTACAGGCACATGATCATCACATCTTGCAGATAAATGGATGTGTATAATATTTATGGAAGTAAAAGATATATTTTTTTTAACATATAACAATTACATATGGAGTTTAAGTATCTCGGGGTCTTGTTCACGAGTGAGGGGACGATGGAGCGGGAGATGGACAGGCGGATCGGTGCGGTGTCCGCAGTGGTGCGGGCGCTGCATCGGTCTGTCATGGTGAAGAAAGAGCTGAGCCGAAAGGCAAAGCTCTCGATTT
>JAAGVU020000047.1:2334653-2377225 GCA_011763525.2 Mormyrus iriodes
TGTGAGACCAGATATCCCCCCCACAGACACACCCTTCTCACACAATGTGATCACCCCTTTCTAAATATGGTCTTACCAGAAAAGACCTGAACTGCTTCAAGCGACTTGTCCTAAAGACACAAAGATATTATAACTTCAGAGAGCTCACTCTAAAGACACTGAAATAATCAAAAGGTGAAATAAGTGGAAGTCCGAACTCTGTTTCTAAGTTACATTACATGAGTTTAAGGTAATGACAGTGAACAGAAGGGGGTACCTGGGGGCAGGAGAGTCCAAAGGCACAGAAAGTGACACAGGCTGATCTGCAGACAAGTGGAAAACAGGCATGTGGGGGGGGGGGGAAGATGCGGGAAAACGATGTACATTAATTTCAAATTACGAAAAGTTTACATGAGCTACTTGTTTATTATAGCAGGCTTCCACACCTCTGACAATAAATAACATGTAGGCGTGATAAAGATCATGAACGGAGATCGCTTCAGACCTGTGCCTAGGTAGAAATGCGCCCTCCCAGCCCCCCCACGGAGCTTTGCCCGACGGCCAGTAAAGGTGACGATCGCCGATATGGCGCCGTGCGAACCTGTGCAAGCTTCTCTTTTCGGGGACCTGAAAAGTTCGGCCGCGTCCGCGCTCTCGGTACTGAGGCTGGAGAGGTCTAGGCGCCGGCGCGGGGTGTCGCTGAGCGGGACAAGAGCCAAGCCAAGTCAGTCTTTAAACTTTAAAACAGTACGGCAAACAGCTGTGGATGCAGGAGATGAGTCATGTCAGGATTGCTTAAATATGCAGCGGCATTTCGGACAGAGCACATCATGCCACGAAGGGCCACGTGCTTGATCCCCTTGACCCTCATCATCAGTTGCACACACCGTTATATAAAAGCTTGCACCTGGTCTATATGGAGTCTGTACTGAAGCTGGACAAGCGCAGTCTGCTATCTATGGCATTAGCCCACCGCGCCTATGCAACTTAAATGCAACATGAAGAGCCATTCACCCAGTCTGAAAGGCAGAGAGCCCGGTGAAGCACTGTGCAAGCTCGGTGACCGGGGAGGGGAATCCGTCCGGGGAATGCGCTCCTGCCGGGGAGAGGCCAAAGCATACCGCGGGGGGGTCTGCCATGGCTAACAGGAGAGCCGTCGTAAGATTAAATCGTACGTGGATACAATTAACAGGTATGATCGAATGATTACTGAAGTGCACATATGCGAATATTTACTCTAAAGTATCAACACAAACATCCTATCAATCTAAAAGCTGTGAAAAACAATTTGCATGCACTTCTATAGCGAACGCAGCGTTTTTAATGGAACACTATGCTTTGCTAGACACATTGCATTACATTAACAATGCGGTTCTATGTTGCAACAGACGTTGAGACTATATTTCCTGCATTGCAAATTAAAAATCATTTTTACAATTTAACAAAAAAAGTTTGTTAGCGAGTTGTACGTGCTGTTTAATTTAAGAGACAACCGGTGTGTTTGGAATACTTTTCTCAAAGTAAAGACTCACACTTACAATTCTGAGAATCTCGAAATCCTTCTTGTAATGTTGCCATTTAAAAGATTTTAAATTTCTCGCCAAAAATCAGCCAACAGGAACGGCGGAAATCGAATGCGTCACTTCCGTAGACACACAACCGAGCGCTTTTATTGGTTAAACAAAACGTCGATCATCACCGTAACCAAACAGGAATTAACCGTATCTGTTGTGGAAGCGCCAGAGAGGGGTCGGGCTGCAGAACACTGGGCTGTATGAAGCTCCGAGATAAAGTTACCCGGAAAAACAGATCCTGGAACAGATTAATGTGGCTAAATCCTTATCTCAGACAAGGCGAGTTAATCTAGCGCCAAGCAAAACTGATCCAAGAGCATCATCCTCAGAGTAACATTACTGTTTGCAGAGTGACGTCAGAGAGCAGAGAGGAAAAACAACATTGTGGTGAGCTGTGAGATGATATGTGCTCTGAAGGCACTAATAACATGTCGGGAGACTGGATAATGCTAAAGTATTAACAATGTGAATTTATAAGGAACTGATATGGGGACAATGACCAACAATTTGCTACATCTCTGCTTCCAACACTGGTATAGTAGACGCCGCTCTGTGGCATAGGAATTTTACTGAATATGTGAAAGTAAACACTGCGTTCTTTAAAGAATACACCCTAGATGGGACCCACAATCCCTGGTTTAGGAGGCCAGTACCCTATCCATTAAGCCACCGAAACTCCTGAAGAGTAATATAAACATTATTACAAGAGACCTTTTGCCTACATAAGGACATCGGTACAAAACTATCAGTATCCAAAATAAATTAATATTATGTTGTCTTTGTTGCACATTTCTGCCTTTAAGGACAATGTTTTGGAAACTATGATATTTAGACAGAGTTCCTGCATAAAGTAGAGAGTTTTTCTTTTATTTAAAATTGCTCTAACCTAATTAGTAGTATCTGAAAACAGTCAATATAAGAAACTTCTTATCAGGAAAGATATCAATTTTTTAATTATATAAATAGTGCTAATTTCCTGTATCTAAGAAAAATGTATTAGAGACTTTGAAACACCCAGTGGGTGAGATTAAAATGCAGCGTAAATCACTGGCTAGCTGGCACCCACCAGGTGCCCAAGCGATGTAGGTTAAACTTTTTTTTCCTTCCAGTCCTATACCAGGTGGGATTCTGCCTTTCATGTCATTATAATAACAAAATCATACATATACTGTTTGCTTGGTATGCTCAGTGTGCATTTTACAGTTCATTGACTGAACATAAATTCAGTATTCACCTAATGTTTATAAGCATTATATTAGTTATATGCATGCACATGAACTGTATAATTATACATTTAAGACCAACCTCCCCCCCCGGTCAGCAGCAAGAAATACCAAGGGTCCACACATTTACTAAGGTCCCTCTTAGATCTGCCCGAGTTTCAGTTAGATGGGAAGACTCCGACTCTATTCAGTGGTATTACAGCAAGCCCATCCTGCCTCTTGCATTAGTAACCATGTCATTAATCAGTTCTGCATTTTATTGTGAGCCACGTGAGTGTGATTGACTGAGACAACAAAAGACCTTTTGCATCTTTGCATACCCCTATATTATGCAAACATCACTGCCTTTTATTTTGTTCAGGGTATTAATGTGACATGCCGGTCACATGCAATCTTACTGAGATGATTATGTTTATAATTACCCATGGCCCCTTGACTTGCCAGACACTGGAGCGTGGCTGACGTAGGAATCCAGCGGCTAGCCCAATGTCGTGCTGCTGCAGCCCCGCCTGCATGGCACGCATAAATATATGAACTGCTGTTTCCGTAGGGGGCTGAAGTGTGGGGGTGTTTGTTCTTATGAAATGTCAGTAAGGCCATTTCAACTCCACCTCTTGCCCCTCCTCTTTCTCATATCCCATACAGGCTTGTGATGCAAAATTAAAACCCAGGCAGTCCCGCTCATCCACCTTATTAGGACTCAATGGTTTTTATTAAATTATACATTTAAACAAATCAGTAGTGATGCATATATACCTATTTTACAAGATGTTCTTCAGTTCAGGATATAAGTGTTGAAATCCTTGAAACCGCAAAGGGTCAAAACAAATTTATGCTGGAAGTTTTACCATATATCTCACAGTAGCATCACCGGGGGGGGTGGTTCGAAACAACAAGGGTCATTTATGGTTCTTTTCACTCAAGATATACTATTTCCTCAAGGTTTTTAAAGAGAGATGCACACGCCTTCCACATACATTCCTCTGCTGGCCTGGTCACCTGCACCTAATAGCCCCACTGCTTAAAAACGCAAGGAGATCCTACTTCCAGATGGATTCAAGCAGTTTAGATGCCACGCTGTGCTGAATTACAGCCAAACAAATGGTAATGATTACCCCCGGGAGTTCCACAGGAAACCCATGAACACTATGGCTGAGATGTCAATTCCGTTACAAGGGACACACACACATATGAACAGCATATTTAAACTGGACGTTCTCCCCTGGTTATCGAGCAACGCTTCATAAAATTCCAACAAAGCGTCGTTTAAAAAGCCATGCTTAGTGGTTTAGTATTTTTTTTGATGTAAAGCAGCTGTCCACTATCACATGACTCATTGGAAATACCTCAGGACAAGGATGCAGGACAGCTAAAACAGATGGATAATGGAACTTGATAATGAAACTATGATAATAAAAGCCTCTTGCATTCTAAGTTTTTATCACTGTAAACAAAAACCACATTATTACCATCCCTGTAGCTGTAGGAGACATTTTCATTGTCATTGTATCAATCCAGTAGTCTAGATTGCAAAACTTGAAAATTAAAATACATAACCTTCTTAAGGAAAGACTTGTTCAACTAGACATTTTAAATTTGGGGAAAATTCTTCACTCTGAGATTTGCCCAATGACAAGTAAAAATCTTTATTCTCAATTGTCAGTGACAGCAGACAGATTTAGTACATGCGTTCCTTCAACCTGAAATGTGGGTCCTCACCCCAGAGACGCACCAGACAGGGCTAAACACTGCCCCGTATCCATGGACTGGCATCTCCTCACCCCACCGGCCTTCTCAGCCCTGGTCTCCATGAGGTGCTGGTCTTCCTGACTTTTCTCCAGCTGAGCCCCTGATTAATGAGCCGTTTTCCTGTTGACTGAAACATTGCCTGACAAATCAGATGATTGACATCACACTGAGCTGGACATGGTTTAGAAGGACTCTGTGTGCCCCGTCACTGATAACTAGCAAAACCTGCTGCACTTCTCATGTTGCATTTCTTCCAGACCATTCCAGAAACCTTCGATTCACCTTAACATGCATAAAAAGAAAAAAATAAACTTTTTTTTCTATAAATCGGTCTTTACCATGACTGGCATCTTCTGATGGAAAATCCAAATCAAAACCAGTGTTGGCAAGTAGAACTATCAGCCCCCCTGTACACATCAGTAAAACACATCATTACTTCACAACTTTTAGAGTTTTTTCCCCCCAGCAGTTTGAGGAAGATGTTCGTGAAACAAATTTTAGAAAATGCAGGAAGATCAGACACTGTGGCTGTACCACTCTTCCCAGCAGTTCATGCCTCTGAAATGCATTAATCGTTCCTTTATCTTCCTCTGATTTTTTGCAGAGCCTCTCACTTTCTCCGTTTACTCTAGCAATCTACTCTGGTGCACGCAGCTCGCGTCCATTGGCAGTGAGCCCTCAGTCGCTATCACTGTCGCTGTCACTCTCTTCTTCGCTCTCATCCTTCTTTTCTTCTTTTTTTGTTTCCGTCTCCTCCGCGAGCCCCGAGAAGAAATCGTCCCCCGTGCCAAAGGCCTTCTTACTGAGGGACTTGAGGTTTCTCTCTTTCTTCTTCTTCTGCCGATAATCGCTCACGACCATGGCTGGAAGGCCTGAGATATCCCAGAATTTGACTTGCTGGTCGTGGGCGCAGCTGGCCAAGAAGCGGGCGTCACGTGAACGGGCGATCTGCTCAATGGGCTCCCCTAAGTGCTGGCCCACGCTTCCCAGAACTCGATTCGGCAGAAGATTGATTGCCCTGAAAGTACAAACAAGGATTACTGTAAGTACTACATACACAAGTAAAATGTCATATTTTAATCAGAAAATATTAAAACATGTATCTGTATTCCCAAATGTCATTCCTTTTTCCAACGTCACAGAGGAAATTTCTGTAGTGTCCATACTCCCTCTAGTGGAAAAAATAGGAATACCTCTATATCCTCCTGATATCCAACAATTCATTTTTGTCCTCTGTACAGGATGTCTTTTTTCGATCAAATTTCTCATAATACACATGCAACTCTACTCAGTACAGTTGTTCCTTAAAGAGAACAGTTAGGGCTTTAAGATGACATCACACGTGTGGGGGTGTGACCTTGCAAACATCCTCTTCCTGTCAAATCAAAATTTTAATCAATATTAAAAAACCTCTTCCCCCCGGACCTCAAGAGTATGTCAAAGTAAGGCACGACTTCACAACTCTCCCAAGGCCCGCCTCCTTTCAATTTTCAGGCAGATGGAAGGACACTAGAACCAAACTTGAGAACGTGTCTTGAGTAAACACTAAACGTAATCCTAATCTTAGTGTATCTAAAAATCATTGTATAAGAAGATACTTATATTACTAGAAGAGAAAGAAAACATGATTTCTTAGGTAGTGGCTTTTTATTCCAAAAATAATTTCAGTCTTGGTTTCTGATTTTCCCATTTCACGAAACTGTGCAATGAGGTATCAGCCCTGTACCCCAACGGGCACCTGTGCAGAGAGGTGACATCTCTGACCTGACCACGCCGTCCATGGATGCGACACACAAAATGCTGTCGGTGATGGGGACGATGCAATCCACCGACTCTGCCTTGACTGCAAAGCGGTCGCTGGTGGCACCGAAGCCGTTCCAGTTGAAGAGGTAGATCATTCCTTCGCTAGAACCACAAACAACCTTTCGGCCACGCTGCAGCACAGAAGGGGGAGACGAGAATTCATTTTGTTTAATTCAATACATTTGAGGATTTTTATAATAAACTGGCTAAACGAGACTTCTTAAACTACATGCCCAGCATCTTGGACTCGATAAGTTTTAAGAGCCAATATTTTGACCTAAAAGAGGTCAAAAGAACTTACAGTTTTCTGGTCAGCTTCAAAAAAGATTAATAATAAGTGTTCAAACCAAACAAACAAGTTGATTGATAAAACTGATAGTTTAGAGAATGCCTTTAAAATTATAGATTCAGGGAGTGGAGACCACCAAGAGAGACCTTCATGATGGCCACAGAAGTGAGGTCCCCATCCTGGAACTCAGACAACAGGTCAAAGCGCCTCCTCTTGATGTTGAACACACCCATAGTCCCGTCACCACTGTAAACAAACAAGCAATGTGTGAATACACCCCTATGTGTAAAACACCTTCACTGGAATTCCTCCTCTCCTCCATTTCTTGCCTTGATGTTAGCAGGATCTTCTTGGCCTGGTCAATGGTCATACCACTGATGTAATCCTCATGGTGTTTCAGATCCATGAATGCCGTCCCCTTCCGCATATCCCACACCTTCAAGGTACCACCATCATCCCCGGTTGCTAACAGGTTCTCATCTATTACCAGCAAGGTATTGATGGGAACACTAGATATTGTAAGAGAGGGAAATGAAAGACTCAAAAATGCCATCAGCCAACATAAATCAAAACAATTCAATCAGTTAATAGTGACATGACAGGACAGCACGCTTAAGGAATTTTTAGTTGTATAAGCATACGTTTAAAATTGACTACAATTGTTAATGTCTCACCTGTGAGCCTTTGGGATACGAGTAACCAACTTTCCCTCCTCAACATCCATAATATGAACGGATTTGTCCTTAGACACACTAAACAGTTCTGTGACAGTGAGAAAAGGTGAGGCAGATTGCTATAGGGGAAAGGTTTTTCAGATACAATTTGCGGTACCACATTCCATACATGGATAGTGAAACGGAATAGCAATTAGCAGATGTTAAGTCTGTGAAGGACCCATCAGCTGTACTCACTCAGCCCATCCGGGGAAAAGGACAACTCCCTGCAAGACTTAAGGTGGTGACCTGATGACCAGAGCTCCTTGGTTTCCCCTTCTGTGCAGGAGTAGGAGTATCTGTGGCAACATACAGGGTTTGGCCATCACAAAAGCGCACAAACACATAGTCAGAACATTTGAACTGTTTAACTACAGTGATCAAATTTTGCAATGGAAAAGAGATAAGAGGGGGCAGGACGCTAAGAGACCCATCAAAGCAGCCCACATATGCCTGCATAAAGTATTCTGAGGGCAGAAAGCAAATGTCAACGTGAAACAAAGCGAAATCCCGAAAATTGCAGGTATTTCTAGGTACTAACAAAAGTGGACAAGTCTGGGAAAAGGAGGACTAGAGTTACTAACCCTAAATTTATGACATGCCATATTTTCTACCGACATCCTATTTTTGAAATCTTTAAAATGGTTTTACGGATGGGTTAAGGTGTCAGAAATAAACTTAGGATATGAGTCTCACACATAGATATCGCCATCGATGTCACCGGCGGCAAGGATGTCCCGCGTCGGGTGAAAGGCCAGGGTGTTCACGATGGCATCGAATGTAATATCTTCGGGAGTCTCCCTAATCCTGGGTTCCCGGGGCTCCTCTGCCACGTCTCCCTAATAATAACACTTGGCTAATCAGTCATCGTAATGATTTCTTCAATTCCGCTAATATTGCGAAGAAAAACAAAGCACGATGCGATAAACTTCGCCCCTCGTCGGGTACTCACCTCGCCGCTTTCGTTTTCATCATCGGTTTTATCCGACAGCACAGACACATCAAGATCCTCCTGAAACATACACATGGTTAAATACAACGAGTCTACAGGTAATCAAAAGCTACGCGGAGATGGCAAACAAACTCCAAAATTGCAAGCACTCGTGTCAGTACCATGGAGGCCGCCATCTTGTGTCTCTCTAGGTCATGAAAGTGTAAAGAAAAAAAATACACTCAAATGAACGAAATTTACATAGTTATGCAACTTCGCATCTTTATGCATTATATTATTTAAATACAAACACAATCGATCAGTGGTGCTTGGGATGACACCACTGTAAATATTTTTCTGGAACTGCAACTGTATTTTGGCTTTAAGGATGGATCTTCGTTGCAAGAAATACGCAGTGTAAATTTCCTGCAAGTTCATAAACTTCATTGAACAGCATTTTGTTTGGTCTTATGAATAGAACAATTTAATCAAAATTGACTTTACACATTTTATCAAAAATGCTTTTCCCCATGTAAGGATCGAACTCTCAACCTTCAAACTATGAGATCGACGCGCCACCAACTACGCTAACGAAGCAGATACACGCCCCCTTCCGTAATGTTACATCACCGTGACCAATCACCATGGTTCTCACGGTCCGCGTGGTCTTCAAGGTGTAAGTAAGATATAACATACTTACACTTACCATGCTGCTCCTAACATGAACTGCACAGAATCATTGAAAAACACTACACTGCCCTATGTGGGGATTGAACTCACAACCTTCAGATTATGAGACTGACGCTCTACGACACAGAATCACAGGTTCTGTACTGCTCCAATACAGCAGTGTCCGAAAAGTATTTTGAATATGAACGCGTTTTTGATTCCAATTCATCAATTGTAAACAAATTGTTTAAAAAAAGACAATACCATTTTGTGTGGAGATTGAACTCACAACCTTCAGATTACGAGACTGAGCCGCTACCTACACTCCATGCCATAACATTACATAACTGTATATAACCACCATTGTGTTCACTTAAGAAAGGCGTTACATACTTCCACTTACCATGCTACTGTTGAATTACTATGTGAATCGCACAGAAACATACAAAAATGACACCATGCCCCGTGTGAGGATCGAACTCACGACCTTCAGATTATGAGACTGACGCGCTACCTACTGCGCTAACGAGGCAGTTGCCCACCCTTTTCTGAAAGATAACTTAACCATAAATACCACCATGGTCTTCATTTAAAGGGATTACATGCTTACACTTACCATGCTATTCCTAACATGTCAGCTGCACACAAACACAGAAAAAGATTCTACTGCCCCGTGTGAGGATCGAACTCACGACCTTCAGATTATGAGACTGACGCGCTACCTACTGCGCTAACGAGGCTACATGGCAGAAAGGCCCAAGGGCTGACCAGGACCATTGATTTTAGCATCTCCCATTCACAAGCATGTTATTGCAGAACTTACATCAGGTATGGAAGTGTAGCATAGATGTCTTATATCTCCTGGGTTGGGGATAGGAGCTCAAAGTAGAACCGCTGCTCCTTCACATCAAAAGGAGCCAGCTGAGATGGTTCGGGCATCTATCTAAGACGCCTCCTGGACGACTCCCTGGGGAGGTGTTTCGGGCATGTCCAACCAGAAGGAGGCTCCGGGGCAGACCCAGGACACGCTGGAGAGATTATATCTCTCGGCTGGCCTGGGAACGCCTTGGTATTCCCCCGGTGGACCTGGAGGAGGTGACCAATGAGAGGGTGGTCTGGGAATCCCTGCTTCGACTGCTGCCCCTGCGACCCATATACATCATATTTATTTAGACTTTTGTTTCATTATGTACATATACACATGATAACCAATTAACTCTTACTTCCCTGTGCTTATATGTAAAACGTGTGTATGTGTACTGTAGATGTAGCAATACCTACAGCGAGTACGGTATAATAATCAATACGTATGTAAAAAGACATTATTTCCAGTTCATCATAAACATTTCAGAGGGATGAAATTTGCTTATCCCCTTTTCACATTTACTGAACATGTAACACTATACGAACAAAGACATGAGAGCAGGTAGAACGCTTGTAGGAAATTTTAGGAGTTTTAAAGACAGAACTGAAGGGCCCTGTACCAGGAACCCTGAAAAGGCAGAGAGTAGATAAGACCTGAGTTCACAAGGAACAAAGAGATGAGCAAAAGAGAAACATCTGGGAAGTTCACCTAGGGACGTCACCAAGAAAAGGTATAAAAATGCATTTTATTTATGTCCATCTGCAGTTTTTAGCTTCCACATCCACTTTATACTGAATTTGTATAGGGATAGGATGGTAAAGTTTACTTAATTTCACTTACGTATGCATTTTTGTTACTTACAAAAAAGCAATAAGGTAGTTGATATATTTTAAATTTATTTATTTGCACGATTTCAGTGAAAGGGTAACTAATCTGAATTTACTATGTCAAAATCTGCCGAGTGACAGGCTGTGTGAACAGTAGTAACCGCTTCCTTAACATCCACATATTCGAGAAAAGCAAGCTCATCTCTTACATAAGCCGTTAGAAACTTAAGGCTTTATCCCATATGAGGATCGAACTCGCGGCCTTCAGACGATGAGACTTAGTCGTTACTTAGTTCCCTAAAACTACCCGTCTTTCACCTACCAATCGGTGTTGAAAGTCTCCATCTTTCTGACAGAAAAAATGACAACCAATAAGCTCCGTAGTTACCCACAACTGCCCATCTCGGCCAATCGGTGCTGAGAATCCCCATCTTCCCGGCAAAAAAAGAAATGACAACCAATCAGCTCCGCCGTTGTCCAAAATTGCACATCACGGCCAATCAGTGCTGTGAATCTCGGCCGGGCGCGTGCCAATCAAGCGCCCCTCCCCCTCGGCAAAAAACTAGCAGATGCTGTAAATAAGATACAGCCGCCAAGGGATTCACGTTCGACAAATCGGCCGCTTTGTATGACAGGCAACATTAAGTGGGACACAGCAGCCTGTCAGCATCACGGGCATCAAGAGAGGAAAGCAGAAAGAAAGCACCGAGATCCACATCCCGGGATGAAATAAACCCCTTAAAACACATTCACTTACACGCGATCAAACCTGATTTGTTGTAATAACGACTAAAGGCACTGCACCCTAACAGTAACATTACACAGCGCAAAGTATTCGCTTAACGTTACCATTACATGACGCAAATAAGATAACGATAAACAATTTATAATAATATGATGGTGGGTGAATAATAAGCATGAGATGTGTATTTGTACTTAGCCATGAATACAGCGTCGCTTACATTTGCTTCTGAGTTACCCGCGACGTTTGAAAAACCAGAAAATTACTGATATCCTGAGAAGGGACGGCGGGCGGCTCCCGACCATTTTACTTTAAATGTATATGGCTCACAACCAATAATCATCATATATCGTTATTTCGCATCACCGTACGCAATGTTCTGAATATGGTTGCACCACTATGGCGGCGCAAGGCAATCGCGAAATACTATTACAATACTCTCAGAGCGCCCCTAGTGGTTTACCCGGGCCACGCACCAGCCCTGGGCGAATCCCCATCTCCCTTACAGGAAATAAGAACCAATGAGCTCCGCCGTTGAAATTGCTCATGCTGATTTGCGCTCATGTAATGCCTGATTTATTGACAATGGCCTGTAATAATATAGCTATATATTTGTCTTTGTTTCTTTTCATTTATTTTCGCTTATTTAATTAGCCTTGCATTTAGCCATTTACTCTGTAGTTTTCATCTTTAGGTTTCTTACATTTAATTTTTAACCTTACTTCTGTAATTGATCTCTCGTTCACTTTATTAGACGGTTTCAGGAGTGTCAGGGTTACGTGTCACCGCATTTCGGACTTGCATAACTGTACATAAAATCTTCAGTCTAACAGAATCTTAGATACACCATAAAAGGTAATTCTTCGACTGAGTAATGTTTGTCTTTTACTTCTTTTTATGAATTTTATTTCCATTTTCAAATAGTTTTAATTTATGCTGTTGTTACTTACTTCTGTAAAGAACTTTGAATGACCGAGTGTATGAAAATGTGCTATACAAATAAACTTGCTTTGCCCTAGTAGATAATAGTTAATTGATTTATCTTTTATTCATCCCTTCCTCACATATCATAAAGCAGTGGAAACATACTCTATGGAATGACGAATTACGCTTCTCTGTCTTGCAGTCTGATAGACAAACCCAGACTCATCTGATGCCAAGAGAATGTTACCTGGCTGACTTCATTGTGTCAACTGTAAAGTTTGGTGGAGGAGGGATAATGGTATAAAGATGTTTCTCTGGGGTTGGGCTGGGCCCCTTAGTTCCAGTGAAGGGAACCCTTAATACTCCAGCATACCAAGACATTTTGGACAATTCTATGCTTCCAATTTTGTGGGAATAGTTTGGGGAAGGTCCTTTTCTGTTCCAGAATGACACCAGGGCACAAAGCAAGGTCCATAAAGACATGGTTGGGTGAGTTTGGTGTGCAAGAACTTGACTGGCCCACAAAAAGCCCTGACCTCAATCCCATCAAACACCTTTAGGATGAATTCGAAAGGAGATTGTGAGCCAGGCTTTCATGTCCAACATCAGTGCCTGACCTCACAAATGCTCTGCTGAGTGAATGGGCAAAATTCCCACAGACACTCCTAAATCTTGTGGAAAGCCTTCCCAAAAGAGTGGCAGCTGTTATAGCTGCAAAGGGGGGACCAACTCCATATGAATGCCTATGGATTTAGAATGGGATATAATGGGACTGTAAGCAGGTCCCCGAGGACCGGATTGGGAAACATTGCTTTAAGAGATAAAGTCTATTGTCCATCTAAGCAGCTGGAAGCAGTCTGCTTAATGTACTAACTTGAACACAATGGACTGATAGTACCACATTGTGTTTTAGACATGAAAATAAGGAAATGGGCACATTTCACTTAATTTATTGGATTTCCTACAACTAACAATTGCCAGAATATGACTTATGTACAAAGCTGTAAAACAGTCTATCATGTTATAGTAACATCTCTCTTACAATTGTAAAACTGAGCCCACACAGAGAGACACAGAATGCTTTCATACAAGGCATCAAAACTCAGTTTCTATTGGCATGGAAGCAACTTATATAAAGTTGCTTTAAAATTCATCATTTCTTCAGTATTTAGGCCTCTTCACTTCAACTCTGGAGGGGGAAAAAGAAACTGGTATCAGTTTAAACACGGACATCACTCGAATACTAAAATACATATTTAACTTGCCTGGCAACTAGACTAGAATAAATTCTTCATAAAAATGGTAATTTCCAGCTGCACCATTACCTTGCTGTTTAAACAGTGTTACTCTTCACAGTTTTATACACAGATTTTACTATAGCAAAGCAAAATGAGTGCCTTCGAAAAAACAGTAAGGCCAATCTACAGTCAAACACCACGGAGTAAGTTGAGCAGAAAGCATGACCAACCCATCAGCTTCCATCTTCTTCCGTTTTTCAATGATCTGAAATAAAAACACAGAGTAAGTTTAGTATATTCACTCGTGGCCATCCCACTGCCCCTCACTGATCTACGCTTTCTGAGATTTACTATAGCACATACCGCCGCCCCCACAGTGTTGGCCATCACTTAATGCCTTCGGAAACATCCCACTTCCATTAACCCCCCGACTTACCCACAGTGCATGGGTGACCGCTTAACCAAAGCCCCGCCCCTTGCTTCTCTGTGCCCACTCACCGCACTTATCTTCTTCCACTGCCTGTCCAGCTCAGCTTTCTCATTGGTCTCCTTAAATCGACGGGTCTTCCGCCCCTCTGACATCTTAATTCCATACTGAAAAGCAGCCCTGAATAGGGAAACATTGTGAGACTATAATAATAGGCCAAAACCACAGCCAGAAGCCAAACGACAATTTGGCATGAGCGACCACAACGCTGAAGTGTTTCCTGACATATTTAATTTGTAAGGATGTTGGCATCATGCACCAGGCAGCACAGCCAAGCTGACTGAAAACATACTTGGGCAAAGCCTCCTTGTTGTTCATGTAGTCGCTGTATTCCTCTTGGGTGTCGAAATCCCAGCGACCAAGGGGGCCCTTCTTGTTACCCTGGAGACAGAGCATAACCAGTTAAAAACTGACCAATCACATCATGCAAAGGCTGTATCAATCTCACATTGCGCCCCGATACCCATGCATCTAAATCGCCCGCTCTTTCAGTGCCGAGTAACGACCACAACCACGGCTCAGTGACCATGGGGAGCACACCTGGTCCATTTTGCTGTAATCCACTTCCTCATCGCTGTCCACTGCAAGGTCGTCCATTCTGAGGAAGAGCCAAGAGGACAGAGTGAGGGGAGTGGGACCAAAGGGCAAAGAGGCAGCCATTTTGGATCACTGGCCAAGCGATCAAAACTTGGGACGTGCTGGAGAAACACAGCCCACTTTCAAACGACAATGCTGACTGCTCGAAGGACCACGAACATCTAAGCTGGCCTAGAACCCAAAGAGAAGCTGCATGTTCACTCTCCCAAAAATACTGTTCGGGAGATAAACATACATCCTTTACTTGCCATTTGCATGAGTACAGGTACATTGGAATTCTTCTCTTAACTGACCCCATCTAGTGCTCTATAGATTTGGGGTCATAGTGCAGGGTCAGCCAACGTGTGGCACCCCTGGAGCTGGGAGCTAAGGGCCTTGCTCAAGGGTCCATACATGTGATTCTTTAGCCAAGGCTGGGACTCGAACCCACAACCATCCGATCACAGGAACAGAGAGACAGCCTGCTGAGCCAGTCACGGTCCCGCCAGGTTGGAGCACCTGAAGAGCATCATCACTTGTGATCTCCCCTGCCCCTTTCAGCATGACAGACTGCGGCATTTCTAGATACGGGCCTGTTGTCGTGGCTACATGAAGCCCCGCCCTATAGTTATACGGCACACTCACGTGGCAGGGTAGCACTCAGCGTAACTGTTGGACATCCCAAAGAAATCCCCAACATGCTTCTTCTCCTCACGGCGGGACGCGGCGGTGTCAGCGGGTCAAGGAACACCACGGAAATACCAGGCGACCAAGCTTGTAAACAAAAGGGCAGGCAAACCCCCCAAAATGACGGCCCTGCTCAGGCCACAGTTTGGACCTTCAAGCTCCCCGTCCAGAAGGTTCTACAAAAAGGATATGTCTCCTGGACCTGCCACTGTCCGGCTGCAGCACCAGCGAACTTCTCATTGATCAGCTTGATCTGATCCTTCACCGATCCGGGGCCTGAGAGTACAGAGGAACAGCAGGCTGTCAGAGCTGCTATAAATCACTCACAAAGGACTCCCTCACACATCATCACCGCGCCGATTTAACATGCATCTACAGGATAATTACCTTTCTCGATCTCCAGGGCCTGCAACGAGGGAAAGAAAAGGTAAGCGAGTCATGTCCCATGACTGAGAAAACGTGAAATTCAGAAAAGCGACTGACGACCTTTGGGCCATGTCCCATAAGGAAGGTCACCTCATCATCGGCCCTGGGCTTCTCAAAGTAGCTGTGCCTCCTTTTCTCCTCCTCGCGGTCCCTGTCCCGCTCTCGCTCCCTCTCTCTCTCTCTGTCCCTCTCCCTGTCCTTCTCGCGGTATCGCTCCTTCTCCCGGTCACGGGTGGTCTTAGATGTAGACGGGATGTAATCGCCGATGTCGTCAAATATGCTGCAGGAGAGGGGAACGGGTACATATCATGCTCAAACCTCTGCAGGCGGCAGGACCAGGCAGGCTTCTCCTGCAGTGTTACTTTCTAAATGCAATCACACATATTACTGGCCGATCCTTTAGACAATTTTTAAAGGAGTTTAAAACAGATCTATCCATACAGAGCTTAGAACTAAGTAAATGATAAACAAACATGTACAAATATACAAGACTGTGCAAACCTTTCAGGCAATCTAAGAAAAAAAATGTTCAAATGATCTTCATGGTGTTGCAAAACTATGTCTGTTAAAGTGTGCCAGCTTAGCCATTTCAAAACCTCTATTAAAGTCACCCCAATATAAGCAGCAACCAGCTAATACACCCATGTTTTTTGTGACTCAACCAGTACCCCACCTCGTACAGCTAATCAACACCTCATTGACATTTTATAACTAGACTGACTAACCAACCAATCAATCAAGCTGGGTGTGAAATGTAACAAATACATGGAATGGCCCCTGAGGAGATTTTTGGGAACTGAAACAGTGTGTCTAGCCATCCATCAAGCTATCAGTAACTTTCTGGAGAACAGAGGACATTCTTCTAAGTCTTTGTTGTGTTACTCTTAAATTTTTATATGCTCCAATATTAGATTGTGCTTTTAGTTCTGAGCATCTGTACACTTACTACTGGGAGAAATAGCTTTAAACATTTCCCTTGACTGCCTAAGATTTTTGCACAGTACAGTACCTTCATATACAGAACAGCATGCAGTGATAATCATTTAAAGGTTCTAAAATACACGCTCACGTGACTAAAAGAATCACTGTCAGCAGAAATGAGGGGCTTTGGGGAAACAAAACTCCCTGCGGGCCACGACGAGGGGCCACGACGAGTCTGATCTGCCTGAAGCGAACATGAAGCAGGGACTCCACAGGCCTCTTACTTAATATCTGCCTCCGGTGCCTTCTTCTCATCCAGCTTCCCTGAGGAGATACAATCGCAGCGTCCATGAGCCCGTTAACGGCGTGCCTTTATGACATCACGCTTACTGCCACCTCCCACTCTTGTGCAGGTTAAACTAACAGATGATAAAAAAGCCCCGAGTTCCCAGGCGCCTTCTAGCAGCTTCTCTACCTTTGTCCTTCTTCTTCATCTTCTTGTTGCGTGTCCCTTGACGCAGGTAGGACAGGATCTGGGTCAGCTTGCTAATGACGATGTCGTTGGTGGTGAGAGTGGTTTGGGCCTGGGTGGGGAGGGGGGTGCATTAGCATGAGAGGGACAGTGGGGTGAGGGCCGGGGGGGGGCTTCTGACGCACCTCCATGGTGGGGCAGTCGGCCTTGCTGCGGATGAGTGTGGTGGGGATATCTGTATCTGCGTACTCGTCGTCCAGGTCCACCACGTAGGCCATGCGGCCTGGCAGGAAGAGCTCGTTACGCTCCATCTGACGGCTCTTAAACAGGATACGGTAGATGTTCCTCCCTGGGGGGGGGAGCATAAGG
Source organism: Mormyrus iriodes (assembly GCA_011763525.2). Lineage (NCBI taxonomy): Eukaryota > Metazoa > Chordata > Actinopteri > Osteoglossiformes > Mormyridae > Mormyrus > Mormyrus iriodes. The sequence goes on from JAAGVU020000047.1 coordinate 2,352,118, forward strand.
ACACCTCATACTGCATGTCCACATGCCAGGTGGGGCGGTACAATGGCTGCCAACCACTTCCCCATGTTATGGGCTCATGAACTTAATGGCCATAAGAAGGGGTTACACTAATTAAATTAGGTTCCAAAAAACAAGGCAGCGCTCACCCAGACGAGTCTTAAACTCAATTTTCTGTTCTGGATCTTCATCTTTCCTGGGGGAGAGTAGAAAACATTTTTAAATCTGGGGTAGGGACACTGACAATTGCAAAATTAGGTTTCTGAAAAAGTCAGAAAATGGAACACAAGTGTGCCATATGGCACATCAAACCAGGACGGGCAGGGGAGGGGGCACATACTTTACTTCCTTCTGCGCCTTCTCCAACAAGTCCTCCTCCTCTTTCTCTTTACTGGTGATTTCAGCTCTCACCTGGCAACAACACGGACAACAATAAAACCCTTGCTCTTCATCATGGGGCTGATTTGGCCAGTGTGGCGTTCCCATTTCCCTGGTTCCTCTCCCAGCCCCGCCCTAAGGAGGTTATGGGAACAGGGCGCCCTACTTCCTGCCATTTTTAGACACCGGCGCTTTGCGGAGGGCAGAGGCTGACCTTCTGCAGTAGGGCGAAATCCAACCCTTTCACCAAGTGAGTGTGCTCCATGTCACCACCCAAGAACTTGGACTCCTGGATCAACTGGCGCCTCTTTTCTGCCGCTGACTTATCCCTGGGGACGTAGAATACGAGCAGTGAGCGAGGCATCAAGGCCTCAACGGCCACAAGGGGGCGACTGGGACACAAGGGCACTCACGCCTCAGCTGTGGGTCCCACCGCCCTGTAGTTGGCCGTGGTGCTGATGAGCTCTGTCTCCTCATAGTCCTTGTTGACGCCATCGCGACGCTCGCGGGCACGATCGCGGTACTTCTCAGCCAGCTCCCGCTCGCGTTCCAACTCCTGCTGCCGCAGCTTGGCGTAGTAACTGGGAGGGGGGACGAGAGGTCAAAGGTCACAAAGGATGGACATGTAGCCACGCGAAGCAATCAAACAAAGGCACTATGACTGCGGACAGCAGGGCGCCACAATGCGACTAGGATATGGATCCTACGTTACATAAATACCTTAAAAAAGTGCTATAACAGGAATACCCCTCTATGAAAACACTATAAAGCAAATTACAATCATAACAGGTCCCTAATGACATTATGAGTATTGATTTGGTCAGGTGATTTAAGCAGTGAATTCATGTTTATTAACATTAAATACGGCCAATAACTTGCACTTCAGTCCGCCGTGCTTAACGTTACATAAAATGACCATAAGCAAGTGTCATAGTTATACTGTGTCACGTTAGAAGCACACAGCAGCCGATCTATTTGTAGTTAGCAGAGAGGCCCAAATGCATCCAGGCACCTTTTCTTTTTCCGCCTGCGTGCGGCTGGGTCTTCATCCTCGTTGTACTCCCTTGGCATCCTGGGGAAATCAGGACACAAAGTGTGAGGAGATGTTCTGGGTCATCACACAGAACTGCACATGGTGATACTGACTGTTCATTCTACTGTATGCCTTTTTTTTGAGGTCTTCAGTATGCGTCTGCAGGACACATAAAAAGTGCCACTCACTCATGGTGTCTGGATTTCGATGGGGGAGCGGATGAAGGCGCAGCCCTAGGGGTCATCAAAAGCTTCCTGAAGTCCTCATTGGTCAGCTTAGATCTGAGGAGAGAGAACGCGACCTCATTCTAGGGATATGAAGACAAATGATTAAACTGCACGGCACACAAACCATCTGAAATGCATGACTAGAATGCTGAGCTCGATTTATTTTGCATTTTTCACAGTTTACTGCTTTTAATAATCCCACTGAAAAAAGCTGCTCACTAGGCAAGAAAACCACAACACTGAGTTTGAACAGAACCTGGTCTAGACTATTATTGACAACTTCTGATTTTACCATAAATTTTGACTAAACTTAGCACGAATTTAAAGAAATATGACCGGAATCCTGTTAATAAGTCCAGCAAACAGTGTAGCTAAGTAGTAATCAATATCTTGGTATTCCTATTTAACTTTTAAATACACAACATATTCTTATTTTCAAAGTAATGCTGAACAATACATCTTAAAACTCTGAGGATTTACCAGAAAGTAACAACTAACTATCAGTGTACAAATGCAAATAGACGAGTCTGACAGCACTGAAAATGGCATTAGATATTACTAAATGGCAACCATATGGGAAACAACAATTTAAACTCACTGCAGCGCCGACCGGTGATCTTCCACTTCATGGTTATCCGGGGCGAGGGGGTTGGAGTAGAGCTCGGCTGAAGAAAGCAGACGGACAGAGTGAGAGTCTGCAGCGGCTGCCATGATGGTGTTCGGGACCTGATGCGCGCTCACGACCACCGCTCCTACCGCTAGAGGACGGTGCGCCCACTTTTACAGCAATACGTTCTACCCTCTTATTACTGAAATATTAAATATTAAGTATCTGACGCATTTTGGAAAAAGCGAACCTACTCGTTCTAAAGGTTCAGCCTATATGACCTTTTTTTAAAGACACCAAACTAAATATGTATTTTCCGTGCAGATATTCTTTCCCAAAATAAGGTGGATTTTCCATGAACCAAACGCAAAGTTGCAGTTGACCGCAGAGATTATACAAAACAGTTCAGGTAGTTCAACAAACAACATATAAAATAAAACTAGTAGATTAGGGTCAGTGCACAGAGGTAGCATACTTAGCATGCTTAATAGCATACTCGAAAAAAATAAACAGCTGACAGGTTTAAGCATCAGAAAACTGGATAGCCTTAAAAGCTTAATAAATAAAGATTATACAGTTGTCAGGTCAGTTGTCTGCATACGTAGCTCACACTACCAGCAGCTAGGCAACAAAACAAGTCAACTTACTCTCTCGTTCCGGCATGTTGAGGGAAAAAAGATTTGCCCGCTGATAAGTTACTAGAAATGCTCCGTTTTAATTATTCGCTAAAGAGAAGCCAAATCCCCGGCGACTAAATAAAATTCGCAATGATTTTGGACGTAGTTTACATACTAGGCCTAGTCAACACCAAACCCTTACTAACCTACATTCCTCAAACGGAAATGACAGGCTGCGTAGTTGCGCAGAATTTTCTTCCGAGCTATGAAATTGATTACTTTAGCCTTAAAAGCATTCCTTGCGTCGATTGGTCAATAGACAAAACGACGGCTCTGTCGATTGGCTAATTTTAACGTCACTCTGAATCGCCGACTATAATTGGTTTATAACGAAGAAGCTCCTCGAACTTTTATTGGTACATAATAGAAAAGGGTTGGACACACGGCGTCTCCTGCGCTAAAGGTGAAAATCATGGCTGCTGCAGTTGTCAGAGCTATCGGATCTAACCTTGGCAGAAATCTCCGGGAAGTTCGTCTACATTTCTGCCAGACGTCGCCAGCGAGTCAAGGGGCAAGGTAGCCTATCCTTCAGTAGTGGATTCTCTGTACGCTGAAATGATAATTAATTACGCAGTGAATTAATAACTGAATTGCATCTCTTTGTGGCTAGGCTGTTTGTTATCCTTTTGGCTGTTATTATTTACAACATATTGGAAATAATGGTGCTGCATGAACAATGACTTTAATATTTTCCAGAACCCATAACGACTATTTAAACGTATTCAAACGCACATTTAAAATAGACGTGATTTCATTGGTGTGAGGCCATACATTATGATTAAGTAAAATTTACTTATATAATGATTTCTTTTAACAGGGACTTCGTGGAACAACATTATGTGACTTTAAAGAAAGCAAATCCTGAGTTTCCCATCTTGATCAGGGAATGTTCAGGAGTCAAGCCTAAACTCTGGGCTCGCTTTGGTAAGAGTAACTATGACTGCATCTAATGAAACCCGTCATTCAAAATCCTTACATAATTTCAGTTTGGAGTTTATTTGGAAGTAAATAATTCTTAAATTGCTTATGTTTTCAGAGTTTGGTAAAGAAAACAGCGTGGCACTGGACAACATGAACGTGGACCAGGTGGCGAAGGCATTAGACGGTCTCGTTAAGGCCAAACCGTGACAGGTCGTGCTTCATAAAATGATCTGGACCACGTGACATTGTATGTCAAAGACTAAAGATATTTGTATCACAATGTGAAATTTCTTGATCTCTCCTGTGTAATAAATCTGCTGGTGTATTACATTGTTACTCAATGGTCCGTTCTCTGCAGTTCACTTAAGTAACCTCAACAGGAAGATTTTGTAAGATACACAAGCAGCTGGAAATGGCACCACACTGTTCTTTGCAAGACACGTGCAAGTGGCCTGGTAACAGGAGTAAATTAGCAGCATGATAAATACTGGGCTGTATTGATTATTCAGTAGAGTTTCTGCTCTTAGTTCAGTGTTTGTTTGGTTTTTGTCACACAGCTTAAGGTTATTTAACTGCAGTGTAGAGCTTCCTGGCCGAATGTACATGGGGCAGTATGTGGCTCAGTGGGCTAAGCCTCTATGCCTGTGACTGGAATGTCACTGGAATGCACCTGGCCTTCGCAGAATAGCCACGTCTGTGGGCCCTTGAGCGAGGCTCTTAACCCCCAGCTCCATGGGGGCCATTGCAGGTGGCTGCCCTTCGCTGCCAAGCTCACTCTCACCTACATATGTGTCATGGAGAACAGGATTGGGTAGGCAAAAAAAGAATTTCCCCACAGGGATCAATAAAGTGACTATTAATATCATTGTTATTAATATTTTAAATTGTGCTCAGCCAGAAAATGCCCCCCCATTTTTAGGGCTCTGCAAGTAAGGTTAGGGTTTCGTATAAACTTTATTTCTTTTTCATAGCAACTAAATTAGTAACATTAGAGAACGCAACGAGAATTCAACATAACTTCAGCAGACAAACTACACAGTGCTGCTTGTATATTTTCTTACTCAGGAACTTATAACAATCTGCACATTAAACATGAACATAGGTGATCCATTGTGTGCCATCTTACGGATCACCAAAGGTTGGCTGCTCCCTCCGCTCTTTTCCCTTTTTCCTTCCTTTTACTGAGTGGCCTTATCTGGCTCTGGACTGGGCTTCATGGGTGAAAGCATGTCCAGCAGAAGCCTGTAACGAGTCGCCTTCATCTTCTTCCATTTTCTGCTCTTCTGCTTGATTTGGTCTACAAAACATGTCAACAGCTTCATGAGCACTGAGACCTAACGAGCTAGCTAATAATTAATAACTACAAAAGCGTAACACTGTGTAGTAACAAAATTAGATGCCCCCCCCCACCCCATTTAAGTCGTACACCCCTCAGCCTCTCCATAAAATCTTTCTTAAAAGCTCAACTGTGTATGACTTGTCTCTGTGTAATCAGGTTCACTCGATCCACATTTCAGGCTGCCTTTATCTCTGTTACCACTATGTGGCGCTGCTTCAATTTTGGTGCGATTTGCCTCAAAATTTAATCAGTTTCAGAGCTTCATTCATATAATGTGTCAGCAAAGTTTCAAAAAGATCCAACAAATACTTTTTGAGTTATCATGGTAGTGAGATAAATGTCGGCAGTGGCAGACCAGTCCCAAAACCATATGTATTCCCTGTCTGGGGAATATAATAATACATACTTTTCTCCCTCTTCTTCACTCTGAGAAGTGTACTCAGGTTCCCAGCTGGGGTAACTGGCTCACAGCTTCCTGTGGTCTTCGCCCGCTTTCTTCCAGCTGCAGCTTGCTTATCCTTGTCTTTCTTTTTAAGCACATTGGTTTTGATTTCTGGGCCTGGTTTTGAGGCAACGCTTTCGATGGACTTCTTCCTTCTCTTGGAGCTCCAGCTGGGTGTGTCAAATGCAAAGAGTACCCTCTTGAGGGACGAGGATTTCCTCGCTTCCTTCCTCGAGTCCTCGACTTGCTCCTGGTTAGCCTCAGAGGCGTAGATTCTTTTTGCCTCGATGGGTGTAGCCTTCTCCATCTTCCGAGTGCTATCGCCCATTCCGTTCTCCACATCCTCCATCTTTACCTTCTTTTTCTTCCTCCTCCTCCTCCTCTTCTTTTCTAGAGACAGGGTGCTGAGGGTGGGAGTGGTTCTCACAGAAGCCATAGGAAGCTCCTTTGAGGTGTCACTATCTGGTCATACAGAATGAACTGTTAGTTAATTGTTAGCAGAATGAAAACCAGTGTTTTCAAGGGGACTTTGACTTAGTTGCTAGTCTTGTTTACCCTAGTCTCAGACCATCGGTTCATATGCAAGCTCACCCATGTGTATGAAAGCCTCTGCACAGCTTGTAGGCACCTTACCTGAAAGAGTCAATGCCCATGTCCTGTTCTGGTTCTCCACACCCTGGCAGATATCAGACCCAGCGCCTTCACCATGCCCCTCTGGCTCGCTCTCTGAGCATCTAGCTCTCTTTTTCTTCTTTGCTGGTGAGTCCATTTTACCCGCACGTGTCTTCCTCTCGGCCTCCCCTGTCGAGGTTTTCACAGTGTAAATGGCCTCCCGCTCAGTAGGTGGCGCCACTTCGGAGGGCTGCAGGTCAGAGGAGGAAGTGAGATGCCCAGCATTAAGGCACCCAGTTCTGCAGAAAAGCTAGAAACATTAATAAAATAAATATCTGTAGTGTGATATAATATCGGAGGCATCGGATGCCTTTTTTATACTTGTATTGCAGTTCAGAATCGAACATTGTACATTTTTTTCCACCTCTGTAAACACCCACATATAAAAACTAGACCGAGAGCAAGTCACAACCTGCAAGTGTTTTGATGCGGAGTCCTCGAGGCTGATGTACTTGCCGATCGCTGCGGCCTCAGCCGCTAAACAAGAGATGAAGATTACCTCACAGAAAATGGAAGACCTCACAGAGCCGAAGACATTCAGCATGTCAGGAACAAGCACATAGAAATGTGACTGGGTGGACATGCCTATACAGCAAATACCCATATCTAATCCCATTTCTTCCAGGGTTCATGGGGGGTACCTTTGTGTGCCTCTGCGATTAATGTGCCTGGATCAGCACTTGGGGAGGTGGGGAGGGACGTATCCTCGCTTCTCTGCTCCTGAAGCGGGAAGGAGGCCAGTTTTCTTCTTTTTCTGTTCTTTCTCTCTCCACTTTTCTCAGGAGCATCTTTGGGGTCCGACGGAGACTGAACACAGAGCGTACGGAGTTTACAAAACAAAATCAGCCACACTTTACCGCAATACCGATATCAAAGGTATGTTGTTAGCATGATTATGGCACATGTCATAGTCACTTTCTAACCTGGGGGGGCAACTCCTCAGCAATCCCACTGTCGTCCAGGCTGGGGGGCTCAGTGTGAGTCAGGTCTGAAAGAGCGTCACAGTAAGATTCTCACAAAGAGATAATATGTAGACATGTGACCTGCAGTTCAGACTAGGTAATCCATCTGAAGTTAAGCAGGTTTGGGCCTAGCCAGTACTTGGATGGGAGGTCAACTAGAAAAGCTGGGTTTCTATTGGAAGAGATGTTGGTGTGAGAGCCCATCCTGTGGTCTGTGTGGATCCCAGTGCAGTGATGGGGACACTGCTGTAAAAATGGTGCCATCTATTGGATGAGATGTAAAACTGAGGTTTTGACTCTCTGAAGTCACAGATCCCTGGGCATCCTTTGAAAGAGTAGGGGTGTTCCCCTGACGTCCTGGCTAAAATTGCCCACTGTGGCCCTATCAGACCTGGCCTCCTAATCATCCCTTACATCTAACTGGTGAATTCCCTCCTGCCCCTCCACCACCTGAGCTACTGTGCGGTGAGCGTACTGGTGCAGAATGATTGCTGTCGCATTATCCAGGTGGGTGCTACACGGTGTCTGGGGGGTGAAGTGGCTCCCCATCGGTTATGAAAAGTGCTATATAAATGCAACATACATTCATACTGCCTTGTCTGTCCATATAGAAAACAAATTTTAGGCCATCCAAAGACATGTTAACATGATCAAACAGCGTACAGAAAGCACAGACCCACGCTGTAAGGGACCTTTACGATTGTCATCATACACAGTGGTCTTCAAACATACTGATCTATATGCCCCATTTAAACTGCTGTATTTTTATTTGTATATATTTTAATCTGTTTAGGACAGTGATCCATCAACTGGGTAAGTACAACTAGCTATACTAATATGACCTCAGTATAATACCGTAATACTTTTATAAATGCTGAAAATAAAGGTACCTTTTGACAGTATAAATTTCGGTGGCTCACCAGAAGTGGGACAACACACAGCCGAAAGGTCCTGTTAAGAGAAAAATAAATCAGTCCCAGGAGTGAATAACAAATGAGCTATTTTAAATATTATTTAGTAGCAATAAAATTGTGATTTTCCCCATTCCCTAATAACCTATTCATTCTGGAGTTTACGTCTGCCCTTTCTGCATTAGTTCTGCACGCGCTCTGATAGTGTAGCGTGTTTGAGACATTTAACAAAAACTAGTCAGTCTGGAGAACAACTGGAGAAATCAGGCCTATTCTGAGTACATATAATGAGATCAGGTACAAAAAAACACTATTTAAAGGCCTAGGGAAGGAACAGAACATCTGCCCGATTTAATGGGTCTTAGAAAATTGCTAAAGAGCTGATGTGACGGTTTTGAATACGGCACAGTGGCTAAGTGGGTGGCATTATCACCTCACACCTCCAGGCAGTTTGAATTTCGCTTCTGCTGTCTGTCTGTCGTGTGTGTGTTCTCCTGCAGTTCAAAGACATTGAATGAGCATCTCTAACATACAATGTATTGTGTGTGTACAGGGTCGTTGTGATAGTTTCGCCCCATGCCACCATCTTGGTGCACTGTCAGTCATAGTGATGGAGTACTCCGAGCACATTAACGCACAAGTCGAGTAAGGCTTTATTGTCACACCAGTCATATTCCATACACTGCAGACAATGACAAGAAACAAATTTACACAAGCGAATGCTAATTCTGCTAGCATTTGATGCTAACAATAGTATACGACGGCAATTCTCACAGACTTGCTAGCAGGAATTAACACAGTAAATCATAATTACACAGTGTGAACAGTAAATGATCGTCTCTTCAGTTATACGTCATCGTCCCTCTCCAAACGCCTTTACTGAGCCCTCCCGCAGTGGAAAACTGAAACGAGCTGGAACTGTGCTGTAACTATACCCTTTGTGTTACGGCTTGGGTACGGCTCACTTCCTGTATGCCCGTAGATGAGATCCAAAATCATAAAGCGCCCATTATTAATTTATTATATATTATCATCTTATATTCGTCATGTAATGGTACTGTTACGCAACTGCATTGCACTATGCTGTAATATTAACATTATAGTGCTGTTCTTGTTATTACAACAAATCCGGTTTAATTGCACATAAAACAATGTGTGTTAAAGGTAAATTACTGATCGATTTATTTTATCCCTAGATGTATGGCTTTCATTTGGATGAAGGGACTGTCTGAGTTGCCCTTTCGTTTCGCGTTTCTCTCCTGAAGCCAGTGATGCTGTCAGATTCTTCACACTGCTGTGTAAAGGGCACGTTCACTGCTGGTGCCCAGCGTTGCCTCTGTCATAGATAATAGCTGGTTTGCCTAACATGAAAAAATAAGAATAGCCATTACAATATGTCTCCACGTTATATTTTTCAAACCAGTTTTGTCATCAGCTTACCTCTCATACTGTAAGTGGTACAAAATGCCATAAAATGACTTGTGTTCACATTAACTTGCTAACAAAAACTAAGCCGATGTTCACCAGCTACCAGTACCGCTATGTACAGTAACAGACACAGAAATACTAGTAATTTTGGTGTTATTCTTACCATTGAGAAAGTGATCTCTGCAAACACGGGCACCGTTTTGATTCTTCTTAGTGAAATCCACTCTTGAGATACTGTGTAACCATTTTTGGCGGCCCTTGCAGGTAAAACTTCATTTCTCTTCTCTGGATCGCTGTTTTCCAAAGTTTTTGTACGAACACTTTTGTTACATGACGAATAGGGTAAAAGAGCATGGACAGTACACATGGGGGTATCATGCACCAGCATGAAAGTATGGCAGATGACAGTCTTTGCTTGGTGTGGATGGTACAGTGTAAGGGGAAGTGTGTGGGCCAGCAGGTTTCACCTCTGTGCCTATGATCAGAAGGTCATTGGTTCGAAAGAATAGTCACATGGGACGGTGAGTGGCTCAGCGGGCTAAGCCTCTGCGCCAGTAATTGGAAAATCACTGGTTCAAGCCCGGGTCTTGGCAGAATACTCACATGTCTGTGGATCCTTGAGAAAGGCCCATAATCCCCCTAAAAATGCTCCAGGGGCACTAGATAATTATAACTTGATGACCCTGCGCTTGGAACCCAAGCTTCACTCTCACCTGTATGTGTGTGTGTCTCAGAGCAGTGAATGATGGGATATGTGAAAATTAGCATTCCAAATGTACCTGTACTTATACAAATGGGAAATAAAAAAGCATCCTTCATCCAGGCTCCAGGATAAGCAGACTGGCTGTTTGCAACAGAATTCGATCACAAAGTGGTCACTTTGATTTCTCAGAACACAAAGCATTCATGTAGCCTAATGTGTGTTAAACTACTTGGAGTTTTACCTTAACAGCACAACACGTGTTTTCCTCTTCATCCGTGGTGAGTCTGCTCTTGATCTTAGACGATGAAACCTTTGGAGTAACTGCAGAGAGATTAGATTAAACCTTCACATTAATCAGGTATGTCAGCTGACAGCTTCAAGGTCTGGTCTTCCCATAGAGATCAATACAAATACATAACTAACAATGTCACGGTGACTGTTAAATTAGCAGCACGACCTCCGCTCACATATTTACATAACCAGTGAAACTGCGAAGGACAAAGCTACCTGCAAGATGCATCCCTTTGCTCCCCGAGGAGTCTGGACCATCACAGACCTTCTCAGTAGTCTCCAGTAGGTTCCCAGTTCTAGCTTTCGGTGTTCTCTTGGGAAGGACTTGTGAGGCAGCTGTGATTGTCTTAATGAAAATTTGCTTATAAGGGTCAAAGAGATAGGCTCCATGGTTTAATCTGTGTCATTCTTCTACAATACTTTCTGAAGCGAATACAAAGTAAGACGCAGCACACGCGTGTAAATCAAACACGACTTGGAAGAAAGATCCTACACAATAACTTGATGCCGAGTCACAGAGCAAACAAAGTATAAGAACCTAACAAAGCTTCTTCCTCAAAGTACCTGAGACCCCATCATCTACGGCAGTGTTCCTCAAACTGACAGTTTACTCCCCGGGTCCTCGGGGACCCACAGACGGTCCACGTTTTTGCTCCCCAACAACAAAACCCCAACGATGAAATCATTCCGCGACCCTGTGATTTGAACCTGCAACCTACTGATCACAGGCACGTCCTCCTAACCCACCGAGCCGCTCACTATGTTTACATTGCACTATGTTTGTGCATTTATTGTCATAATTCAATATGTGTTTTGTTTTTTAATATGCGTTTACCAGGGACTGGGAGGACGTGCAGAGATTTTCATTGTAATGAAGCTGATGGTTTACCGTGCATATGTCAATAAACTCTTGAATCTTGAATTCTGCAGAACAAAGGAGAAGCTCACCTGCCGTGCAGCTTGGACTTCACCCCCCGACTCAGCGCTGCTCTCCGTGTCCAAGCTCCTGGCCTCCCTCTCTACAGCAGGAGTGCTGCGTGTGGCTCCAGCCAGTGTGACGGTGGGATTGCTGGTCCTCAGTCGGGATGTAGACACAACTTTGGCTCCAGAAACTTCGTCCTCACTGTCTGATGAATCTGCACTCCGTTTTCCTTCCTTATTGGCTGGTACTGATGTTTTGGGAGTGGATTTAGAAGAGGATGCGGCTGAATTCCTGGACATCAGGCCCTCTGGTTGAGGCTTGGGGGTCAGTGGTGCGTCCTGGAAATGAAAAACGAAGATGATCAAAAAAGACAGTTAGAAGATAGATGGATGGATGGATGGATGAGTGGGTGAATGCCACTAAACCAAAGATTTTCCTTAATTTTATATTGTAATTGGATGTGGTGCATTTTCCAAGTTACTGTAAGACAGCATATATATATTTTCCAAGTGCATTAAATAGGTATTCGGTAAGAAATATCTGTAAAGAGCACAGTTGTGCAGTGTAAATTAGAAAAACACTTGGTTACACTTTGGTGATCACAATGCGTTTTGGGTCCATCTTTAAAATGTTAACTTTCAACAGATTTCAAATATTGGCATTACAAAATGATAAATGAATTATCTGTCCACTCAGGTGTGACAGACCGGGACAGCCATGTCCTCATCACTGCCCAAAGTCTTCAGCTCGAAGGGCACCGCAGAAGGCACGCTGCCTGTGGCCTTGACAAAGAGCACACGCTCAACAAAAGCCCCCCGATCACGCTAATGAACAAGAGAGACGAAAACAGTGCGAATAAATACCATCAAGCTGACTAAAGCGATATATGATGTCACCTGTGTCAGTGGCAGCCCATCTTCACTTTTTGACTCACTGTCGCCCCCTGCTGCTTCTGCAGGGGTTGTGCTTGGACGAGGGGTGCTGCAGGTGGGCTGTACTGGTGCTGGGGGGGTTGATGTTACGGCCATCCTCGGAGCAGCAGGCAGATGTTTAGCTTTGGGTGCCGACAGTGTTTTCTGTATCAAACGATGACCCGCACTGGAATATATTTTCAAAACATGACAGGGGTATTATAATAAGTTTATAATAAAAAATATTTTTGAATAAAGGTATCTGGGTGAAAATTGCACAGTAAAACCATAGATGCACGTTTAATTGCTTGTCCCATCAGGAAAAGCACACAGTTGTACTTAAGGATCTTTGAGACATTCTGTAATTCCAAAATTCTGAGACGCATCATTTCCATGAAAAGCTCACCTGCCATGCAGCTCCGTCTTCCCCCCCTGACTCAGCGCTGCTCTCCGAGTCAAAGCTCCAGGCCTCCCTCTCTACAGCAGGGGTCATGCATGTGGCTTCAGCCAGGACAGGGGTGGACATATAGAGGCGGGGCTTCACTGGAGCAGCAGTGCCCCCGGTGGACGCAGTCCGCTTGGCAGGTTTCTAAAGGGCACATTTCAATTATACAAAAAGACAAAGAGAATATGAGATACAGACTCTGGATTGGACCTACAGATGGTACAGTTGAAGGAAAAAAGAAATGAATGTTTATGGATCCCATAGCAATTTCATATAACGTAATACATGAGGCTGAATTCAGATGATCGTTGAGAAGCTGGACATATATTCAGTAACAGTCAAAAGTCTGGAAAAGCCAAGCTGCCTACAAAGCAGAGTGAGTGTCGCATCACATGACCTGGCCGCCTGACATAAACACAGTAGGAATGGTTTTGGAGGAGTTTGACCAGAGAGTGAAGGAATAGTAGCCAGTGAGTGCTCAACATATGTGGGACCTCCTTCAGGACAGCTGGAAAAGCATCCCAGGAGGCCACCTCATGGAACTGGTGTAGAGGAGACAGTAGGGTCAGCCAGTCCCTGGAGCAACTGGGATTAAGGGCCTTGTTCAAGGGCCTAGTGGTTGGATCACCCTGCCGACCCAGGGATTTGAACTGGCAAACTTCTAAGTGCCAGCACACAGAGCAAATTTTTGGTCAGTGCATAATTCCATATATCTTAATTTATGGTTTTGATGTCTTTATAATTAATGTGAAATGTAGAGAACAGTACAAATAAACCTTTCTATGGGTAGAAAACTTTTGACTGGTACTGTATAAGACACCAGCAGGATATTTCTTCCAAATATCTGTTCATGAAAGTACTCGTACAGCCAAGGTCAAAACGTAACGAGTCCTCATGAATTCGCCTATAAAATCCAGCCTCAGCTGACAAGTGATAACTGGGTAGCAGACAGCCTGGCGTCGGGTGTGACTGGCCTGGACAGGTGCATCTTCACTTGCATCCGTGTCGCCACGGTCACCGTCGCCACGGTCACCATCTGAAGTCCCCCCCCTGCCAGTCACTTCTGGGATTGCTGAAGGCTGGCTAATATATACCTATTCCCCAAAACAAAAAAACTAATAAAATTAGGATTGACGCTACACATGAAATGCATTCTAGTTTCATAATCAATTAGCTTATGACCTCTGGTTCATTCCTTGAAACTCCTTCTGAGTTAAAGCAAAACAGTTCTATCCATACAAATCAGAAATGCAAACTTCATTCATTAATTGAAGCTTGATTTTAGGCAAATTCAAAGTGAAAGCTAAAATGATTACAGTCTGATTTAGGATGGCATTCCCAAAATGGTCTGAAGACCTACGGATTTTAAATTAACGTGTCGTCCCAGTGACATGTATAAATGACATCATAGTTCTACAGCGATATGACAGCTGATGAGTGGTGAGACAGTCCCCGTTCCTCTAACAAAGATGACTGAACCTGCGTTGGTGGGAGCTCATCCTTGTGTTCTGATTGGCTGTCAGTCTCTGAGCTCTTTGCTGTCTTTGAGGGGGCCGCACGTATGTCAGAGGTGATGCAGGCTGTTGCTGGTGCAGCCATAATTACAGTATCGTCCACGCCGGGAGCTGGAGACACCAAATTACCTTTCTGTGTCGCTACGGATTTCTGCAGCACGGACAAGCAAATGTCATTAGAATGTTGGCGCATACAGGGACTGGTAACTGTTTCGCGGCATCCAGCTGACTCGATATTTAGTAACACGATACGCAAAAGGACCTCCATAGATTTGTAAACACAAATAGCTACGAAAGGAAATTGAATACACAACAGTATGACAGCACTCATTGAAATCACCATTAAAAGTCTGACAACAAAAATTAGCCAATATAATGACGGAACCTGCAGGAGAGGATTGAAGAGACTCGGTAGCAGAAAACACATTTGAGGATACCAAAGGCTCACCTGCCGTGTAGCTGGGTCTGCGCTGCCCAACTCCGTGCCCGAGCTCCTGGCCTCCCCCTCCGCAGGGGTCCAGGGTGTAGCTTTAAGCAGGACGGGGGCACAGAGGCTGGGCTTCCGTGGGACAGCGGGACCCATTTTGGTGGGCAGCTGCTTGGCAGGGATAGCTCTGGGGATTTTTGCCAGTTTCTGTATCGCAGTTTAAGACAAAAATGTGAGAAAGAAAAGGAATATTTTACACTTTCCGCAGACAAAACAGGTCAGTTTAAACAGCTGTAATACAATTTTAAAAATTATATATGAATTATCTTATGATGAGAAAATGCCAATAATTTGGGAACCAGTTTCGATATCAGCTCATACCAAAAGTCACCTTATAATACTCAGAATTACAAACTTGTTCAAAAGTGACTGACCGCCCATCCATCCATATATGTCTGTCTTACTGCCGCTAGAAGGTGAAATGGCCCCGTGCGCGGCTATTGTGACGTCCTTGTCCGGGACACACCAGGACGCGTTAGCGTTTACGCTACAAAAGATATGCGGTCAAATACATCGCAGATCACCTCGGCTAGTGGTTTGAGTGATTGGATCACAATGCGTCTCGGTGGTCGTTTGCACTTGTGTCTAGCGCTGTCCACTTGTGATCCGATCACCCAAGTGTAACCAAGTGTAAACAGGCCCTTTGACGACGTTGAGGACACCAGGCCAAAAAAACCTCCACAGCAATCATAACTATGGCTACAACATTAATGTTTCAGCCTTGCTTGGACCGACAGATTTGGGTTTGGCCCAGGCTGTCAGACTTACTTTCTGTATTCCAGAGAGGGTTCATCAGTGTATGCTGAATTACCACAAAGGGGAGGCAGAGGCTCGATTCAGCGCACACAGTCAATAGACCCGGGTGATGCGAACATGAACAGGCAAGAGAGTCTTTAGCAACAGGCCAACAGGTAACAATGAGTTATATTCACAGCTGTGAGCTCAGTCATGCAACAACCATCTGACACTATAGCATTATAGCTTGTTCGCTTTATCATCAAGTCCATCATTGCCATACCATCTATATACAATCCACAGCATACGGTGGCACGAATTAACGCTCCTCGGGACCATGGTGCAGTATGTATACAAAAAGTGCTCAGACTGTAAATGACAGAAGTGCAACACATGAGGGATGAGGGAGAGGGGGAAAGGAGAATAATAGCTAGTGAACAGAAACAGAAAATGCACATACACTGACACACAGGGGAGCGAGGGGGACTCATACAATATAACAGATACAGAGTAGAAATAAAAAATACAAAGATGTAACAATGTGACAGATATGGTGCAGATATAGGAAGAGGTGTGGTATAAAGTGCTTTGGGGTGACTGTTGTGAAAGGCGCTATATAAAAATAAATTGAATTGAATTGAATTGAATTGAATTGAATTGAATTGAAAGCCAGGTTTATAACGGGGCCGGGAAAGAGTTCAGGGTCATATTCGTTCATGGCCACTCTACATTTATAAGCTAAATTATACTTTATGGACATAAAGCTCACCGGCAGTGTAACCTGGTCTTCACTCCCTGACTCATCGCTGCTGTATGTCTCCGAGCTCTCGGCAGGCCTCTCTATAGCTGGGATTTTGGGTGCATTCTGAATCTGAAGGAGGCTGGTCTTCACTAAGGTGCCAGGGGTACCCTCTACTACAGCCGGCTTGGTAAATTTAGGTTTCAGAGTTTCAGTTGCTTTCTGAAATAAAAACCAGAGAGGTATCGCTGCAGCTTTGGAGACCTCGGGCACTGTGGCCATCTCACTCACTGAGGCAATTTCTCTATACTGTCCATGGGTGGAACTTAAGAAATTTTTGCTACTTGCCAATGTGGCAAGTTTTGTAAAAAATGTAGTCTGACATACATTTTTTTCACTAGCCTGCAGATTAGTGTTGAGTTTTTTATACACACCCTTCATCAAGCGTGTGGGAGAGCTTATTTTCCAGCCCTAATATTTACAAAGAAAATTAAATATTGTGTGAGTGTCTATTATTTTGGATATATTTTGTGTAAAGAGCAATATATATTTCTCAAACATGCGAGGCAGCTAAATGGCATATAGTTCAGGAAGTCAGACCCAGCATACATGAATCATTACTGCATTAGTTGATGTTTCTGAGTCGGGAGTCAAACACTCCTGACTTCAAAAAGAACCAGCAGATAACCACTTACCCGGTTTCTGCCATTCCCTTTATCTAACCAATTGATTCAGTTGTATCAAACATTAAAATTGGTGAAATAACAGCTTTTCCAAAGACCACGGAAGCCGATTTTAGCTTAAGCTGAGGGTGGCTGACTCAGATGTTCATGCTGCCTGCATTCAGGAATTATAGTGATACCGTAATTCCAGCTCAGTAACTCCTGTGAATACCGCCAGCCGGAACCCAAGAAGCTCTGTCCAGACTGACTGCTATGAAATGAGGGGCTTTTTGAGGGAAAACCATACTGAAAAGAAGTCTTCCTTTCTCAGATGTGACAAACCTGGTCAGGCATGTCCTCCTCGCTGTCACTATCACAGTCCAGTGTCCTCATTTCCCTGGTCACCACTGGGTGGCGGCTCACCGCGTCTGATCCCACAACCTGCTCAAACGCTGCACCTTCACAGGGAGAAAACAGCAATCGCATACAAGAAAGAATAAAAGCTGAATGCTCCCTAATAACCAGCTACACCATACGCTAGGGTTGCCAATTTTGGCCAGCTGACTGGAGTGACATTTTCAATTCGAGACAAGCCTGCACACGCATTTACATGTATGTAACCGTTATATTACCTTGTAAATAGTCTGTAGGGTTTGCAAACTACCCCAATGCTTTTGATGTAGCTAATTTAAGGTTTATAATGGAATAATATAGATTTGCCATAAGATTTCTTGGGTGAGCCTAAGAATCTGAAAGCGTGTGTCATGCCAGATGTGTGAGAACTGGCAACCCTGATAAGCCCAATTATACCCGTTTCAGGCTTAATCTCATCCTCAGCCTCCCTTGTGCATCCTGCCAGCCTGGCCTTCCTTACAGGGGTCTCCTGCACCTCCGGCTCCCGCCTCCTCCTGCTTGGATAAGATCAGATTTCCTCCCGTGCGCAAATCAGTGCGTAAAACCCCACGAAAAGCATCACTTATTCCACAGTTTAATAGCTACTTACTTAATCCAGGCCGTATATATGTCGTGCAGGGTTGTGTGCACTTTGGTTTCTTTCTGTATAAAACCGAAATAAACAATTAATTCTTGGGAAAATGAACGTTTTTCCGCTCGAACCTTCTGGAAAGCGAGCGACTGCAAAACCACGCAGCTTAAACGGATAAAGATTCTAAAACAAACTGAAAGGTAGTTTACAAAATGAAACTAACGCCGCACGTTTATGTTACATAAAATCACAGTCCTGCAAGTTAAACTACTTCAGGAGTCATGCATATTACATAATTAGACTAACTTTTTGCAGCACTGTCCCGACTCCAAAGTGCACGAAATCTCGTTCATCGAGGGTAACTGCACATTCAAACCGGGCTAACAATATTATAAACACCACAATATACTGTTATGCAATTTCTATTTTTATTCAGAGAACACTGCTACGTTAGCTTTATCGTGCAAAGTGTTTAAAATCCCCGGCCTCTCCAAAAAAACCAGGAACATTTTGCATCAGCATGGCCTATAAAGTTTCTATTGCGTAAAATCTACCTGGACAACGTGTTTCTTGAGCACGTTTGCAGCTTTCTGGTAACCATTCTCCTTTAAGTGTAGGTATATTAAATGCAGTAATTCGCCATCAGCTGCACTTTCCCCTCTTTTAGTCATATTTTAACGCTGAAACAGAGATCAGTAATTAATTTCTGGGAATAATCCCCCTTGGTGAAGGGTACCACCGTCCGGATTTCCATGCACGACCCGGTTCTCGCCTTTGAACCTCGATCCTGTGTGCATGCTGGGATATGCGGTTCGGTTCGGTTCGGTTCTTACCGAGCTCCTCACCGACAGTACTAATCAACGACTTCTATATATTTTTAGTCACTCATCTATGAAACCGAAGCAAAAATACTTATCGATTATATATAAAGTAATGCCCCTACATGTTGTCAATGTGATTTATTTAGGCCTATGTAGTGCATTTAACCTGCTCAGATTCTGTTCTCATATTGGCACGTTTAATATGTTTTGCTGTTTATTAAAGAAAGTCGATGATATAGCAGAGAGATATAACTTTGTGCATTTGGTAGCAATATGGAAAACGAAAAGTCAAGGTTTGGGGAGCCTATACAGAATTCACTTGTGCATTTCTGTGACGGGTAAAAATATTTAATTACACGGCATTATAACATTTTTTGATATAGCATATTGTTATATAGGCTACAGGAACACTTTCTTCTTAATGGTAATAAGAATGTTAAATACGTATTGATAATTTAATTACAATTACCACTGTCCTTTATTAACGACTGCCACTTTAACCTCAGCACCTTGTTCTAGTACCTGCATGTCACTGTATTTGTATATGATATGGATATCGTGTGTTTATTGTATATTGTGTGTACCTTAGTGTTGCTGGTATTTTATTACCCTTGTAAGTGTACACATACACATGGCAATAAAGTTTCTAGAGGAGAGAACGGAGATACGTAACTGTGCTGGATGGCTGCGGTCTGTCATTATGCATTGATGCTGCCCATAATTGACTGATATACTATTATTGCTGTTGAAGTTGAATTCAAAAGCTAAGTCGACATTCTCTTATTGCGTTTTAACAGAGAGACATGCTATTTTGCTTAAATTATAGTTATTACCTTAACGTGATAAATAAGAAAAAGGGGATACTTCTAAAATAAAGCTGTGCTAAGCTTTTGCATGTAGCCTGGCCGACTGTATCTTCATGAGTTGGTCTTGTGTCCCTTCCCTGAATGATATTCTCAGTGTAAAGCTCGGGGGGTCTATCCAACCATTCATTTTCTATACATGGTAGAAGTTCTGGGCCCCTGACGAAATGTCACCTTAGGTCCCCTACTAGATTTTTCGGAACTGGGAGGTGTGTAGATTATGTCGTGCTTTGGGGTATAAAGTGCTGGGTTCCATGAAGCTTCCAGAGTCTCCATGCCCCGCCGGTGCCCCTGACTCCGGGTCCAATGCAGCATCATGAGCATTCGGAACATGTCCTGGAAGTTACGGACACAAGGCAGGAAATAACGCAGAACGGGGCGCCAACTCAGGCCGAGCACACACACACACATACACACACACACACGCACACACACACACACACACCCCATTAGGAAGAAACGTTTGGCTTGCTAATAGTCTGACTTGTCCAATCACAGAGCTTAGCAGAGCGTGCCTTGACTGATATTTCCAATATTCCTTCACCATTTAAGATTAGAATTTTCTTCATCTTCAGTCACAAGGGTAACAATACAATTAGCTCCTGATGAACTTTCCTCCTCGCTGATCTCCCCACCTCTTACCCTCCCCGTTCTCCTCTCCCTCCTCCCACTGAAAATGCAGCTGGAAATCCCGTCTGTGTGGACAGTCCCCCCCACCCCCCAGTTCTATAACAATCTAGCTGTCATGGGAATAATAACAGAATTGCTCTCCAGCTTTTCACACCACGTTAGGAGATCTCATTTTCTGAACTGTAATTTATATCCAGCTGAGGTTGTTCGACGACTTTCGCAATTATGCATAGCAGATTGTTGGCATTCACGGGTGCGTTGGATTGTTCTTGTTGACATCAGTCACAATGGGGACCAGAGAGTATTAATGGCAAAAATAATCTCTTAGAAAAGATCTGGAGATTACACACAGCTTTCAAGGGTCAGTGGAGTTTTACAGAGGGCTCGATGCCGTGGGAATTTCTGACAGACACTGTGATCAAAATGCAATTTTTACCACGGAGTAGGTGTTTAAAAAACACAGATGAGTCTTGCCACGAACAGCGGACAGCTTGACGATCCCTGGTGGGACAAGATTAAAGTAAAAATAAAATCATGTGTGAAATATTGAAATATGATGTTCCTGGTTAATGAGTCACTAAGTCTCCACGTCCAGTGATGGAGTCACCAGCACACTTTGCAGGTCCCTGAGCAAACAAACATGTTTTTGTTTATGAAGCATTGAGTCAATCCATATACAGTATCTGACTGTTTTCCTAAAAATGACTTACAATAGAAGAAAAAGTTGTAATTCTTTGTGCACTCCCAGGGATTCAAATCCACAACCACTGTCAGTCCAGTGCTCTACTTGCTCAGCCACAGGAGGTAGAGAATCAGAGACCTGACCACAACTCATTGAGAGCAGCGTTAGGGAAATGTTAAGCAAGCGTGTGGGCTGATAGGCTGCAGATGGAACAGGAAGCACTAAGGGGACGTCTGCAGATGTGCTGTGGAGACAGGAGCAATAAGGCCAGGAACCTGCCCTCAGCTCACCTAGCCTTAGCTTCATGAATAGCAAGGTCTTCTCTTAAATCCCCTCATTATTCCTCCTCTTGTTCCTGCATCCTTCTCTTCTCTCCATGGCAACGGCATCTATATGGGGTGTCTCCAGCATACAGTGACTCTAGTTTGTTGCCAAGGTTTTTTTTTTTCCTCTCAATAGATGAATAATCTCAGAACAAAAGAAGCGTCAGCTAATAAAAGTACTATTGACAATGGCAAGAAATGCTTGGCAAATCTCCAAAATTATAGTTATATAAGCTATATATAGTTAGAAAAACTGAAATACTTTTTATTGTACATTAGTGAAAACAAAAAGTGTTGTAATGAAATGACTTTTCAAGGAGGGAAATTAAGAATGATTTTCTTTGTGAAGCATGGTTCTTGCCCACAAACTGGGCTTATTCACCCCTGGGGTGTTCCTGCAAGTCAGCCTGCTGACCTTCTGTCCAGTCAGGTGGAACCTTTGAGTGTCTGTTCACTTGTTACTTTCAGGATTAAGTTCTAGCTAGTAGACTAGGAGGGGGTGGCATGGTGGTGCAATGGTTCACACTGTCACCTCACACCTCCGGGACCTGGGTTCAAGTCTCTACCTGGGTTCCGTGTGTGGAGTTTGTACGTTCTCCCTGTATTGTGATGGGGTTTCCTCCAGGTACCCCAACAGTCCAAAAACACAATGAATGGATGGATAGACAGATGGATCATTCTTAGAAGCAAAGAATACAGTTTGACTATCATCATTCCCCAGAAGCAATTGGAAATGCAAAGAAACCCCAAGGTAGTCTGGGTGATGGTGAAAAAGCCCAAAGGGAACTTTATTGGGGTGATTGCAGCTTGTAAGAGGTCTCTACTAGAACCTACCAGCAGCTTGGACGAGTAACAGGGAAACAGTGACTGGACTGGGGAGCACAGGACGGAGGGGCACATACATACACCGAGGACAGACAGGAGTAAGGCATCACAATAGACAAGTGATAACCAATCAGGACTACATAAGGCGCTGGTGTGACTGACTGGGAATACAGGAAGGCCAGCAGGAGAGACCCCTGCTGGCCAAACGGCTGCAGGACAGGACTGTGGGAGATAGGATGTGGCAACTATAAACTGAAGTGAAATGCAAGGTGGTCAACTTCACATAATAGAAGTAATGAAAGCAATAAGACATAAAAGTAACAATGCAATAAGTATTCAATAAATAAGGAACAGTTAAGTTAAACAGAGATGTGCAACAGTCCCATTACAGTGCATGAGTAAGGAGCGAATGATAAATTACAGCTGGTCAATGAAGTGCTTAGGACACCGGTGGCCTGAGGGCAGAAGCTCCTTCTAAGCCTCTCAGTTCTCACTCAGGGACAGCAGACGTGCTTCCTGGACCTCAGCCTGGTGAAGAAGCGATGGTGGTAAGACCCCTACACCACAGAAACAGAAGGGGGTGGGTGATAATGAAGGAGTCTCAGACAAAACATCTGGACAGTGACATGTGGAGGCAGTCAGGAGTGGAAGCAGGATCTTGCTGGTGGAGAACATTAATGACGGTAATTCACATCGGCATAATTTCACTTTCACTGAAATTTTCACTTTCACAGTGGCAGAACAACGGTACTGTTGGGGTCTGTGCCGTCCGACCCCGCCTTCTGTGACCCTTCCATGTTTGGCCAGCAGGCAGTGCTGGTCATTCCACCCCCCTCTGTCTTAGTTCCTAGTCTTACCTAGTGTTTTTCCTTGTTTGCATAGGTCAGGGGGTTGAGTGTGTGGCTCAGATACTGTTCCCTGTTCTGTTAATGTTGTGGGTTTAAGGCTTGCCTGAGGTTAGTCTCACCTTTTTTGTTTTCTGGATTCGTGTTCTCTAGCGTTTATTATTTCGTGTATCTTATTCTAGAGTTTCCCCAGGTTTATTTTGATTATTTATGCGTCTTCTTGTTTCTAGTTTTTCCTGGTGGCGTTTCCCCTAGTGCTTGCTGTAGATTCTATCTTAGTCTTTAGAGTTTGTTAATTCTCCTGTATTCTTAGGGTTATTATGTCCACCTGTTTCTCGCTGTTCCTGTGTCTCTCTCGATTGACTCATTGATTAAATTCCTTGTTTTTCCCTGGATGTCTGTGTATTTAAGTGCCTTCCCTCATTTCTCATTGTAATGTCATGGTGTAATGTTGCCATGTACTAAGTAGCTGATTCTAGGTCTGTTCCCTGTGTTACCCGGTTCCCAGTCTTTGCTTGTTCCTTAGTTATGTATAGTTTCTTGGTTTTTAGCTAATTACTTTTTTTCCCCTGTTTGTTTTCTGACCCCTCGTGGTCCGTTTGTCTTCATATATTTTCCCCGGTGTGTTTTTGGCTGTATTAAATAAATCCTATTTGTCTCTGAGCCGTAAGTGGATTGTCCCCTCCTTTTCCCTGCCCGCACCATGCCCCACATCTGTGACACTGTACAGTGGGCCCTGGGTCAAAAATGGACCATGCCTCTCTCCCCCCTCCCTTTCCAAGTTCACCCCTAGGGCCTGCCTACGCCAGTTACAGCAGTTTCTGATGATGAAATTTAAGCAGCCTCTAAATATCGTACCCCTAATGCACTGCAGTAGTTAGCAAATTCCACAAACGTACTTTTTCCAGTAAATGCACCACCTCGACAATATAGTTTGACTACAAAACATTACAAACTATTACATTTCATAATTGTTTTAAGCATTGTACCAAATATTCTTTTGGTATTATAAAGAGATTATATACATAAAAATGAGAGATATAAAAGTAGCATGTCACAAATCCATATAATATGCATGACGTCAGCGCCTTCATGCATGTGAGATTTGCAGTTGGAGGGGTGCCCTCGGCGTTGCCTGGGGGGGCCCGGACCCTGGGGCAGCACCCCGGCTGCCCCACCTACCAGTCTATCCCTGCTTTCACTGCATAAATGGAGCCTGTTTGTTCCCGCTTGGTGGCTAATGGCAACACCATCGCCCTGAATGAGTAAACACCACGCAGCAGATCGTCATTGCCCTTCCAGACTACAGTGACATATGTTTTTACATATTCCGCCCACCCCCATTAATTACAACAGATAATTAGCAATGCTGTTTAGATTATACGGAGTCTGCTTTCCACCATCAGCTCCTGTCTGTGATTCTAGAAGAAATGACAGGCTATATTATTGAAATATTTTTATGTATCTTATTCATCTTACTAATAATCATTATAGCTATTCTTATCACATCAACCTCACTGGAGTATTAGATTGCGAAATGAATACATTATTAATAAGAGGTGTGGAAGCGTTTCTCTGACATTCTTTGAAAAATGAACGCCTTGCATCCCCAGCTATCACGCTGACGCGCAGGAACAAACACTCAAGTCAGATCAAAGCTTCAGAGCCAGACAACAAAGCCATCCTTTATGTGTTAGCCAGGATTTTATGAGAGACACGCATATAACCCGCACTCAGCTGGGTGTGGAGGGCAGTGAGCTGGCCGGCTTGCGGGATACGGGCGATTGCAGGGGCTTACTGTTCACCGGCGAAGGACCTGGCTGTATTACAGTCTTTCCCTCCAGGCCAAGCCCAATATAGGTGCCCGCGGCTTTTTGTTTAACTCGTCTCATTCTCACCCACCAACGACGTCCTTCCTCCACACATTGTCTTCAGCACCAGATGGAATGGATGTGGGATTAAAGAACGTTTTAAACTCATTATATGTAAAAATAAGACACAAGACAAAATGATGCATAATAATAGAAACAACTGATCTGTGGAAATAACAAGAAATACAGTACTGTGCAAAAGTCTTAGGCAGTGAAAAGAAATGTTTAAAGCCATTTATCTGGGTAGTAAATGTATATTT